>KQ965731.1:1086123-1543598 GCA_001574975.1 Gonapodya prolifera JEL478
GGGGAACCGACAGAATCACAAAAGTGGAACGATGAATGGCGCTGTACTTTGCCTCAAAGGTGTTGAGCTGTATTTTGGTGTGACAATCCGTCATCGAAGCGTGACGGACATGTTGAAAACAGAACTGTGGAAGCACGAAGCCCAACCCGTGGTTTACAGGATCTGGTGCACGCTTGTGTATGACGCCTTTGATTCGACCGACACCAGTGAGAAGTGATGTGAGGCGTAAACTGAAACGACAGTCGCGGGGCGAATGCAGGACGATGCCGTCACTTACCGCCTACTGGTGCTCACGGTTGATTGTTTGACTTGAGACTTCAGTGTGGTGTCATCCTCTATCAGCAAGATGTTAATTGATAAGAGATAGCATTCTGGAGAAAGTTTCGATGGGCGTAACGTACCCGATGGCCGCCGCCGGAGGGATCATGCTGCCACCTTTGGGGCAGAACTTGACCCAGAGCTGGCGTGGAGCACCACCTGGCACCATGCAGCCGGCAGTCCGTTCTCGTGGAGAGGGGAGACAACTGAGCATTCTCTCAAATCCCTAGCAATCCCTTCGTTTCTTCTCGCGTCACGGGAACGACGCTTGTCCAACCCTTTCACAGCAGATTGTGTTCGCCGTCAAGCACAGTAACTGCACAGTTCCCAACGTCGAGGGCCGCGCCGACAAAAAACAGAACAGGGCCGCGCCAAATCGTCATACATTTTTGTGCAGCGGAGGCAAAAATGAACTGTCCCGGTTTTAGGTGCTTGGCAGGTTCTTTTCTGGTGAGGTCCTAATGTATTCGGGAGCGCCCAGCACACCAACATCGCGTTATGACCGCAAGCTGGCTCTGCTCGCCGCTCATGCTCTGCGGATGTTGTCGTTACGGCAGGTTTAATTCCTACCAGGCCCCCTGCTTATGGGAACATGGGGTAAAGACTTGGCAGGGTGGCCCTGGTCTGCCCTTGTTGCAAGTGAGGTCTCCCAGTGGCGCACCTGAGACTCTCCAGACGGGGCGCGTACCTCGTGACCTGAGCGAGGCATGTCGCCCGATGTGATCATTTGGTGGCACCACCGTCAACCGACAGTGAGGGATGGCACCACGGTCCTCTCGGGGGTTTACTGAAATGAGCATTCCTTTCTCCGTTCCTCACCCCACATCCTTTCAGTTGGTGGGTTGGAGTTTATTAAAATTACGCTTCGATTGCTCTCACAACAAACAATCCCGCAAACTTAAAATGCGCCTCGTGGGACCCCGGAACATGACCATTACATGCTGACATAAATGCATTTTGAAGAGAAATACTCTGTGCATCAAATGAGAGGTCGCGTTGTGGTGATCCCACCAAGAATAAACTGTTCATGCTGTGACACAACTCGTGACGTATCCGTCTTTGATGCGCCGGTGCAAAAACGGGGTATAGGGAAGGTCGGTCCACGATGCCCCGCTCCCTCATTCCTCAGAAAAAATCGATTCCGATGAGGATCTTCCAGATTTTGCACAAGTCCCTTTTGCAGACCGCAGCCGCCTCTATATCGCAGACCAACACTCTCACTACTCTGCATTCGCACAAGTGTGCAGTCGCACGTAGAAATTCGGACTGCATTTTCCGTGCAGCTTGGCCAGAATCCCTCTCATCGGAGTGCATAGGAATTAGGAGGGAGGTACAGTTCGCCTTGGAGGCGCGGCTCACCAAAGGAAGCCAGAGACGAAGCTTCAAAGAGCCACAACGAAAGTCCCCCACAAAGAGGACGCCCGGAAGCATGAGCGGGGATGGACTCGATGGATCCCCGACGGCATCGACGACAACAGTGGAAGAGACCTCAACCTGGAGCTCCACCGGGGATGAAGGGATTCAGACCACAAGCGCGACGACGACATCCGCGGAATCCGTCGAAACAGTGGTGAGCAAAAGGTCTTGTTGGTCCTCGCTGGGAGCTCGGATGATTAACGACCCGGTCCCATACTCGTTACGTGCCCATCGTTTGTCCAACGAATCCCCTGCATCTGTCACAATTACTCTGGGTGCATAGACGGCAGCTGGGACTACAGCTGAGCCCTCTAGCTTACCTACGTCTACAGCGACGAGCACGCCTACTACACAACCAGCGTCCAACCAGGATGCCATTGTGACCATGGCTCCACCTCCACCTCCACCTCCTACAAATGTCGGTTCGGGTGCGCCTGTAGAATCGAATCCTACGCCTTCTTCTGCGAGCCCAACAGCGATGCCGACGGCACACACTCGACCAACCCGAACAAGCCCACCTGCGGCAAGCACAGGAGCGGCGAACCTTCTCACACCCTCGAGTTCTCTCCCTCCCGCCTCTGCAACAACCGACCCCGGAGCTCTCATGCAAACATCGCCTCCGTCGCTCGACCATGTCGTCGCGCCCACACAACAGGACCTCATTCCCGTTCCTCGGGACGACACACCACCATCTTCTCCACCCGACGATGGCATCATCCACGTCGACGGCCCTTACGACCCTTCTCTGACTGCTGGTGGAGCCGATGGAGGTGTCTGGGTTAGCGAGGGAACCTACTCGACGCGCGTTCGAACCACTGTCACTTCCGTTACTTCTGCCGGTGGAAATCTCTGGGGTGTCTTGCCGACACCGCATCCTCCCTCGGACGATTTATCGAGGTGAGAGTTTGCCAACAGTCTTCGCTCGACAGGATGCCCGCATTTCGCCATTGGAATATGCATCATGGGGAATCATCATTCCCATAACATCAAACGGATGCAAAGCGGATACGAGCGATGGAATCAAGAGCATAACTGCATGGAATGCATCTTCTGAATCGGTTGTACTGACCAACACTTCCCAACTTCCAGCCTCCTCGCTAACGGGCACCTTTCCCCCATCGCCATCGCCGCCGTCACCCTCTCCGTCATCGCCGCCATCCTTTCCGCCTTCACGATCTTCCTTTTTGTTCGGGCGCGTCGGAAAAAGGCTGCGGCGGTGGACAAACTGGCTAAATCGGAAAAGGGGATAGTGGACAAGTGTTGGGACGACCACCAAGCCAAAAAGTCGGCGTCCCGGTACCGTCCTCGCTGGGAGAGCGTCTTCGCACCTCCGAGCGCGCACTTTGGCGTCGCGGCTATGCTCTCCAAGATTGCGCCCGCGTCGTTCCTCGAAGGAAGCTCGATTCGACTCCCCTTTGATGCGCCGCCGCAAAACTTCCGACCGCCCAGGTCCACCGTCTCCACGAAATCACTCAAAGCAGTGCCCGTGGAGCCCTTCCCCGCGAACCTCAAAGCGCCGCCAAAGCGTCCTTCCAACCGCCCTGTATCCCGACGCACCGTCTCAATCTCCGCGCTGGCCGTGGAGACGCTCGCCAACTCCTCTATTCCGCCTCCTCCCTTCCTGTCCGTTTCGAAACCTCACCTGAACACCGATTCTGCAGGGATTCCCCGCGGAATTCTCCGTGGCGGCGTCGCCTCGTCTTCACATGTGCGGGCGGCCGGATTGAAAGTCTCGTTCACGGCACCTGATTCCGGGGAATTGCGGGATTTCTCTTCGGACGACCCTTCGACATTACCCAACGAGGACACAGGCGACACCTCCATTTGTCTCCAAGATCCCTTCGCAGACCATTTTCACTCGGAAACGTCCATCTTTGACGACGGTAGTGGGTCCCAGTCCCGTCTCGACCCATTTGAAGGCCCACCTCCCTCGTCGACTTCCGAGCACGAGCAGAAACCCCTTTCCCATCCTCCCGCTTTCCCTGCTCGTGCTGCATTAGGAGGAGAAGCGTGGGTTGCAAGCTACATCAATCAGGGACCGACTCCGTGATAGAGGTGGTCGTGAGGGTGAGACCGCGGGTGTATTTATGCCAGTGGACGTTGCATAGTTTGCTGGAAGCATTTATTTTATGTGCGAATGTATATTGATCTCTAAGCGCTGCACCGAATGTACGCCAGTTGGCGATTACAGTAGAACTGTTACCCTACCCGTGCTTGTTGTGTACAAAACATTGAGTGTATCTCGATTACACCAAGGAACAGTGAACAAACATGCATATCTTTTCGATAATCTACATTACGATTCGCGTATTCCGTTGCACTATTCCCCATTCACGACCACAGTACCGGGTGCGTTCGGCCATCTTCTCACATGATACTCTTGTTCACGCCCATCATCTTGGCGAAGATGGGGATAAGCATAGCAACAAAGGCTCCCGAGCCTCCCATGTGGAGGGCCTTGTACACAGACAGAATCCAGTTAGCTTTCATCTCACAGTCACCATGTTCACGCATCCCCTCACCTTGAAGCCGAACCCAGCGTACAGTCCTCCAAGCCCTTTCTGGGCGTAAATACCCTTCCCGAGCTCGAACACTTTGCCAAAGCTCAGTGCTAACCGTAACGCCGAGTCCTTGGACGTGCCCGACAACCCTTCTTTCTGAATGTTTGTACGCACGACGTCAGCGGGAGTGTTGATAGCGGCGCCTGCAACACCGGCTGAAGAGAGCGAGAAAAGATTCAGTTTAAGGTCTGGTCAAAGTGTTGAGACAAAGACGAACCCAAGAATCCGGCGGCGAAGTCGACGAGGGCGGTTTTGGTGGGAGTTTTTTCTGGAATGACGACAGACAGGGCGTCGTTGGAGACCTTTTTGAAGTAGTCGAGGGTGGCGAAGTAGGTTCCCGTCCAGAGGGTCTATCCGCGCAAGATGAGTTTGCCACAGTTTCAGTACTTTCTTAGAGTTGCAACCAACATATCATCGTCAACTCACCTGTCTCAGCTGCACCGCCTGCCATCCAATCATTGTTCCCGCCAATCCCTGTTTTGCTCGCACATCCGCAACGAGCTTTCCGACGGAGTTTCCGTACTTGCCCTGAGAGTCAAGTTGGAGACCTGACGAAAAGAGCAATTCATTAAATTGAGTGTCCAATCTGGGCACGACAATCTTTTTAGACGAGGCCATTTTTCTTGGGTTTGTGGGGGGGGCCAAATCCCACCCGCAACATCTCCTTCCGAACCTCCCGCACTCACCAATCTTGGCCAGCTCCAGTGTCGTAATCGCCAGCACTTCAGGAATGACCGCAACACCTCCGGCAATACCCTTCTCGATGGGAGTTCCCTTTGAAGTGGGTTTACCCCACATCGCCTCGTGGGTGAGAGGGAAGAAGAAGAACTTCATGATACGCATGCCCGTGGCACGGAGGACTTCCGGAACGACTCCTTGCGAAAGCATTCCGCGGATGCCGTGGGCGGCGATGAATTCCGAGACGGTGTCTGGGGGAGTGGAGAGTGGCGAGAAGAGGTGTTATATGAGTGAAAACAGCACGCAGAATTGAATTCAAGATGGAAAATGGCGTTCGGATGACCTCGGAGGGGAGGGGAGGGGCCGGTACAGAGAGGTTCCACAGACGCACATTCTTTGCTCTTTCCCATGGTCCCATGTCTGCGATTCCTTGAAAAAAAGTCATAAACTCCATAAACTCAGTCACGCCATGGTAAAATCAATCGACTTTATCACCCAGAAGATTCCATTTGCGAAGCTACCTGAAAAGCGGGGCACCACAAACACTCACATCCCTGTCCGGTCGCGCTCGCCATCTTCAGAGCCCTGACGACGTCGACGGGGTACATGGCAACAGCGGTGACTTTTTTCCCATGCGGATGCGGGCGTCGACGCAAAACGGGGTACGGATGCCACAACAGATCGATCAAACCACGGGCGTCACTTCGGAACAAGCGATGGCGGCCAAAAAAACGTACCGGCACATGCGGCAGAGATGGGAGCCAGGGTCTCGAAAGCTGATCCTGCCTTGGCCTTCTGCGCGGCGGCTGCGGGAGCGACGGATGCGGCCATTTTGACCTGGATTGGATTCGGCGATGGGAGATGGGGAAGAGAGATAAACGCGGGTGAAGGCGCAGCTGATATCGCGCAAGGAATGGACGCCAGGGGGTTACAGGACCGCGCGACGTCGGAAATGAGCGATTCCGAATGACTCACAGGTAACCTAATGTTCCTCTACGGTTCCGGGATGTCTCGTTTGGGTCACTCGCTGCTCGTCCTTGCGCGTGCTCGGCTGCGTCTCTCTCGCGCTGTCACGGCGGATTGGCGAATCAATTCGTACCTCGCGGTTCCCGGCTATTTACGGACGGTTGAACTCGACAACAAAGCATGTGATGAGACGATACGGCGCTACGACATTTCCTACTCCACTGAACATCTAATCCGCCGATCACGCTTTACCCTTCCACCAGACAACAAACGAATTAACACTATAAAACCCGCTCCCCCACCCTTCATCCTCGCTCTCCCCGCTCGGGTCCCACCTGACATCCAACCCCATCCACCTATTCTTGCGCGGACCTCCCGCAACAACACCGCACCCCAACCGCCTCAGCGCGTCCGCATCGCGCACGATCTCGCCCCTGTTGTACGCCGTGAACGCGCACGGCACGTCCACCTCCCTTATCGCCTTCACGCCCGAGGCCCACTCGGCGGCATGCTCGGGCGCGGCTAGGCCCGTGTTGTACGCCATCACCAAGTCGGGTCGTTTCCAGTCCGGGCTGCGCGACGAGTGGGCCCTGTACGTGGCGTAGTCGGTCCCGTGCAACGAGTACGACCGGGTCACGCCCCGCTTGGTGCAGGCGGGGCATGTCCCCTCAGGCTCCGGTTTGGTGTGCGGCGCGGGGAGGTTGACGACGTGCGAGATTTCGGGGCCGATGAAGCGGACGTGCAGTGTGCGCAGGCGGGGGAGGAGGTGGAGGAGTTCTTCGAATGCGAGGCGGATCACGAGCTCGGTCTGCGGGGTGAAAAAGGGTTACACACCCGCGGGTTTAGGCAGGTGTGACCAAACTGGGGTCTTACCGACTCGGCGCCAACGACTTCCACGGTGAGGTCTGTCAGTTGTCCCACTTTGTCTTGACCAAGGTGCCCGACGAGGGCATCAAAGGCCGTGAGTACAAAGGACAGGGGTGTCGAGATCCACGTGAGGAAGTCGGGCTCGAATGGCGGGAACTGAGTGTGATTTCATGAGGTATAATAAGCACAACATCTGCAGCTGCAGATCCCACGTACACAAGTCGGTCATCAAGACGTGGTTTTCAGACGTACCTTGCGCATGGTGAAATAGCTCTCCCACGACGCCGCAGGCAGGTCCATCACATCTCCCCCACGCGACGTCAACTTGTACCCAGGAAGTGCCCTGGGGTCTGAAAGCAACGGGCTCTCATCGCCGGGCAAACCGACATACTGCGGCACGACCGTGGGCGGTATGTACACAGGCGAGGGCTCCGAAGGGTCCACGTCTGGCATTGAATAATGGCGGTCGCGGAAGCGGTCCATGGCCGCGATGCGCGCGAACGACAGGCACGATTTGGCGTCGGTCGTTTCGTGGGACAGGCGGTGCTGCTCGACGTGCAGGTGGCACGCTTGGGAGAGGAGGCATTTGGGGCAGGAGTGCAGCGAGGAGGTGGGGTATCCTGACGGGTTGGAAATGGCTTAAGCTTTGATCACTTTCTGCCGTCGTCGATACGAGTCTTCCTTGAAGTGATTTCACCAGCACCC
The DNA here is from genome assembly GCA_001574975.1 of Gonapodya prolifera JEL478. NCBI lineage: Eukaryota > Fungi > Monoblepharomycota > Monoblepharidomycetes > Monoblepharidales > Gonapodyaceae > Gonapodya > Gonapodya prolifera. Next base: position 1,093,635 of record KQ965731.1, read on the forward strand.
GAGAGTACTCCGCTTCGCTTCGCGGAGAATTCGCCTCCGGTGGACTCTTTGGACAGCGCTACGCTCACGTCTCGCTCCCGAGAGATTCCTCCGCTTCCCGGGGCACTCAGAGAGGCAACTCACCACTGGGTGAATCAGCGGTAGAGGGAGCGTGAGCAGGAGCGGCTAGGGCGGAGGTTCTTTGGCATATGGCGCAGACCGGGGGGTTCATCAACAGCTGCATCTCTGTGGTGGTGGTATCTAACCGCCGTTGTAAGATGGCCATCACGGTGTTGATTTGAACGTTTGTGACAGCCATGCGGACTGGCGTGGGCAGCGGGGCGTCTCGGTCGAGTTTTTCGTGTATGGGAAGGTACTGCGCGACGGCGGGTGCGTCGAGGTGTCGCTTGAATTGGATCCACTTTTGGGACGGGTCAGGCGCGGTTCCTTTGAGTACGTAGTCGTTCAAGGATGGGAGAAACGATGCACACGCCGCGCAAAATGCCTTGTGTGCCTTCCAGTCTGCTTTCTGGCAGGACGGGGAGCAGTACCTATGGGGGAGACAGAGGTGATGTTGACGGAATCCAAGCCCGCAGACCCCGAATCGAAGGCAGGCCGACAAGATGCAGTCGATTCGACAACGTGGAAGCCTTGGAGTAAGCAACGCACCTTACCGCGCGACACCGCGAGCACCACGACAGCAGTTGCCCCTCTGGCCCGGCCTCAGCGTTGCATGTGATGCAAGCGACGAGGGAAAACGCCTGCTTCGTCTTGAACTGCTTGGGCCCGCGCACAAAGGCCGGCATGGTGTCCATGCTTGAAGTCGAAGGGGCACATTGGAAGGTGAAGACGTGTCCGCAGCATCGGCAAAACCGCTTCATCCACTTGGAAAATGAGAAAAAGGGCAGCTGCGTTAGTTTTTTCTTACAACTCATTGGAATAATGCACCGTTATAAGCATCGTTTGCCAATCGGCCTGTGATTTTGTCAGGGTGCGAGGTTTCAATGTCGGCCTGGCTGGCCTCGCCACATCGTTTCCTTACATCCTAAAGCGGAAGAAACACACTCATGGCCGAGCAGCAAGTCGTCGACATAGACTCCATCATAGACCGCCTTCTCGAAGGTCAGTTCTACCTACCGAAAAACGCAAGAGCGATCGCGGGGAACACCCTCATCCGTGCTTGGACTCACCGACACTTCCAATGCAGTGCGAGGGAACAGGCCCGGCAAGCAGGTCCAGCTCGCGGAGCATGAAATCCGTTATCTCTGCCTCAAAGCGCGCGAGATTTTCGTCAACCAGCCCGTGCTGCTTGACCTTGAGGCACCCATCAAGATTTGTGGGGACATCCATGGCCAATACTATGACCTGCTCCGACTGTTTGAGTATGGTGGATTCCCGCCAGAGTCCAACTACTTGTTTCTCGGTGACTACGTGGACCGCGGAAAGCAATCGCTGGAAACCATCTCCCTTCTCCTCGCTTACAAAATCAAGTACCCCGAAAACTTCTTTATCTTGCGTGGAAATCACGAGTCGGCCAGCATAAACAGAATTTACGGCTTCTACGATGAATGTAAGCCATTATCCCGTGAAAGCGCCTTGGACAATGTTCACTGACCGACCGAGTCTTCTTCTCCAGGCAAACGTCGGTACAGCATCTCACTCTGGAAAACATTTACCGACTGCTTCAACTGCCTTCCCGTCGCCGCCTTGATCGAGGACCGGATCCTGCTGATGCACGGCGGGCTCTCACCGGACCTGCAAAACCTGGACCAAATCCGCCGCATCATGCGACCCACCGAAGTCCCCGACGCCGGGCTGCTGTGCGACCTGCTCTGGTCCGACCCGGAGGCCGACACGACGGGGTGGAATGAGAACGACCGCGGGGCTAGCTTTACGTTTGGCCCGGACGTGGTGGCGCGCTTCTTGCGGAAGCACGACCTGGACCTCATTTGCCGCGCGCATCAGGTCGTCGAGGACGGCTACGAGTTCTTTGCCAAGAAGCAGCTGGTCACCATCTTTTCGGCGCCCAATTATTGCGGAGAGTTTGATAACGCTGGGGCGATTATGAGCGTGGATGAGAGTTTGATGTGCTCGTTTCAGGTGAAGAGTCGCTCTTCCTCGTCATGTCTGGCCGGCCACTGCAGTTCGCTAATTGTGTGTCTGACAATCCAAAAACAGATTCTAAAACCGGCGGAGAAGAAGCAAAAGTACGTTTACGGAGGACCCGGTGGAAGCTCGTCTGGGAGAGGTGAATCCTCCAAGGGAGCCAAAAGGAGGGAGAAATGAAAAGGTTGGTGCATTTTGCTCCTTCCCGCACTTGCTTGTCATTTAACGACCCGCTCCGGTTGGATTCTTGGCGCAGACGAGCCCTTTTGTAACCGCTCTGAGTGCCGCAAACTTGTATCTCCGGCGAGCGGGCTAGATATGCACATAGCTGTAAAAAACCTAAAACCTCAAGTTTCTTATGTAAAGCTTTTTATAGACAGACAGTTGGACTTTTGTGACTCAATACTTCTATTGCAAAGGCTTGCTGTTATAAAATCTGCGGGACTGACAATCTGCGGGGCTCACAATTGCGACTTTTAACCTCTCCCAATATTTGTATTACAAGAACCCCCTGCTTCTATGTTTGACTGCAAATACTGCGTAATATATATCACGTATGCCAAAGGCGTCTGCCGAGATGGTATATCCCACGGCGTCTATAAAAAAATCCGAATCCAAATGCTGCTTCATGCTTCCACTTCCACTTGCGCCACCGCACATGCGCCCAATAAAACCCCCTTTCTATCTCTTCCTTTTTTACGATTGCAATAACGTTCAATTCCATTAGTTCCAAAAGCGATCGTAGGCGACAACTCCGACGGCCACGATGGCGACGGCCGAGGAAACGACCAGGCCCGCGAGCAGGACGTCCTCGTGGCCATTCGATTGTTGGGGTTTGGTGGTGAGTTCGAGGTCCTGTCGTGGGAGGGAGCGGGCGGTAACGGGTGCTTCCGAAGGCGCGTTCTTGAGCAATTCGAGTTGGGCGCGGAGGGCGCGGTTCTCTTCCCGGAGGGCGTCGGACTGAACCCGTTCGGCGAAAAGCAGGGATTGGAGGTCGTGCGACTTGGCCACCACGTTGTCGAGCGACGTTTGGAGGATCCTGGCCTGCGCGGCGGAAATGGCCTGCTGGGCTACCAGAGCGCGTTGCAGTTCTGTTGCCTTCGCGGATAGGGCGGAGTTGCTGTGCTCAAGGATCGCGAGCTGCGTGGCAGCCATGGACTCCTGCTCCCGAAGGGCATGCTCGAGACCAGCAGACTTTCTGGTCAAGTTGTCTACGCTCGTCTGGAGGATCGCGATCTGGGTGTCTGCGGGGCCACGACCGGCGTGGTGCAGTTGCTCGAGGGCGGCGGATTTGGCGAGCAGGTTGTCGACGGTGGTCTGGAGAATGGCCGTCTGCGATTGTGCGATTGTGCGTTCGACGGCGAGTACATCCTGAAGGTCAGATGCTTTAGCGCGGAGGCTGGAAAGGTCAGTTTGGAGGATGTTGATTTGGGTGGTGGCGGTGGAGCGTTCCGAGGCAAGCACGGTCTGGAGGCTGGCGGACTTCTCGGTAAGATTCTCGACGGTTATTTGAAGGATGTTGATTTGGGAGGCAGAGATGGAGCGCTCGGCGTCAAGCACTTTTTGGAGGCTGGTGGACTTCTCGCCAAGGTTCTCGACGGAGGTTTGAAGGATGTTGATTTGGGTGGAAGACACGGACCGCTCTGCGTCAAGAACTTGCTGGAGGCCGGTGGACTTCTCGAGGAGGTTCTCGACAGTGGTTTGCAGGATAGCGTTTTGGGCTGATGCAATCGACCTCTCAGCCTCTAATACATGTTTGAGTCCTTCGGATTTCGAGAGAAGGTTGTCGACGGTCGTCTGAAGAATGAGGTTTTGTTTTGCAGACGTTGACCTTTCCTCTTCAAGCACGTTTTGCAACCCGGTGGATTTCGCAAAGAGGTTGTTGATGGTGTTTTGGTGGATCGCACTGTGAGTCATCGACGCCGACCGCTCGGCATCTAGGACTTCTCGAAGCCCGTCGGCTTTGGCGACAAGATTGTTCACTGATGTCTGAAGAATATCCGTCTGAGCAGACGCCGCCGCCCTCTCAGCTGCGAGAACCCCTGTCAACCCATCCGCCTTCTCTAGCAGTGAATCCACCTGACCCTCCAAAATTGCCAACTGGGTTCCGGAAACATTTCTCTCCACGCTGAGGACGTGCTGAAGCTCAATGTTCTTCCCGAAAAGGGTCTCGACGGATGTCTGAAGAATTGCGCTCTGGGTTGCTGCGACCGTCCGTTCCTCATCAAGCACGCCCTGCAGGGCCTCCGACTTCAAAAGCAGGTGAGCCACGTCGGCCTCGAGAATGTCTCTCTGCACGCGAGCGGCTTCGAGCTCGCGCAGGGTCTCGGAATCGTCGTGATAACTGTCCTGTCGGAGGGGAAGACGGCTGTGAGACTCAGCAGGCGCCATCACGACGCCTTAATCGCTCACATGCTTGTAGCGCGCTTCGCCTACGTAGCCGCTGTCGACGAGAGACATTTCTGCGTTGGACGGACGAGTTCTGGAGGCTGAAGGCTCTAAAACCTCCCGGGCGGACCCTGCTTTCCACCCGAGAACACCCGAGGGGAGCCCCCACCCCTTTATTTTCAACTCTTCCGGAAGCAAAAATAATTGAAGAAACCTCAGTCACAGACTATCAAATGTACTTTAAATGTACCCTCAGCAAAACGGGGCGTTCTACCAACTAAACTGTCTTGTTACAGCCGAAACGAGAGATGGGAGACACCACTGTGGCCAAGGACGGATGATGCCATCGGAACCAGACAGACCCGCCCTTGCGAAACTGAATTGGCTGGGAGGATTTATTATTCGAATAAGGCCTCAGCGCCGAGACGGGCAGTCGTGGTCACTTCGGAAACAACGCGGTGAGAGAAAGGGTGAAGGAAAGGAGACTAGAAGACCCACTGGTCGTCAACAATCCCGACGGCCTGCAAGAAGGCGTACATAATGGTGCTGCCAACAAAAGAGAAGCCTCGCTTCTTCAAGTCCGCTGAAAGTTTGTCACTGAGTTCTGAGGTTGCTTTGGTCTTCTCCCCAGAGTTCTTGCGGAATACGTAGTCAGGGGATGGAAGGAACGTACGCACATACTTGATGAAGAGCCCATCGTAGGAGGGAAGAAGTTCAAGAAAGAGTTTCGCGTTTGAAATGGCAGAGTTGACCTTCCGGTGTATTTCACAATAAGGTGACAGTGAATTAAATATTGACAAGGGACACTCACTTTTGCTCGATTCCTGACAATGCCCTGGTCATTCATAAGACGTTCGACATCCTTCGCGGTGAACGCCGCAACTCTTGTCGGGTCGAAACCAGCAAACGCTTGGCGGTATCCTTCCCGCTTGTTCAATATGGTTGACCATGATAGACCAGCTTGAGCTCCCTCCAAGATCAGCATCTCAAATAAACTGGATAGTGTTGAGGTCATCATTCAAAGTCGAAATTGAAAATGTGCAACACGAACTATCGATTGTCCGTATTCATCACTTTTGCGCCCCACTCCACGTCGTGGTAGTCCTTGTGGAGGCCAGTAGAGGCCACCCATTTACAGTAGCTGTCTGCCGGGGTGGGCTTGCTCACGGCAATTTGAGGTTGAGGTTCAATCGATGCGACGCTTTTCGCACCCTTCCTGGGCCGCTTTGCACTTTCCGTCGGTTCACTCGCGACAGATGTTTGCGCGGACACGCCATCAGAGCTTCCGCGCTTTCGCTTGCTCGTCGGTGTGGTTTTAGTGTTCGACGACGGGTTCGCATCGGATTTCACGCTTTTGCTCCGCAGTTGTGGTGGCATCGGAGATAGTGGAGGCACGATGAATCTGAAAGGTTTCGCTGAGGTCTGTCTGAAGCGGATTCGTGGAAGAATAGCGTAGATAGCGAATTTCACCATGTCTTCGCAATACGGCAAACGTGCAAAGCTCAGAAGAGGTTCCCCCTGAAATATCTCATTTAATGTTTAAAAAACCGTAGGACACCTTTTCCCCTTTTCCTAATTTTCGTGGACCCGTTCGCGAGCAGTATATGTAAGAAGAATCTGATTCTGCGGGCCGAACAAATGAAGCACACATATTATAAAAATTAATGGGAGTCCGCTTCACACGTGTCTACTTGTAACATAGTTGCTGGATACATTCATATTTTGAGTGTGTGGTCTTTTTTTTTTTCCAATCATTTCAAGTGGAGGGTCAACCTGATCATGAGACACCATCAATTTTCCACTTCAATCCACGCCGGTCCCTCCTCGCTTCCCCTGCCTCGCTGCAGCCTGCGTCGATTATTGCTCAGACACTCGAATTGCTGCCGGCTGACGTTTGCCTGACGGACGGCCGATTGGGCGAATTGTATGTGGGGCAGAGATGCCATGACGGCGAGGTCCCTGATGTTCTCGTTGCGAGTCGGCTGAGTGCGACTATTACGAACGGATCACGGAGGACGTCTCCAGCAACATGGAGCGCGCGTTGGAGAAGGGCGCGCGCAAGAAGAGGAGCGTTTTTTGAAGGAAGCAACATCTTAGAGGGACACGCGTTGGTTTCAAGTGTCATTTTCGCCGACGTAAATGTAATGAACCAACACACAACGAACAGAATCAGGCCAACTAACGGGATCTCGCTCGAAGGCTAGTGCGATGCAGAAATTGGACGTTGCATGGATTCTCAAAGTGAGTTAATGGCAGTTCTGCTTCACTAAGCTAGGAAGAAATGACACATCAACATTTCAGGCATCACGGATGCACTCTCGAAGTCCATCTGCAGTCTTGTGATATTGTGCTGTAGCGTGAATGGACTTGTTCATTTTTAGTTCGGCTTCCATCAAGTTGGGAATGGACTCTATAAGGTTCTTGTGGATTTATTACAGTAATGTCAAATGTGTAAAGAGTTTTAGTAATGCACTATTTTTTATGTCGAACCGCTTCTAGTCAGTGCAGCGCAATCTCGCAATATCACAAATACACCAACAATCCTTCCCACAACTCCCATTCTCTATTTCAAAAGGGTTTGACAACCGTTTGCACCTTGTCGCATTGTGCGTGGATATCGCCGAAACAGTGCAAGAACGCGCTCTTGTCTGGACGTCTCCCGTATCCCCACTGTCGTTTTTAGGTGAGACTGGCATAATGTTTTGAAAGGGACCAAAAACCATCATCGAATGGGTGTCAAGAACATCTCGGCCACTTCGCCACAAATGAATCGCCTCTTGACGTGACTGCCACTTTGTGGGACCGGGATGGACCGGGTCCACGCTTTCCCCCCGCTTAACCCCTTTCAAGTGGCCTTTCCGCATACCCATTTCCGGGATCCACGGGGGCGGCAAGTTTACAGCGATAAGCTAATGTTTTTATTGCAATGGACGGTTGTATTATGTTTCCCATTGCGGCTGTGGGGCGGCTGGATGAAGAAATAAACCTCCGCCGCCGCCTTAGGATATTCACCCATCTCCGTCCTTCTCCGTCTTCCGGAACAAAACACAAGCGTTTCCCTTTGAAAGACTCTCGAGAGTAAAAATATGGAGGGAAAACATGATTTCAGTAACGAAAGTGGAAACACACAGAGCCAGTACAAGTTTCTGTTGCAGCACAAGTGCACTCAAAATCATTCCAGCTGTGAAGGGACTTAAGCCGTTCAAGCACGCCACGACACTCGACTCATCGTGCATTTGTGTGCTATAAACTAGACGGTACATACGGTTTACGGAAACGCTTCCCAGTTGAGGGTGGTGGCTGAATAAGGGGTCACTAATGCTGGGACGAGCACATCAGAGTACCTCAACTACGTCACAGTGAAGTCTTTTCCCACCCACAACAAAAATGAATCCTTTTGCGACTTCGAATCTCTGGCAAAATTCGGCATTTAAAAGGCAGAAACTTCGGATGCACACCACCCAGCCACTTTGAAACGATGAAGCCCGCTCTCATTGCCACCGTCGCCATTGGATGCTTAATTGCGTTTGCTGGTACGCCAGCTCTTGGCCAGAGCGCGCCCTCAGGAGGCAGACCTGCGAACCAGACAATTTGCGATTGTGAGCACTGTCTGATCTGTGCGGGTCTTTGTGCGTCGGCTCAATCGGTTAAATCAATCCCAATCGTCCAGACTACACCGAAGCCGTCTTCAAGAACATCACCGCCGAGAACCAGCTCACTCTCTTGACTCTCCTCGTCAACACTGTCGTCATCGGCAACTACTCTCCTGCGGCCAACCAGTCTGTCCACGTACCCGGTATTCTTTCGTCCTCCGGAGGTCTCGCCAAGTACTTCACTGGTGCCGACAAGACCACCAACCGCAACGGCATTGCCACCGCGGTCAACTTCCTTGACGGTGGAGGTGCCCCCCCGCTCATCAACAACACCGCCGCCAACGACACCAAGTCGAACCAGTACATCCTCCTGACTCACTTGTACACTGGATTCGGTGCTCTCTTGGGTTGCTCGGCTCAGAAGGCCGGCTCCGCTTTCGGGGCCTACGAGGGTGTGACGTCCATGTTCGAGGTGCACAAATTCATGGGGCTCAACAAGACGGAAATGGACTTCTTCATCACTCAGGTGAGCATTGTTGCACACATTGACCGAGATTTCGCGCTCAGTCCTCTTCTTGTTGCGCAATCCCACAGGTTGCACTCGCTGCCCAATCCTTCGGTGTCGCCTCAGCCGACATCACCGTCGTCGGCGGCCTCCTCAACTCGGCCTTCAACCAGAAGTGTCTCCCCGCCGCTCCTCTGGTTGCCGGCGCCCCCGCCGAGCTTCAGTCCATCTGCATCGCCGACTCGTGCCCCACCGCCGCCAACGCTTCCTGTGCCGCCTACACCTCTGCCTCCGGAGGAAGCAACAGCACCACACCCACGGCCGGTCCTTCCGCGTCCACCACCGCGAGCGCCTCTGCCGGCGCCTCGGCTGCGACTCCAACTGGAACCAAACCGGGAGCAGCTGGAATGCTGAAAGTCGGTGCTGGCGTGTTCGTCCCTGCTGTCGCGTTTGTCCTCGCCGCATTGATGTGAAGGAGCGGGACCAAGAGTCTTTCTTATACTTGTCCAGGAGTCGAATTTTTATTTGATTTTCAAAATCTTATCGTGCGATGTTTTATCGTGTATTCGATACGGGAGGGAATAAGACAAAACGGGTGTTACTTTCCCCAATGAAGAATTTTCCAAGTGCCGTGAGCGGCTACATACTGACTTCAATCAAATAAATCATTCACCCAAAGGTCCACAACTTCGGGATCGACTTGATTCCTCGGGTTGAGCGGTTTCTTCGAAATGACGTACGCCACCGCTGTCTGGACCTTCATTGCCACGCTGAGGAACAGGGGCGTGGTGACAAATCCTGGGAGACTGTATTCCATTGCGGCGGCCTGCTCTTGCTCCTGCTCTCTGCCTTGACGTTCCTGAAACGCCTCCTGCTCCCGTTTGGCCTCCACAATCGCACTCCCCAAACCCGCAACGTCATTGACCCGCGGGTACACATTCCCACGGGCGTAGCTGTACACGGCGCCCGCGAGCGTGTCGCCCGAGACGTACACGGACGGCGTGGCGCGGCGAACGGGGTTGAGGCGGGAGCGGCTGGGGGTGATGCTGGCAGGGGGAAGGGGACGGAGAGGGGGTGTGTGCAAGCTGGAGTAAGAGCAGCACATGGTCGCGGTGCGCAGGAGGAAGCTGAGCGAAAGCCGCAGGACGGGGTGGGTGGGGTGCAGATTGGTGATGAGGAGACTTGAGGAAGTGAAGGAATGTGATCGGGGTAGTGGGTATAGGTAAGGGTACCAATAAGGAAGAACATGAGCAGGGCGATCAAAAAGGTGGCCACGAAATAGACACTCACCGGTGGGGATACGCGCAGGCCTTGCTGATCATCTCCACATCCCCGCCCGCACACGCACGCGCAAGCTCATCCATTACGTCCTCTGTGACCGCCGCGACGTGTCCCCTGGCGAGTACAGCCGAGTCGTCGTCCCCGCCCAAATCCTCCTTGTCCCACCGGATCAGCAGGTCCAGTACTTGCGATACGGTCTCGCCCGCGAACTCGCGCGACTTGATGTAGGTCAGCGCGAGGGTGCGTAACGTGAGGTCACACCGAGCAGCGTGGGCTACAAGGTGGTGCAGGCTCGCGAAGAGCGTGTCGGCGTTCGGGGGCGATGCGTCGGCGTTGGGAATGAGGAACGATCGGGCGCGGGACACGAGGGCGGCGAACGCGGCGTGGAACGTGGCCGCGTCGACTGGTAGGACGTCCAGGAGGCGCGACGCGAGGCGGTCGAAATTGGTGGACGTGAACATGAAAATGTGCGTGTAGCCCTCGGTCAAGGTATGCGTTGCGTCCGCGGGCGTGACGGGCCAGTTTTCGAGGAGGGAGGTGAGGATGGAGGGGTCGGGGAGTTTGGCGACGTGCCAGAGGATTTCGAGCGCCACCTTTGGAGCGGCAACCCCCATGGGGGAGGGTGCGAATCGGAACTGCGTGACGAGCGTGCGCAGGACGTCGAGCGTGTGGTGCTCGGGGTCTGGCTCCTCGAGGACCACCCAGTCCGGCTCGCGGTGCTCGTTGAGGCGGATTCGGTGGCCGTCGCCGTACTCGTACGGCGTGCTCAGGTTCAAGAGGTTGCAGAGCTCTTCCAGGTCATCCCCAAACAGGGCGGCGTTGTCAGCGCCGTAGATGCTGTTGGCGATGCGCTGCACCACGTGGTAAAGCTCCATGGAGAGGAGCTCGGCGTTCACGCGGGTTGGTGGGTGGCGGAGCCGGAGTGCACTGAAAAAGGGGATCCGGAATGGTGACGTGTACAGCCGGAAGTGGCTGATGGCGACGCCGCGGAATGCCGATTGGAGGGTGAACCGTGAAGGCGGAGGGATGTGGAGCGTGGAGGAAGAGTCTGTTCCGATGATCCAGTCGATCATGTCTTGGGCGTTGCCTGGGCATGACTTGAGCAACAGACCGGGGTACCGGAAGAAGATGGCGTGTGCGACCTGTGTCAGTGGGTGCCGCCGTATGAGGTATCGCTTTCTGTTCCATGAGTCTGCCGATACTGCGAGAAAGCGTTTGCAGGTGCGGGAGAACCCGTCGGGGCAGTCGAGGTGGAGGAAGATTGCGGCCAAGATGTCTGCCGGGAGTTTGTCTGGTGTGATCCGGTGGTCGGGTGTGGCCATGCGTGGAATCTGCGCTTTGAGAAGAGGTTGTTGTGGATTTGAACGCATTCCGCGTGAGTGCAGATTGGGCGAGAGAATGGGACGGATCCAAACAATGGCGATGGCGGCGCGGAAACCAGCGATGGGAGCAAACTCAAAGTCAGTAACAGAACCGCATTCGTTTGGTCAGAAAACAACAGTCGGATGCCGCACCACGCGAACGGAAACTCGGAATGATCTCGGTTGTTTGCCGAAGGTACGTGACCGCAGCAACCAGTCTCCCTGCCACTGCACTTTCGAAAACGCAGCGAATGGCCGAGAAGCGCAGGTCGCGCAGAATCAGGGGACTCCCGCCAGAGCCAGACGATGCCGTGCAGGCCACGCACGCCGCTACTTCTCCGGGGTCGGCACCAAACTCAATGGGCACGGGAACAGCACACCGCGACGACGACAACAGAATCGGATCCAAGCTGTGCATATAGCACTCCCGGCAGAAGCCCTGCACGTGATTCTCAAGTAGGATTCGACGCCGGGTAGCGGGACGGGCGCGCTGGCACTGTTCGGGCCGTTGGCCGATTTCACACTCCCCTTGCCACTTGCATTCCCCGCCCCCCCCCCCCCCCCCCCCCCCCCCCCCCCCCCCCCCCCCCACCAAGTCCTTGTTCTTCTGCTAGTCAACAAGGCCCTGTACAGGATGACCTCCAACCACCCCTTCTTTGTGGCCATCGCGCTGAAACTCGGCATCGCTCAGAAACCGCAGTCGACGTCGTGGCTGGCCACGTGCGCTCCCTCCATGCACTCGCTCTGCTGGTCGTGTCACTGCATCGCTCCGAAGTTCCAAGTCTTTGCCACCGCCGTTGCAGGAGCCACTCCAAGAGCCTATGCGGGAATGTGCTCTGCCTGCAGAACCGCCCGCGGCGAGCACAACGCTTCTCAAACACTGCTCCACGCCGGATCAATCCACGTGTCGACTCAAGCCCAGTTCGAGCGGAAATGGACCCTGCTGAACCTACTGCGCTCCCGGGACCTTATGCTCCGCTCCGACTCACGTCCCTGCACATCCTTCATCATCAGCGGCGTCGGGAACGCCCGCGCGATCGCGACCACAATGAAAGAGATGTCGTGGTACTTTGGGTGAGCGTCTGACGGCACTTCGTAACTTGTGCGCCACCGGCAGCTCTTGTTGGTGGTGGTGGTGTTCGGTACATGGCTTCTTCCTTCATGAATGTACGACTGTTGGGGTGGTGTTTGGAACCTGGCTTCTCCTATTGTCATGAACTCTGTCCTAAACGCTACTTCCCCATCTAACCTATTCGGGCAAAAGCTACACATCCTACGAATCCTCCCGCATGGTCTACGAGGACACCGACTCCGAATGCGACTACAACTACGACTCGGACGACTCGTGGGGCGGGGGCGGGTACCGGTACCGGCGCGGGGGATATTACGTCGACTCGGAGGGCGGCAAGGAAATCGCGCTCGCAAATTGGGTCCGGAACCGTACTCGCACCGCGGTCTTCTGCTCGTCCTCGGAGGACCCAGACACGAACGCGAGGCCGCCCAGCAGCCTGTGGGACAGGATCGACGGTCTAATGTTGGACAAGTGGGGATGGGCGAGGCTCAAGATCAAGACGAGGGCGCTGCTGCGTACTGTCGGTGGCGGTGGAGTGAACGAGGCCGCTGGAGCAGGAGCTGCAGTCGGAGCCGAAGGAACCGCGGGTGACGTCGTCGCGACTGCGCCTGCCCCGCCTGCGTCTGCGCGCCCGCTCATCAAGAAACTCACCACAAGCCCCACCACCTCCTTCTCCAAATTACCCGCGACCGTTCTCTCCTCGCTCGTCAAGCTTGTCCTCTTCTCCGACCCTGCCCCCGCGCCCGGCGTGCTCGAAAGCTCCGACGACCAGGACGCGTGCTTGCACAGAATTCTCGCGAGGAAGGTGGAGAGGGAAGCCGATGCGAAAGTTGTGGGAGAGAAGATTGGTGCAGCGGTGGCTAAGGCTAGGAAGGCGGCAAAGGGGGGTGGGAGCATGGAAAATAACTGATGAACTGAGTGGGAACAGCAAGAAAAGCATGGGCACTCATTGAATGGGATTGGATATGAAAAAGATGTTGTTGTGTGCACGAGTCTCGGTTTCTTCTAGCATCGTACATACTCACAGGTAGAGCTTTGCAACGTAGTAGGCCTTTTTTTGTTTCTGAACACATCACACACTCTTGTTGAACCTTGTCCTCTCCTCGCCCTTATTCCGAAACCCTTCTTTAAAAGTTTCTGACCGCCACGCTCCCTTTTTGGGGGGACACGCCCACGGTAATTGGGAAACCCGCACCCACGGACCACGTTAAGGGCGGGACCGCAGCAAGCAACTCAGCAACCTGTGGCGTCCTAACGGCAATACAATATCAATCGCCCCCGACACGCCGACGCGTGAATGTAATTCGGCAAGACGAAATTATACGGCTCGTACTTAAAAACGTGAAATAGAACCACTCTTTCAAGTGTTTGAGATCTCTGTGTTCCAAAGCACAATGACCTTCACCAGCGTTCCCAAGCGTCAGGTCATCCTGGATGGCAAAAGCTATTCTCTCTCGAGCATCGGTCTGGGATGCATGTCCTTTTCCTTGCCTGCCATGCAAGGGCAAGACCCAGCCACGATAGAAACCGCGGCACTCGAAGTCATTGGCAAGTCGTTGGAGATGGGTGTGAATATTGTCAACACTGCGACATTGTGAGTTCCCAATGTAAACATACTGCTTAAAGGTCATGTTTACTGATTGTTCATTATTTCAAGTTATGGTCCGGACGGTCACAATGAGAAACTTCTCGCCAAGGTGAGATATTCCTCTCCTACCATTGCAAGTGCTTCGTACATGGCTCATCGTATTTCTCTCCTCCCAAATCTTGCCCAGGCCATCGCAAAGTTTGGTCGCGAAAAGTTCTTCATGTGCGTATGCGCGGATCGCTAGATCATTCCCCTATACTGAATCATTCTGAATCGTTCTGAATTTCGACCCATGCAAACACCCGATCTTCATCTGATTTCTGCACCAGCACCGACAAATTCGGAGTGCTCCACAACCGTACGACAAACGCTTTTGAATTCTCTGCACCAGACTCTGTCGCGGAAGAATGCGACGCAAGTCTGAAGAGACTGGGCACTGACTACATCGACGTCTATATACCAGCGCGTGTGAACCCGGAGGTGAGTACAATGTTCAAGAACTCCCATCGTTGATTCCCACGTCAGCTCATGTCTTTTGTCCTGTCCGCTCTTGTGAAGGTCCCGATAGAGAAGACCATGGAGCAACTTGCCGCTCTGCAAGCTGCTGGGAAAATCCGTCACATTGGGCTGTCCGAAGCAAATGCCGCCACCATCCGTCGCGCCCACAAAATCGCCCCTATATCGTTCCTCGAGATCGAGTATTCACTGTGGGAAACTCAGATCGAACAAGTTGTACTTCCATGTTGCAGAGAGCTCGGAATCAAGATTCTTGCGTACTCACCATTAGGGCGAGGTATGTTGAACGCCATAATGCCTCAAACCAGTCCACGTTTACCGCTAATTCTGACATGACATCAACCAGGATTTTTGACAGGCACCGTCAAACGAGAAGATCTCGGTGAACGTAAGTGTGTCCTAACCAGCTGTTACAGTAACAATTCACATGTGAAATTCTACTATGATAGGCGACTTCCGCAAGATGACACCACGCTTCCAGGGAGAAAATTTCGACAACAACAAATCAACCTTCTTGACTCCAATTGAAGATATCGCCAATCGAATGTCCACAGAATCGGGAGAAGCAGTGAAGCCCTCACAAGTTGCGCTGGCGTGGGTCTTGTCGCGCGGTGAAGATATTTTCCCGATACCTGTGAGTTGAGACTGATAAGAATATTATGAGGAATGGTGTGGGTTCACTCACGCGTACATATGATCACTGCACACAGGGCACCAAACGAGTGCAGCTTCTGGAAGAAAATCTCAAAGCAGCAGCTATCAAACTCTCATCTGGTGACTTAACTACTCTCGATACAGTGGTAAGAGAGGGCGCCGCGGTGGGCGGAAGGTACCCCGAGTTTGCAGCTCACATGCTGCAAGACCTTACGGTGGACAGCAAGGCGAATTAGATTAGTCAACGTAGAGTGAAGAATGCCATGCAGTGACAGAATATGCTCAGCCAAGTGAATCAATTGAACATCTGGGAGTGCACCCTTTTCAGCGCCGGGCACTTAAAGACCGTCTCGCCTCCGCATAAGCATGGGCACACATTGAATGGGATGAGACAAGAAACAAGATGTTGTGTGCAAGTGTTTCTCTTTCTTCTGGCATCATACATACTCACAGTTTGAACTTTGCAATGTAGCACTTTTTTTGTTTCTGAACATTCACACACCCTTGTTGAACCATACCCTCTCCACGCCTTTATTCCGAAACTCCTCCTCCACGCTTCCGACCGCCACACTCCCTTTTTGGGGGAACATGCCCACGGCCATTGGCAGGGCAAACTGGAGACACGCGCCCACGACAGCGACCTCTGCCGCGATGGCGCCCACTTTGGTGCGCATAAGCGCAGACGTGAGGCGGGACGTTTGCAAGAAATCCATGACGAAGGGCGGCAGGAAGAGGATGGGGAGCGGGAGGACGGCGCGCGTGAGGGCGACTTGCGACAGGGAGTGGATGGCGGCAAGGCGGGAGGTGCCCAGGGGTTGGTTGTCAGCGTCGAAAACGGTGATGCCGTCAACACTGGAACGTATGATGGCAGGGAAGAAGGCGCACAGAAGAAACGAGATGGGATTTGTGACCTTAGTCCAAAACGCCGGATGGTGATATTCCCACTCACGCTTCACGATACCGCATAGCGAGTGCGTTCGCCACGCCAGCGCTGGCGACGGCAAACCAGGGCTACGCACAGCGGGGTCAGTTTTCGAGAAAAGTCAACCCAAGTTTTGTGCGGCGCCACACACCATTCCTCTCATGACCAGACGGAGACCAAGGGGTTGCGCGTACGCTGGGAGAATGGCGCCGTTGGCGCCGCGAAGGGCTACGCGGTCCTGTGGTAGACGGCTTGGTCAAAGAAATCCATGGACAAAGTGCCAAGTGAGCGCACTCTTGGGCTTGACGCATATGGTCACCCGTCCAATGGCACACTTCAACTCGCGCGTTTCACTTACTTGGACTTTCCCGACGACCTTTCCCCCGCCCCACGCAATCCCGACAGCCGTCCCGCTCGCCACCGCATAGCTGGTTCCCACCTCCCTCCAGCTGGTCTCCACGCTCGCATTCCTGTTCGCGTAGTTGAACCCGGCATTGAACGACTGGTTGATCCACTGCCAAAAGAGCTGGCTCGGGCCCGGTTGGGAGGACAGCATGCCGATGATGATGGGTAGGTTGGCAGGGGTGAAGTACGACATGCGGAACAGGAACGGAATGGGTTCGCCTGGTCACAGCCATGAGGTTTGTTGCTGTTCATTACCATATTACCCAATTTTAATCCTCATTCCCTCCCACCTGTGTCGGGGTGAATGACAGAATCAACCTTGCTCTTGGCGTCCCACATCTGCGGAGCAGAGACTCCTGCGGGTATTGAGCCAGAGGATTTAAATTGGCTCAAGAGGGATTGTGCTCTGGGGTGCGTAGGGAAAGGAAAGACCAGCGTCAATTCCCATAACACAAGAACAATGTGAGGAGCTCATACAACTCACGATTGCACTTCCTTTGTTGAAAGAAACATGTTTCTCGGATTGACGACGTCCATAAAGTGACGAACTCGGCCACTGTACGTGCTGAGATCGTGCCGAGAACCATCTTCCGATCAATGAATGCGCGTTTCATGATTTATCAAGCGATGGAGACCGGCATTGTTTCACCTAGACTGAAATTCCGCTCGCGTTCAGCGCCAACGTCTCCCATCGCACCGAAAAGGGGGAAGCGATATATTTGACTTAAGTGTATTGGCTTCAATACGAAGTTTTGACCATAAGAAAAGATGATATTATGCAGATGCAGCACCTCCATTTACGTTAGTTTTCCCGTTTGGTCGACCGACAAGTCCGGCATCTTTTGCAAACTTGTAAAAGGCCCCGGCCTTGTCATCAAGAAGACGGGAAGGAGTGTCGCACTCTAAAATCTGACCTCCTGGCTCCGGCGGCTTGGGTCCCAACACGAGGATCCGGTCGTAGTCCATGATTGTACCTATGCGATGCGCAATAGTGATGATGGTGCAGTCCTGAAGATTTCAAGAAATAAATCGATCAGCCAGAGTTTGAAGAAGAGTCAACAAGGTGGAATTCTCACCGCAAATTCTTTGCGAATAGTTTCTTGGATAAAGTCGTCCTGTCATCAAGAAGTTGAGAATCAATGCGCGTCTTGTTGCAAGTGGAAAGACCACTTACTGTTTGCTTGTCGACAGAAGCCGTCGCTTCGTCCAGAACGAGTACCTTCGTTCTACGGAGCAGAGCCCGCGCAAGGCAAACAAGTTGCCTTTGTCCCACAGAGATATTCTCGCCTCCCGGCTGAATAACTGCGTCCAGCTTCCCCTCCATTGCCTTCACGGCATCGGACAAACCACTAATCTCCAGTGCCCTCCAACACTCTGCATCAGATCTCTCCGCGAAGGGATCGAGGTTCTCTCTCATGGTGCCTGCGAACAGCAGTGACTCTTGAGGGATAATCGTTATTCGACTTCGAAGATCGTGTAGGCCTGAAATTTCGGAATGAGTTCGTAGGCCGAAGATCTCGCATCATTTCACAAATGACATACCAATTGTCGAGATGTCGATTCCATCGATAACGATGGACCCACTCGTAGCCTCAATGATTCGGAACAAGGAGAGTGCGAGAGACGACTTGCCCGACCCAGTTCTGCCTACCAAGCCACACTTCTCAGACGGTGCGATTCGATTGGTAATACCATTCAGAACGACGGGAAGATTTGGTCTGTACTTCGTGGAAAAACTCCGGAAGTCTACTTCTCCTTTGTCGGGCTGTGCGACGTATGACGGAGATTGTTTAGCTTCAAAACGAAATAGAATCACTTCGCAATTAAACGTACCCAGCTCTTTGGCGGCGTACGATCCGGCCAGTAGTGCGGTGCTTCGCTTGGAATTTGGCTGTACTCCTGGATACGCTCAACTGCGACACTGTCAGTTCGAGGACAACGCTCTGAATGAAAACACTTGAGAATCACACAGATGCAATGTGACATACATATTAGTCTCCACATCGCATGCTTCCCTCACAACCATCAAGAGCAGGTCACTCATGTTAAGAGCGTAGCTCATTGCAAGTGCGATCAAACTGCGAAATAAGATGTTGATGACATAGGCCACATACCGCGATGGTGTAAACGGGTTCACTCACCTGGTTGGAATGTCTGTTCTCAAAACCACCGCGAGAACGGCAGAGCTACTAGCGCATAGCACAAAGAGACTACCGATCATCTCAAGACGAACGCCGATCCAGCGATTCGAAGCGATATAATGGTACCATGCCGTAGTGTTCTTGTTTATATGACCGTTTATTCGCGCTTTGGCGTGAGAGGTGCAATCAACGAACAGACATTGAATTTAAAAACGAAACAGCTCACAAATAAACGCATCTGAGCGATTGAATGCACGAAGAACTGATAGACCTCCCAGTGTCTCGTTGAAGAACGCATATATAGGTGACTTGCCTGAAGAACGTGCTCTGTGAGGCAAAGGGATAAAATTCACCAGTACTTAAACCCACTTGCTGACTCAAGCCGTTGCATTTCTTTGAGACGATTCCGGATGAGTACGATAGCTAGGAAAGGAACACATGATCACAAACCTCTTGCAGCGCGCAAGTAGAACGCTCCAGCATAATAGTATGCAGTTATTACGGGAATCTTGCGATGCAATGTCAGGAAAGCCACTGAACGCAAAATTTTCTGATAACTCACCACAACAAGTAAAAATGAAGGCGATATAGCGACATTTACAGCAATTGCTGCAAACAGCTGGAGTATGTCCCACGTCATTCCGTTGACGCTCATCGGGATGGTCTCATCCACAACTTCAATGTCTTTTGAAAATCTCTGAAGAGGGACATAAAAGTAGGTCAATGAAAATTTGAATGTGAAAACTGCAGCTGTTCCTCACGTTCAAGATTCTTCCCAGGGGCGTCTGATCAAAAAAGCTCTGTGGAGTTTGCATGACGTTCTCCAACATATTTTTGTGGAGTAAGAGCGATGCCCGAATCGAGCACAACATCATCATCGCAATCTGTGTAGCGACAGTGAAGCAGATCTGACCGAGCCCCAACGCAGCATAAATTCCAATGCGGTACTTCGCGCCCCCACTATCTTGCCCTTTATCTCCAGCGTTACTCCAGTCTGCAAGCCAGAGAGACTGCGCAACTTGCATTAATTGCTGGCAAGTGACAAGGACAAGGAAGAGAGTCAGATTGCCAAAGCCACAAGCCCGAGCGTATGCCATGTATGTTGATATTGAGACACCTCCGCTTCGCAATTCCTCCTTCTCGATCAATTTGGCCATCTTTTCCAGATCTTGCGCACTTTGCTCCTCCTTCGCTTTCAGTCGCAGGAGAGCACTGGACTTTCGGCGAACTGTCACCAGCGGTGACGCCGTGCTTGACCTCCGACGAGCTACTGGCGCTTCCTTCAGATCTTCGACGGTCTCTGGAACTTGGTCCAAAGTGACCAAATCCGTGGCTTCATCTGCCGTTTCTTCATCAGAGTCCTCGTTCTCTGCTTGCTGTACTTCATGGCTTTGCAGATCTCTGACCAGTTCCGCATACGTCCATGTCTCCCCAGGGGCAATACTTTCTCTGACAGGTGGACTTTGAGCAAGAAGCTCCTGATGCTTTCCTTGCGCAATGATTTTACCGTCTTCAACCATGAGAATGTTATCACAATCAGGCAAGAAGTGGATACCATGAGTGACAACTGTGGAGAAGATTGTAAACTAAGGAAATATTCCAAGAATATTACGAGAGTAGGTCGCTTACAAATTCGACTTTTCGTAGCGAGTAATCCATTTCTCCCAATCACTTCCTCGAATATGTGTTGGCCGACGTGCGAATCAACCGCTGACAAAGGGTCATCGCTTTCGCAAGACATCTCTCAGTTTGCATGGTGCGAAGTCAATGAGTACGCACACTACTCACAGAAGGTAAACATCCGCGAGCTGGTAGACAGCCCGAGCAAGGTTGACGCGCTGGCGCTGACCACCCGATAAGTTGATTCCCCTTTCTCCAATTTCCGTCAGATCACCCCCTGGTAAGATTGAGAAGTCCGACCGTAAAGCACAAGCGTTGACAACTGCATTGTACCATTCAGGATCCTAGAGCACTTCTTGTTAGTACATCTGACGCCAGTCAAGCAAATCCGAGTTCTTACCCATGGGTTACCAAATACCACGTTCTCTCGAAGGGTAGCATTCATAATCCACGCAACCTGAGATTCGAAGGGAGCAATTCAAGAGTACGTTTAGACGTAGACAGTTGCTTATATTCACCTGCGACACATATGCCACTGATCCCCGGACTTCGACCTCACCCTCCATCTTCCTCGTTTCTCCAAGGACTGCGCCCACAAGACTACTTTTGCCTGAGCCCACCCGGCCAACTACAGCGACACATTCCCCACTCTTTACAGTGAAGGAAACATTGGAAAGTGTGGGCTTCAAAGTCGACGTTGAGGCTTCAGAGGCACTTTCAGGTGTTGTGGAATTGCCATTTGGAGAGCTTGTTTGATCGGCAGACGTTGGTGTGGTTGAAGACCACGAAAACGTGCCATCTCGCACGGTCACCATGGGTACTTCGAATGGGCCAGAGACAAGAGGTGCAGAAAGCTTCTTCACGGATTCGGGATCGATTTCCTGATATGGAAGTTGCTTAGGCAAGAATAGGCTTCCCGAATAGAACAAAATCGAACCTCGCTCAAAAGGAAAGTTTGAAGCCGCTCCAAGGATACGCGCGCTTGAACGACGCCAGAAATGACGACTGGAAGATAGGAAAGCGGAAAGTTGAGCATGTTGAAAAGGGCCAGAGACACTAAATAAATGCAATCAAACACAATATTGAGATCAATGTTCTGCACGATTATCGGTGTACGACGAACCAAAGATTTTCGACGATGTAAGTGGCGCAGTTTCAATGACGGAGTAAATTGAAAAGGCGGTGAGCGCAACAACGAACGGAGTGGTGGACCATGTCAAACTGATAAAACGAGCATTTACTTCGTTTCTCGAACTGATAATTTGACGAAAAAAACAGGCAGTTGTCACTCACAAGAGAAGGGCCATCAGTCCCGCAATTTTCCGTTTCAGCGCAATTTCCAGGTCTCGAACTTTTTCTACTCTCCCGATGAAGAGTTTCTCCCACGCGTAGAGTTTGATGACCTTGATGGCACCAAGCAGTTCGTCCATAATCTGGCAGGCAATCTTGTTTGAGAATCCAATATGGCGTGTACCCATGGAATGACTCACTTTGATCCTCTCATCCCTGAGTTTCATCTGCTCTTCCGAAAACCTTTCTTGCACGCTCGCCGACCATAGATTCATGGGCATAGCAGCAACGAGAACAAAGGCTCCACCAAAGAGCGAAGGTCCGAGTTGCTGATAGAGCAACACGAAAGCGACAAGAATCTGAAACGGTGCCGACCTGTAAACGAGGTGAAAATGAGACGCACGAAGAGCCACAAGAGGAACCACTACATCCTTACCAAAGGAAGTGCAGATGCACGACACATTGTGCAATTCTTTGGGCATCGCTTGCCATCAGGTTCGTGATTTGTCCAGTGGAGCTCACAATCCGTGCCGCCACCGAAAGAACGAGCGACTTCTGATACACAGCGCTGCACGTGGCAGTGCGCACAAACATCCCTACGTCAAGGCTGTTCATCATGTAATTGTGAAACATGACCGCTTGAAGAATCGACATGAGGAACATTCCAACTTGATGCAAAGCGCAACCTATCAGCCTTTGCTTACTAAAATAGAAGCACTGTAGCTTACGAGCGATGGAAATTCCAATTTCGACCGGAGGTTGATGCTCCGCGTCGTTGTTCTGGCTGTCGCTAACAAATTTTAGAAGCGCTCCAAACAGCAGCGGCAGGGAGTAGTTGGCCAAATTCTGAAACAAGAGGAACAATCCCCCAAAAAAGTACTTGGCTCCAAACGCGTTGCCGAATGCCCTCAGAATGCTCGGCTCAGTTTTGGTCGTGCCGACACCCTTGTCATCGAACGAACGAGTCAATATGACGAGCAGAGTTCACTTTGTGAGACAAACAGCGTTGAACTCACATTCTTTGAGACGTAGCCGACGCGCGCAAGCTCGCGTTTCCAGCATTCATGGAAAGTCTGCACAGTTGTCTCAGCGTGGTGGGTGCGCTTGAGTTTGGGGAGGTCGTCAGCGGTGAGAACCCTCTTGAAGCCGATGTACACTGCGAAGAAATTGGTGAGATAAAAGCCCACCAGACAAATAAGTATAGTGCTCTCTCACTTAGTGGGTCCAACCAAAAGAAAAAGGCGTACGACCACAGGGTGGACTCTTCTTCGGGACTTGCTGCCGTGTCATCCGAGTCAGAGCTGAGCGGAGTTTCCTTGTTTCCGTTTCCGAGCAGAGGTCGTCTCTCCTCATCGATTGCGACATGGGGACGTGCTGTGGTCCTGATGTCAAAGTTTTCAAGGATGAAGACGATGACAAGACCACCAAATACGACAAGCGCTCTCTGCAAGTCCACGGGGAACAAGAATCCGGCGAAGTTGCTGGACTTTGCGATCAAGAATTCCGTCCGAATAAAGACTCCGGTACTGATGATCCACAACAAGTACGCGAGCAGCAACACGGCGCCAGTACCGGTCGTTCTGCGTTGTTTGACGCCTGCGGCAGCTTTGATGCGATCGTCACGATGTTCCAAAATCGTCAGCCCAATCGCAAATCCAAATCCGGTGACGTCAAGCGCGACTTTGAAAATGTCGACTGGTGCGGGAGCGCCGCTGAGGAATTTCGTGCCGTGCTCGATGAGAGAAAACGCCAGAAGGCCTACGAGGAGGATCTTGAGTCATCCCGCGAAGAAGAGCGATGTTGGACGAGGTGCGGATGGGAGCAGAGACACGAGAGAGGCTCACCACTTTCGTCCAGAGTAGCCAGCCTGCGGGTATTTGAGGGGTGCTGTTGCGCGTTGCGGAAGCGAGAATGAATAATTGTGGTAAGCCGAAAATGAGGAGGAAAGCCTTTGGCACAGTTTGAACGACGCTTGTTTCCGTTTGGAGTTAGCAACTCTTGAAAGCACCATTTTGGACGTCAGTAGGAATTCACCTCTTTTGAAAGCAGAGTGTTAGATCTTGAGGTGTCGTGCCGTGTGACGTGGGGAGGGAGAGGGGGCACTGTCAGCGCTTAATCTTCGCAAGCATTTCTCCGCGCCAAGCTTGATGGAGCCAAGCTTGATGGAGCCAAGCCATGCCATTACACGATTTCCTACACACCAGCGCGCCTGCTGTCAGCGATCGGCCCCCAGGTTTCTCCATCGTCGCCGCACCACCAAGATCCGCCAGTCGAAAGAGTGTTCACAGCGGAAGGTGATGTGTGATCCACCACGAGATAAGCGCAAGCGCAGGCGACAAGTAAAATTGATGTCCGGATGGTGTGCGTGAGACGCTGGCTGTAAGCTTTCTCAGAGGCGTCGACCGAATTGGCACTATGGTCTTGTCCAGCTGCCACATTCCTGCGATTGAGACCCTTCATGGGAGTTGTTTCTCCAATGCGCGATCCTGTCGATTGCGGCTGACTCGCTGGGTTCGAATTATTGTTCGATGAACGAAATGGCACTTGATAATCGAGGGGTTTTCTCTCCGGCCAGAACCCTGGAATTGGCAGTGACCGCAGACGACCTAAGTCCGCCATCCACTCGCCAAACCAATCTCGCCATCCCGTCGGAACCAATGTTTCTTGGCATTGCACGCGAAGAAGGAGCTAAACCCGCAACCAACCCTGCCTTCCTTATTGTCGTGATATTCGGCAACTTTTCATAGTTTATTTTGCTTAGAACGGACGAGGCATCTGAGTATGAATACAAACCACGACACGTCCGCTTTTGCACCCCTCGGTATTCTGAACCAGATAGGGAGATTGCATGCTCAGAGTGAATTGAACAGCTATGTTCTGCCGGAACCTTTACCCGGTGCCTGCCTGGCTGGGGCGGCCAAATTGTGCAATCTCCGCTTGCACGGTTCTCGGTGAAACGTGTTCACATCAATTCTCGAAGGCACACACAGCGGAAACTCGTGACATGGAGGAATCTGCGAACATCGCGAGGTCCAAACGTGAGAGAGAGAACTCTGCGCGAACCATCGAGTTCACCTACGAACTCTGACACTCCCAACATACATTATTGAGCAGCTTCTACACTGCAGTCGTGCGACCAATGTCGCAAGAAGAAATCCCGTTGCGACTCCGCACTTCCGTGTCACAGATGTGCAAGACTTGGGTTTGCCTGCTCGTACACGCGGGAACCTCGCAAGGTGAGCTGCTCTACACCCACCCACCGATGATATCTTGTGAGGAGATGTAACCATTTTCCACAGAGAGGGCCTCCAAAAGGCACAAAATCGACTATCCACCAAAGACTGAAGAATCTCGAAACATTTGCGAGAACGCTTGGTGTGGACCCGTCAAACCCGAACAGTATCGAGATTGCCGTCGCCGCCAGCGGCTTGGTGTCGGTAAACGCACACCATAACGGAAGCATTCCACGAGGACTGCACGAAGAGGGCCAAGGGCTGGTTCCACCTCAATTCGTCGAGGACCACGTCAGTGGTTTCACCAATCTCCCCATCCCCACTTTGGCTGTCTGTCCGCCAACACCCGAAAGCCTTTCGTCGGACAATTTTGGCAGGGCCGCGTCCCCTCGCTCGCGATCTCGATCTCCCGCTCCTTCCATTCCCGGCCTACCCTCTCCCAGCTGCGACCCTCACGCACTGAACTTCCACTTACTGGAACAATTCTTCAGGGACATTCATCCTTCTTTCCCCATTGTCTCCAAGTCACGCCTGTTCCGGGACATTGGAAACGGCGAATCCCTTCCATTAGACCTAAAGCTGTTAGTTACGGTGCTCCAAGCGCTCGGAAACCCCCGTGTTGGCGACTGTGCCGCATTCAAAGACATGGCTTCCCTATGCACACGTGTGCCGACGCTACGAACGGCACAATCGATGCTGGCGGCGTCTCTGTACTCTGCACAATTCGGAGTCATTGGGATTGCAGGTGCCGATTGTGTGAGTCAAAATCAACACTCGTTACCTCGCTGTTGCCCCCCTGACCTGCCGCGCCACTCGAAAAGCTTCTTGCCCAGGGCATTTGTATCGCGCGGCAACTGGGACTATGCAAACCTTCCCGACAACAGCGATCGTCGTCGCGGTTTGAGAATGACCTCATCGCGGACGAAATAGAGGAAAGACAGTTGGTATGGGGAATGGCGTACTGTCTTGACAAATGGTTTGCGGTGAGTGAATGCTTCGGGGCAATGTAACGTCAAAACTTTAACACGGTGTTAACGTAGGTTAATCTTGATCGATCTGCGATGATGTCGTCGGACGAAGTGGAGCATTTGGACACCAGTGAGTTTTACTCCTTTGCGAAACTTCTGACTAGAAATTAAACCACAAACCTTTACAGCCATCAAAAACACCCTTCTCCTCAACCTACACACTGCTCTCCACGACGCTCATGTCCTCTCATACGGAAACCCTCGAGACCCTGCCCTACTGCGCTCTCGAATACTCGAGGAACTATCGCGACAACAACGGTCTCTCAACATTCCGGACTTCAACCAACCAGCGCGATGCTCGCTGTATGCTTTGACAGCGGTATGGGCGGGTGAGGACCTGGTGAACGTCACCCGCGTAATCATTCCTGCACTGAAAGAAGCGCTGAGAAGTGAGTACCAATGGTCTTCTTGCCATTGCTCCTTTTTTAATCACATTTGGAACACCACAAGATGCTGACCCGTCCGGATACGTATCATTGGGTCCACCATTCACGAATCTTTCCGTATATCACTTTGCCAACCGCTTATTGGAATCAAGACAAGCCTCCCCCACTATACACGACGACCTGACAACAATTGTCGCTGCGCTTGTTGGTAATGCAACGCGTTGGAAAGTGGGAGAGCCGTTGGCGAAGGAACTGGCGGGGTTATGGATGAGGGGAGTCAATGGGAACTGAAATTTTTTTTTGTAGATTTGGCTTTTTTTTTTTTTTTTCTAGTTATTGTTCTGAAATGTGATGTTTTTCTTCGCTTCGTCCCACGCCAATTGGAGTGCGATTGCATATTGCCCCGCCGCCCGCCATCTCACTGCGTTGCCTTGGAGGGCAGCTATGAGCAGGAGTATCGATTGCTCGTCTGCAAGGGAATTGCAAATGAGCGAATTTCCAAGCCGATAAGCGCCAGCGCAGCAAAACGCCGAGCCGAAGTTGATGAAGCCCAGGGGGTCGGCATCTGAAACGATTCAAAGCATGATTCAGTGAACACAAACTCCGTGAGAACGTGGCAGGCGGGACTCACGCGCCACGGCTCTTTGTATCGCCGGCAAATAGCACCCCTGTAACACGTTGTTGTTCCGTCCGACCGCAATGTATGTGAGGGAAATCAAGCTCGAGAACCACACTCCCTGATGCGAGTCCACCAGTTGCGTTTCGTATACGCTCAAAGACTGGAGAATTGTAAGCAGCTCCGAGGGTTCCAAGGTCCGGTGACATACTTTGACGGTTTGTGCCTGTGCGAACACAAGCTGAAGAGGTAGCATCACTTCGTCCATGCCTGGGGGGATTCCAATATGCTTGGCGTCCTCGAGCGAGATTAGAGGTGTTCGATTCAGAAAAGCCTGGGTCAGAAGGTATGAGTTTGAAATGACCCCATCTTATCGCGCCAAGACGAACCCACCGAGTGATACTTATCGACCATGAACAAGCACCAAAAGGTTTGCAGACCTTCAGTTGTATCCTCGGTGAGAGTATTGAGAGGCTTATCTATCCCAACTCGACGTGCCAACATGATTGCCTGGGAAAGTGTCATATCCGAGGCACTACTGAAGCCCCGAGTCGCAACCTCGTACGTGGCCAAATTGAGGAGACCTTGGACTGATCGAAGGTCGGGCTGGCTATATCCAACGTCCATCAGGTCTTTCGCCCACTTGTAGAAGTTCTCCGCATGGTGGGCACTTTGACTCTCGTGAGTTCCTAAAAATGGTGTCGCTAACGTGTACATGGAAATAAGCAGAAAGGCCATGTTTGGTTGGAGTCCTTGAACCGATAGGGAGTTGACGATATTCTCAGCGGATATCATCGGCAAAAAGGTATGAATGTTTGCAAAATAGAGCTCCAGCAGTACTGTGAGGATGGGAACGTAGTGCCATGTGGAGTGAAACTTTAAGTCAAAGATACCAAGGTCCATTTGGCTACCGGCAACCAGATCCTGCACTGATTTATCGATAGTTTCCGTTTTTAAATCAGCTTTTTGAGGTGCAACGCTGATCTTGGTCTCCGGCTCGACAACGGCACGTTCTAACGCATCGACGTCGCGTGGATCAATGCCGAGTGAGCTACTGATTGATTCTAGTGCTCGAAGACGACGATGAACGACAGAGGGAGAGCCCTTGGGCGGGCCTCGCTAGGATATGTGGCATGTATGTTAATGGTCATCAATTTCAACCGTGAATCGCACTCCCATTCTCCCTCACCCTTTTCGGCTCCCTTAGATAAGTGCAATTGAGGCCGAGTCTGTCACAGCGAGCGCATTGAGGGAGCACGTTGTTGCACCGGCATTTCTTCTTTCGGCACGGGTCACACGAGCGTGTCACTTAGAGAGAAAGAATGGCAAAGTGTCGTTAGCCCATATCACGTCTAAACATGGTTTTAAATGAGACCAGTGACCAATACTTACCTTTTAAGTTGGAATCGTCGGCAATGCCGTTCTCGCTCATTGAGGGTGTTGGGCGTTGAGTGGGTCGTGAAATCTGGGGCAAGGCCCTTACATAATTAGCGCCATTTGCTTGGAAAGTGGAGGTGATAGTGGCCATAGCGCGTCCACGGGAGTGGCTTGACGCGCGAAAACCCTGGGCATGTTTTGAACAGATTCAGCACCGCACACATCATCTCGATTCGATGAGGGAGGTTGCGATGTAGCACCAGGCTCACTGCACTCACAACTGCTGGGAATCAGCGCCCTACCGTTCGGAAACCCTTCGCGGGAGCTCAAGGGATTATTCCCGACGGATACCCCGTCCCGCCTGAGGCCACCGACACCCTGACGGCCACAGCAGAACAGTTCGGAGCTCAAATTCAAATGCACAACGGCCAATCAGAGGAATGGTGGTTGGAATGGCACAACCCTGCGATTCTTGCTGGAAAGCGCGCAAGTCCTGCAATGGCTGGCCGTCGACATCCTGCAGTCGATGTTCTCGCCTCGGGATCGAATGTAGTTTTCCGACCAAAAAGAAGAGAGGGCCTGCACGAGGCTCGCGATCTGTCGTCCACGAACGCATACGGAAACTCGAAGCGCTAGCTCTGCGGCTCGGTCTCGACCCAAAGGACCCCGAAGCACTCGAACGAGCGGCGCAGAATGTTGTTCAGATTGCCCAGGAGGAGAACACTCAAGCCTTCTGCCAGGCGCCGGTGCCAGTAGACTCTTGGATGGTTGATCTGAGTCTCTTGGATACCTACTCGAGAGTGATACAGCCTCATTTTCATATAACGGACATTTCAAAACTTTTTGATGAGGATCTCGAAGTCGCTTCCCGTTCTCCAGATCTCAACTTCCTCCTCTGCACAATCTATGCCCTTGCTATCTCGATTTCTGAAAGCAATTGCAACGATCAGACACGCTGCAGCGCAGATTCTTGGTTTGCACTGGCCAAGCGTATGTTGCCAGACGTCACGAACAACCCTTCCTTGTGGGCTGCCCAAGCACTTGCCAACATGTGTCTCTTTTCTACTCAGCGATGGCCTGCAGAAGATACAGACCTTGTCGCAGCCGACATGGTGAGTTTATGGTGATGTCGCTTCACACTTGTGAGCCCCCAAACCATTTGGTACCCTTAGTATCTTTCTATGGCTGTGACCATGATGCGTCTTAAAGGGGTGGACCAGCATTTAGAAAAGGGGTCCGAGTGCTGTGAGACCTGGTGGGCTCTTTACAAATTGGACAACATCATGGCGGTAAGTGTCATGATAACTTGATGAGATCCAGAAAACACATCTGACCGACTTTGCGGATGTAGGTCCTTGTCAATCGAACACATACGCTTTGCTTTGAAGATGCTGTTAGCGTTCCACCGCAATGTACGTTACTTGCTTCCTGACATCGCCGTCGCGCGTGTGACACCTTCTCCCAAAGTCAATATCCAATCTCTCAAGTACCACGTCATGCTAGAAAAGTCTCATGTATTCCGTCTTGGGATGTCCACAACTTTGTACCTGGGCTTAGAATCCAGCCTTGAAGCGGACCATGTCTCGGTCGAGACCGTGATAATATGGGCTATGGCGGCATCGTTAACAGATATCGAGCCATTCCGATGGAAGGAGATGGTTCTCTCCTGCGTGCGAGCCGCTCTGAATGGTGCGGAGAGTGATGGCTTCGTCGACCTTGGAGACCCGTTGTGCAACCACATCCTCGCACGTTTGACACTCTCCCTGGTCGAGGCTGGTCAGATCACGAGCGAGGAGCTCTTCACGGTTGTGTCGGCGCTGGTGGGCAATGGGGCGCGGTGGAAGGCGTCGAACGCTTTAGCGAGGGATATTTTAAGCTGGTGGATCCAAAGTGCCGCAGGACAATTGAGCGGAGATGTCCTGCAGATATTTTAGTTTATACAGTAAACCTTCCATTTCATAGGAAGTGGAATCTGTGACCGAAGAAGCCCAAACGACAAAACAAGTTGATTCAAGCGTCGCAGACACGTTCAACCTACCATCACCCACCAAATTAGCGGAGCGATGGGCAGCGTGGGGACCGCGAACGGAAGCGGGGTTGGGGTTGCGAGCGGGGGCGCTGTGGGGGGTGGACAAAGCGGGGTTCCGAGACAAGCAGGTGTGGACAGCGAGGTTGTGAACTTAAAAAATGTCGTGGGGCAGGTCTTGCAGAGGAGGGGGGTGTTGGGCAAACTGAAGGTGAGTTGGGGTGAAGGACTTTGGGATTTGGGTCGCGATGGGAACGACTGAGACGGACGATGGGATGGGACGAAAAGCGAGAAGCGAAAATGAGAGAAAAGGCATCGTGGAAATGGGTGAAGATGGGAAAGTGATGGGGAAGTGCCGACCGCCGCCGTGATTCTCTGAATGGAGTGTGGATTAGAGGATGTGAAGCGATATGTGTAGAAAACAGAACGTGCAGAGCTGGCGCATACTAGTAACTGGTCGATGAGTTCTGTGGAGCCGATGGAGGACGTTGTCGCTGACATGCCCATTGATCCTCCAACCACTGGCCAAAATCACGCCCGTTGACCCGCTGACCAACCTTTACAACACCAATGTATCCTCCGCTGGGTCTCTTCATTTGACCAAATCAGGCGCAGCTCAGGGCCTCTGTGTTCTCCGTCATCCAAGACACACTTCCGTCCGAGGGTCAAGCGACACCCCTAGGCCAACTGGGCAGCACGTCGCCCGTCCTCGCCGAACTCAAGGAAGGTCACGAGGGGCGGCTGGCGCTGTCTCTTGTGACGGAACTGCTCCAAATGTGTCGGTTGGGGTGCACATTAGCAGTGCTTGCGCCTGAGGCAGGATTGGTGAGTTGAGGAAGAGTGGGGTATACGGGAAACATCGAGGAACGAATGGAGAAACCGGTTGTGGACGGAGGAGAGGTTCAAATAGGGTGATGCTCACAACGTCTTCTTTCACTCTTCCTGCACCCCAACTCTGACATTAAAACAACGCACCCTACCATCTTATCAATTTACGCTCTCGTCGAATTTGAACTATCGTGCCGCACGTCGCAGTCTGATCCGATTCAGCCGACTGACTCTACATCCCTCGCTCATGCCTTAAACTTGCCATCTCCTGATTCAGACTCTCCTCTCCTTCTCTCCCTCATCCGTGGCTGGCTAAACTCTCCATCTCTTAATGCGGCCCCCGCTGCTGCCCCTGCGACGCTCGTGCCTCGCTCAAACTCTCCATCTCCTCAGCCTCACACTCCCCTCATCACTCCTCTCTCATCTCCATACTCTCAACCTCCTCGCCCTTCTGCTCCCCTCCCCCCTCTTCCTGCTCAGGACGCATCCACCGGTCCACCTCCTCAAGCTACACAAACACCCCATTCCCGCATCCCCCCGCCATCTCCACTCCCGCCCTCGCCATCCTCCTCATCACGCATACCCCCACCAACTCCAGTCTCCTCTTCTTCCTCTCCTGCCTCCTCTTATACTCCCCTTCCCGCTGCACCAGCTCCGTCTCCATTGTCTCCGTCCCCCATCTCGCGTACGCACTCTGTCTCCGCACCCTCTCTCGCGACCGGCGTCGCTGCGTCCCCCTCTGCTCGGTCATCCCCTCTCCCGGCACAACCCGTCAGCGGATCCGCACCGAACCTGAATCAGCAGTCGTCCATACAAGGCACATCCAGCACTTCACAAGGCAACCTGCAAGGTGGCCATTCTGGGGGACCAGTGTTTTCGCCGTTGAGCCCAAACAAGAGAGACCAAGGAGCGAGACAAACGGGTTCAGGTGGCTCACAGCAGGGACAGGCCTTGGGAAGCTCGAGTCCAGGGGAGAGGAGGGTCGATAGGGCGAGTGAGTGGAGAGCATTGTCCCAGTGAGCTGGAACTCGCCAGTAACGTCCCCAACGCAAAAGAATGGGACGAACACATCCCCCCTCCCAGTCCCCCTCACCCGAGCCACCATGCACCTCACTCACCCCACCACTCTCCGCACCTGGCCCCGTCGCACCCTTCATCCTCTTCCTCCTCCCATTCCCACGTGCCATCTTCGAGCCCCCCTGTATCGTCTGCATCGAACGGACAAGCGTCTGTCCCGTCAGGTTTAGTCCGCTCGACGAGCTCATCCAGCTCTCTTGGCAGCCTGTCGGGACTGTCTGGTGCGTCTTTGGGACGGAGGGCTGGTGCAGGGACTTCCAGTCCCTCGGCCCCGCCCGGACAAGCGCAGGGCCACGACTGGGAAGACGACGATGACGCCTCAAGTGGAGTGTCCCTCACTTCTGGCGTTTCGCTGGCGTCTGGGGTCTCGGGAACGTCGGCGGTTTCGGGGGGACCTACGAGGGATCCGAGGCCTCCAGTTGTACCTGGCCAGACAGGAGGACGGAGGGGGAGACGTGCAAACGGAGTCGGGAATGCGCCCGCAACTGTCGTGTCACAAGCGGGGTCCGGAGCGGGCACCGCAGGGCAACCGAGGTCCGGAACGGGGCAGAGAAGGACAGGGGAGAAGGTGAGTGAAGGGAAGACATGGAATTGGGGTGATCATGGCTCATCTATGCTGCCTTTGTTTCGATACCATCAACAATTATGCTTTTACCACTCCCTATTGTAGACCCCAGATCCGTCTTCCTTCGCCACTTCGGACCGTTCCGCCTCGGCATCGGAGATGGTTGGAGGGAGGGGTTACGATTGGGAGGAAGATGCAGAAGGAACGGATGTGTGAGAAGAAACTTTCGGGACCTAGCAGAATTGGTAGATAGCAGACCAATAGGGTTGGCAGGATACCACGCGGGCGCAATTATTATGTTTGCATTGCGACCTCTCTTGTTCAAACTGATATTTTGCAAGATCTTGCGAATAGCAATCTGAATTGAGTGTAAGCTTAAACCTTCATCTCACGTCCTTTACGTGCATGGCCAGCAAACACAACGATGATTTCAGGGTGATGCAAGATATATACATGGATATGTTGTCTCATACACGGACGTACGTCAATGCTTTGACAAAAGTGAATACTTTTCGCGACAATGAGCGGTTTTTCCAACGACACCATGACAACAATTCATGGATGACCAAGGATCCCCCTATGCCCCAAATTTCACTGAGACATCTGTGTCTATTGAGCGCACTTCGACGCGAATGGCAGGCGAGAGGCGCAGTTCGGACCCGATGTCGTCGTCCTATTAGTCATTAGGTGCATCGTATGAGAAAACGCGTGACAGCCATCAAAATATGGGAAACAGGATACAATCGAACCCTTCATCTGTAGCACGATGACCTTCCCATATGCAGCAACTCTGGCTCTGCAAACTCACCTCGTCCTCGGGCTCTATGTCATCAACAAGCTCCACCGTATGAGTGGACGTTTTCATGCTGAGTCGACCGCGGTAGCTGTTTTGAAGAGCAATGGCAAGGGAGAGGGCGTCCTTCACCGCTGCGCCAAGGCCGTGGATCGTCACTGTTCTGCAAAGTTTCATCATGTCATTCTCTGAATAGTACCCCACGATCTTGACAGCCTATCACGCCGAAGTCGCACTTTCCCTGATTCAGTAGTTTCTTTGCACGTTTGAAGAGTGCAGGCCTTGCACTCTTCCGTGAAACGTAAATGTCGGTTTCTCGAGTCGGAGGTCGCAGCGGGGCACGTTTGCGCCGCTGTGACGGAGGAGCCCGATTCGTAGCATGATGTGTCGTTTGTGATTTCTGAGATTCAAGGATAGTTGTGACTGGCTCCAAACTGTGATCCGCATCAGGGGAAGTTGCATCGGCATGATTGGACAGGCCACCGCAGTCAGTGCTCGAAGAATCCAACGTCTCTTGCACTTTTTGATCGAGTTTGTCTTTGAGAGGTCCCGATTCGGTCTTCTGTCGTTTCACTTCAACTTTCTGCTGTATTGTTCCCGATTCCACTGCCCTTTCGACAGATGTTTGCGTCGACACGCCATCAGAGCTTCCGCGCTTTCGCTTTCGTTTGTCTTTCCCCATCGCTCTTCCGAGACTTGATCGCGAGCAAGATCGCGTGCAATCAATTGTGTTGCAATTCAAGATGAATCAAATTTTATTTTATCGAATGTGGATACGATCCCCCCAGGCCAGCCTCAAGATTTCAAAAAAGCACATATTGATATCAATATGGGTATCAACACTCGTCACTTGTTCTCCCTTCGATCCACCACACCCTGACCACCTAAAAAGAGTCCCAGCAAATCCCCTGGTGAAGCCCGGGATGTTCCGTCAGATCGACCACTGGCATTTAGCGAGAGGGGTCCCCGTGCCCCCGCGGCAGAACCGGCACCTTTTAAGAGCTCAAGCAAACTTGTGCCCGGACCCGGGGCAACACCGGCACCACTGCTCAAACTGGTTTCGAGGGTAGCCACAGGGCCGATTTGACCTGGAACGGCGAGAGCACCGAGAGAAGGCCGTGCTAGGGAGGAAGGTAGAGTCGACCCTGTGCCCGCAAAGAGATTTAGCAGATCTGCACGTCGATCTTGCGCCGGTCGCTGGAGCGGAACGGGTGCGGGGACAGGGGCTGTCGGAGGCACCGAGAGTGCTGGTCTCTCCGAGTTGGCGCCGACAAAGGTTGGCGTGGAACTTGAAGGTGAGAAATGGGATAATCCCTGTACGTGGCTGGTCGCGGAGCTCTCGCCTTTCCTTTTGGCGTTGAGCAACATTTCCATAAGTGGGGACTGAGATTGGCCTCCGTGGCCGGCGGGTCCGGGGGAGGGGGTTCGGGTGGTCGAAAGAGGTGACGATCCAAAGGCAGAAATATTGGGAGCAGGTAACATAGCCGGTGGAGGCGAGTTAGATTGATGTTGCTGCATCATGGAGATGTCTCTGACGTCTTGATCCGCTCCAAGTACCTTCGCTGCAATGACAGGGTCTGGAGTCGGGTCAACCTCCCCGTCGTCGACATCAACCTCAGTAGAACGGCGCATCTCAAGATCCGCAGATTGGTCCGCAACGACCGCTCTCAATACCTCCGTGCCTTGTTGTTTGTTGGGTGACTGGCTCCGCGAGCTGCTGTATTCCGAAGCTTTACCCTGTTGGGTGTCAGGATTGTTTGGAGAAGGACTGTCTTCATCCGCACTTAGAGCTTCGTCCGCCATTGCGAACTCCTCGGCTCGCTCGAACATTACTCCATCACCCAACTGATCCGTGAGCTCGGGGTAAGAGTCGAAGACTCCAACGGGAGATGCATTAGACGCTCTTTCCTCCGGAGCAAGTTCACCATGTGACTCCACTGACCCGGCAATTTCAGAGTAAGCTACGGGATCCTGGTCCACTTCGACGGCCAGAGAGCTCGCAACTATGTCGCTCTGTGCATCTACAAAGGGATTTTCTGGCTCTTTAAAGCAGTCCATGTCTGAGCTCGGACCAACACCACCATCCGCATGCGACTTTGTCCCTAATCCACCAATAAAATCTACGGGTTGAATGATTTCTCCATCGAACATAATGAGAGGCTCTCCCCCTTCGCTCACAACGTCCGGACTTGTGTCCTTGGCCGGTCCCGAAAAGTCGCCCCCATCAAGCCACGGCGTATGGTCGAACACATCAACTTCAAGTTTCGTCTCTGACAAAACAACCGGTGCGTCAAGCACGTCTGTGACCTCCGGGGCATTTCCATCCACGACTTGCTCCCGATTCGAAGGTGGCGCACTCGGCGCGAATCCGAGTTCCTTGTGGTCCACCTTCCCTGTCCCCTTCACAAGCAACCCAAGCAGATCCTTCCGCAGACCATCTCTTTCCTCTCCTTCAGCGTTCAAAACGGCTCGACCTTTACCCTTTCCCAGCGTCCCCACACCCCCAAAGGCTGACAAAAATGGAACGATGGGTGGAGTGGGAGGAGCAGCTGTGCGTGGACCCAAGAGTGCACTGAGCATTGTCTCAGTGGCGGCTTGGGTAGGATGACGGGGTTTTGGAGGCAGCGGAGCACGGAGAGGTTTGGAATTGAGTAATGCCGGCCCTTTTGAGGTGCTCCGAACGTTACTCTTCTCAATTGGTGGAGTTACAGAACGTGACTGCTGTGCAAAATCGAACGGTACAAGCACACGATCGGTGACAGAGGGATCCTCAGTCGGAAGCTGGCGCAGAGGACCTGATCGTGGACGCAATCGTTGTCTTTCTTCGACTCTGTGGTTGGGCTTGCTTGCATCATCCACCGTCCCTGTCCGGTCCCCAGAAGTCCCCACTCTCAAAATGGCCATTAAATTGGCAGCCTTTTCGCGCTCGCTTTCGTTATTTGACTCAACGTGCTTCTCGGACTCAGCCGCAGAGCGCTCTGCATTAGCCTTTGCTGCAACTCTGAGGAGCGTCATCAGATCCTTCGCCTTTTCCTTTTCCCCATATTTTTCCGGGTCCGACGTTGGGAGGTTTGCAATATCGTCACGAATTCCAAGGCCTAACATCGCCATTAGTCGTTTGCCTGCCTCGTCAGGGTCAACAGGGACTTGAGTCTCCAACGTGGGTGGGAGAGAATCGCGGTTCATATCAGCCGCTATGTGAGCTGGGGTTTGTTCTGACAAAGCGCCAATTCCAAGTCTAGCTTTAAGAGCCGCGAGAGCATCGAAAGCTGTGTTGGGGGCGGGAGACAATGCCACTTCCGCACCCTGCACATAGACCCCGTCATCCCGCTTGTACTCCTTAACTCCAACAGGGTCCTTCGCTGGGGCCGCAATGCGCTTGCCCTTATTTCTCGTCACGCTTATTGCAACTAAACCTTCCTGTCCGTCTTTGTTGGCTTGTACCTTCCCTTTAGCTTGACCCTTTCCCGTTACACGACCGCCAGTGGATACCGTGTAATTGGTGCCACTCGAGCGCACAGGGGAAACTGACGACTTTCTCTCCGCAGGTGCCCCTCGGCGGGGTACAGGGCTAGAAAGGCGCTTCGGCTCCCCTTCGGACGATGACGCCGCCACGACAGCACCTGTTCGGCGAGTTGTCCGACGGGCCGCGGTCACATGTGCCGCGCTATCCATCCCGGTAGCTTCATCATCACTTGCAGATCCAGGAGTCTCAGCTCCAGGAGCCTGCGGATGCCGTTGCCCGTGCACGTGTCGTGCTCCATGGCGGGATGTCACAACAGTCGACTGAACTTGGTATCTCTTGGAAGCGTCCGACCTCGCACCCCGTTTCCTTGACACCCACTGTTTCACGTGTTTGACGAACGGTGCAACGAGGTAAAAATCCTTCCTCCGAGAAATCGTGTTGTCCGATGATGCGTCTTCGCGAAAAGTAAGGCGTGATGGATCAGAGGAAGTAGTTGTGGGAAGTGCCGAGAGGCGATGCCATGAAACAGCCTATGTCGACTGTTATTCACCTCTCAAGGTGAAAATGAGTGGTTCAGCTCACACTTATCTCATTCTTCGTCAAAGGAGCGAATTCTCGATCTTCTGGAACTCCAACGACAATGAAAAGCCGCACCCGCTGCTCACGAATCGTCAGCTCCACGAAGTCCTCCTCCTTTAGCAATGGAAGACAATTGAATCCAGTCTCTTCCAGAACCTCGCGGGCAGCGCACTCCGATGTTGTTTCCAGTTTATTTATTTTTCCCTTGGGGAATCCCCACGAGCGGCTCTTCCCAGCTCCTCTTACCAATAGCACCTTGTCCATCGTGTTGTTCAGCAATACAGCCCCACATACTGGAACACGCATCTTGTACTCTGTCCAATCACGGTACGCACTCTCGTGGGTATGTGCCCACTGACGAAGCAGTGGATGATGGTTGAAGAGTCGGGCGGAGAAGGTTTTGAGTGAAAAGCTCGGAGCAAGAGCTGTGAGTGGCCTGACCACATCCTCGTAGTACCAGAATGCCAGCTCTATCTGAAATAATATTCGCTCGATCGTCGCGAGTTCCTCCTCGGGCACGTTGATGATGAACCGCCTACGAAGCATCCACGGTGTCCAAATGATCATCAACTTGTTCTGGGACAAAAACTTACGCAGCTAGGTCATCCAAAATCTCTTGCAGTGTGAGCTGCCCGAAAGGCGTGACGCGTTCCCGCATTTCGAATCTACGGTCAGGCCTCGAAAAAAGGGAAGCAAAGTGCACACAATCAATCCACCTCCGGAGCGAAGCGGCATGTGAAGACGGCTACATCGGCAAGTAAATAAGATATTTTTATCGTATTCTTTCGATGTGTCTACATACTCAACAGAGGACAGAAATGATCACCGTTCGTCTTCATTTCTTGAGCGAATATACCCCCAAATATGAGGTGCCTATATACTTATCCTGTGCCTTGAAGCGAATGGGAGAAGAGAGTGTGCACAGCATCAATCGAAAGGAGGGAGCAAATATTCCCAAATGTGGAAAGGAGCACCAACACCACAACGACCATGGGGAACAATGTTGGTATCATCTACACGGCGAGTCGGGATGCAATAATAATACCAGCTTTTTCCCACGCGGACCACTGTTACATCCTAAGTTTTTGAACTCAAAGGCGGCGGGGGAGGTTCAGATTTTTCCGGGGAGGGCTCAGACCCACATTGTACCGCGCAAGACAGGTCGGGTCCACCGAGTTCACGGAGGTCGAAGTCTCGAGCTGTTCCCAGCATGTCGCAGGAAAACTTGTCACGTATCTCCCCTCATGCATTGTATGGGAAAACGAACGGCGCCCGCTTGCCAGGGTGCACCAACACATCGACACCGCCGATGATGACTGGAGAAGGCCCTGCGGGATATGTGGAGCGGCCAAGTGAGAGCGCTTTAGGAGCAATCGACATGTAAATTTTAACCGCAAGTTTGACATCTCGCAGGCTCCTCGATTGTCAACGGAAAACCGACCTCCGGCATCGCATCTGATTTCTATCTCACGGAACGCAATGCCCCTCTCACGCTGCAGGCGTCCAACTCCGATTCCCGTGTTGCACCAGCTGGGCCGCAGGAAACAAGAAGAATGGAATCACCAACTAGCGAAGGAATTCATGTGCCGTTCCTTGGCTCGAGATTGTTGGCTGCAGCAAATGGAAGCATTGGAGGGAAGGCCTTTCCTTGTGAGTCATATCCAAGCTGTTGCGACGTCAAGGGGACCGTCGGGTCCCCCTTGTATAAAGCCAGTTCTAATCCAGACAATCTTCAATGTTTCTTCTTGGCAGGCGACGCTTCTGGCTGCAACAAGATCTGCGAATCAAGGTGAGGTCCACTAATGCTTATGTTCCGACTCATCAACTCACTATCAGTTCCATCAAACAGCAATGAGCTCCGTCGTCATAAGAAGCTACATTGTGAGGACTTTGTTTGTGCTCCATACAAAAACCCTTACCGATTAGTCCTTCGTGTTCGCAATGTCTTGAAATTTCCCAGCAAACAACCGGTCAGTATAGTGTTGAATGGCGTCATGTGGTCGCTCATCCTGAAACTACCTTTCCAGAGAACAATCCGACTCCAGACGTCGATACGCGCAGTTCCCTCCTCGCTTGCAAACTGCATCTGCTTCACACCTCAGGGCTTCCTCTCCTTCATCTCCCGGTGCACTCTTGATTCCGAGAAGCCCAGAGAATATTTTATTACTTCACGGAAATAACGCTCTCAACTCTATACCCAATGCATTCTCCTACTTTCCCTTGCAAGTCAACAATGGAGCGCCACCTTCCGCCGAGGAAATCGCCTTTGCGAACTCCCAACACTCCTTAGGCCAA
The DNA here is from genome assembly GCA_001574975.1 of Gonapodya prolifera JEL478. Classification (NCBI taxonomy): domain Eukaryota; kingdom Fungi; phylum Monoblepharomycota; class Monoblepharidomycetes; order Monoblepharidales; family Gonapodyaceae; genus Gonapodya; species Gonapodya prolifera. The sequence continues at coordinate 1,133,325 of KQ965731.1, forward strand.
AGCTTACCATGTGACACCGCATTTGGGTTCGTTAATGACACACCCACACCTGGATCTGTATCGGACAGCGACTATTTCCCCTTGTACACACCTTCAGCAGAGATCCCAATTAACTACAACTACCCAAATTTACCTAATGAAGCTATTTCGACACTGGCTCTTGCACAAGATCCTGTTAATTACGAGCAGGTTAATGCTGCCATCAATGCCGCACTTGTCGCGTCTGCGGAGTTGCGTGCCGCGCAGATTGCTCAGGCCAATGCGGCGCTACCCGGCATTCCTCGGAGTAGTATGAAGTTATGTCCACCGAATCATCCACCACCAATGCAACCGCTGCAACCACCGCAACCACCGCTGCACCCACCACCACAACCTTTGTCGCAGCCACCGCCGCAACCACCACAACCACTGCAACTACTGCAACCACTGCAACTACTGCAACCACCACAACCAAACTTGCAATCTCTAGACAACATACCCCATCGTGCAGATCTCATTGAGCCCGTTATTTCCCCATCTCCAGTTCCACCCACGTCTTTGGTGGTTCCTCCTGGTCCCGGTCGTATCGCTCGATCTCATTTGGCGATCTACAAGGAACTTCGCAATTATATGGGGGAGGAAGTCCGCAGTCAGTGGGCCAAGGGGACAATAGACATAATGACACGCGCAGCAGAAAGGCAGCGGATGTGGGCGAATGAGCGCGCGAAGTCTCATGAAAGGACTGGGGAGTGACGGATCAGCTCGGAAAGCACACACCTTCAAAAATGCCTAAATGATTATCGATACGAAATGACATCACTCACTCTAATTTGCACTAATGTAACACTGAAACAATGACAATGCACTTTTCGACTAAACTTGTTTCGAACTGTTTTGTTTGAGGTTTTTATTCTCCTCTCTACACGTCACAATTTTCCCTTCACCATAATGGACCATCACCTGTGGTATGTCGACCTTGGGAAAATGGGGGCCGCCTGCATCTTTACATCGCCGAAGATGCCATTATTTGGCGAATTTTCCTGTCCATTCCCGGGCTATTTACATCAAGTCCCAAAGAGAACAGAGTCGTGAGCGCGTACTTCGCACATGCAATGTAAAATCAGTACGCACCTGTCTGTAGTGCCAACTTCTCATTCTCCTTCCATTGCTGAGCGACATCATTTGCGAGTGGATCGTCGGGATTGGGTGCTGTCAAAGGAGGGTAGTAAGCACATGCGAAAAGCAGAATGAAAAATAACGTGCCCTCCAACAGCACGACAATCTTTGCGACCCAGTAGTTGGACAGCAGCGAAGCTACACACTTCCCACTCAACTTATCACATTCCTCCAAACGCGACAGTGTGCTCGAACTTGGCGATAACACACCTGATAGCAACGCCTGTATCGATAACAGTACAGTCCGGATCTGGAGGGCTGGGGACCACTTGTCTGTTTTTTCCAATGTGAGGTTATGATTAGCTTTTAAGCGGACTTCTGAAAGGGACGCCAAACGCGAGCATTGCATCCTCGACAAAAGCGCCAAGTCCATAGGATTGAATGTCCTTCCGAGCAATGGTCCGACGTGATATGAAGATGGGGTCCGAGATGTTGCTCCATTAAAAACCGCTCTCAACTAAGCTCTTGGTGCTTGGCTCAGCAATCTCGCAAAAGAACGTTTGCAAAACAAACCCTTTAGAATATCCAAACAGATTCTCCCAAGTTTGTCAATGTTCGGGTGGTAAATGCGGGTAAGGAAACGGACTTTGGGGGGAGCCATGGGATAATCGTCGGGAAGGAAGAGTTCGAGCTTGAACATGCCGCCATCGTAAGGCGAGTGGGTAGGTCCGGCGATAACGACGTCGAAGTATCGAAGGTTATCCTCGTGGGGTTGAGCAGAGATGCCAGGAGCTGGCTCCGCGAGGAGACGCTCCGTTTCCTAAGAGGAAACATCAAGAAACAATCAAGTTGATTTGATGCCACCGTGTTCAGCGGACGATCAGGTTGATTCACGAGGTGTTTGAGAATAGGTGGAAATGTCCACAGGTACGTGGGTTACGGGTGAGTGGAGATTCATATCATCAGTGCAGTGATCGGCTCCATTCGTTGCAGACATTCATGGCACGCGTTGTGTTCCGTCCCTTGCCAGAGTTACTCGCCGACCCACTCCACCCAGCATCAACGGCCCCTCCACGCATAGCGCTCTTGATGGACAAATACCTTAACGATTCGCTTGGGAAGGTTCAGAGACATCGCTTCCTAGGCGAGGCCGGACGATTCGAATGTAAACTGAAAATCAAATGGTGGAGCTTCGTTCACTTCGTTTCTTTACTATAAGAGTGCCCCAGTCTCTAGATGTATGCATCTAAAGTCCTGGTTTTCCCCGGTCTACAAATTGACTTCAAAGAGCAATTAAGAAAATGGACTTCTGTTTTATGAATTGAATTCCATTTTTAGTGGTCCTTTCGGTGTGGTGGTGTTGTGACGTCCACAGTTGGGCAGTGAACTATGTAGAGTGTGAAATCGTTTGGAATCACGGCCTTCCGGTGTGTGACAAGGAAAATGTCTGACTAGAGACATGAGGAAGCCGAACATGTCGAATTCGACGGGGTACCGTAAATTGGACATCGATGCACTATTGATTGCTGCAGAAAAAACGCCTGCCATAAAGATAAACGGCCGCTCTGTGTTCTCTCCTTTCAGAGGTCCCTGACCGTGCAATAGTATTTGTATCAGCCAAGGATGACTTAATGCGTTCGATCAGTTTGAATTATGACACCATCCAGATCACACCATATTGCTCTACAAAACCCCGGCGAACACCCTCTTTCTCTATCACCCACTCCACAACACCAGCAATCATGTCTGTTCAACCTTTCAACCTCACGGAGATCGGATCTCTCGCATCTCAAATCGGAGCATCCGCACCAGCGTGCAAGGACATTCCCTCCTCTTCGTCCTCCGCTCTCCGCGTCGCGCCAAAGGCGTATTCAGGATCGCTGGACAAATATGCCAGCTTCAAAGTAACACCCAACATCGGACTGGAATTCTCTAACTTGCCCCTCGCTTCGCTCACAGACCAGCAGGTGCGCCATTGCTTCCTTTTTTGTACGTCGGTTCGTCGAATCTGATTCCGTGATTCCATCCGTGTTGCCTATCGCGAACCAGATCGAGGACTTGTCCATACTCATCTCCCAGCACAACGTCGTCGTGATCCGCGGGGCCCACCTGACACCACAGCAGCTGCTCGACATTGGCCGCAAAATTGGTACGTCGTCGCACGACTCCATGTGCTCGTTTACGTGAACCTCACAGAGAACGTGTTTGAACAGCCACCCCCAAGGGCACCTTGCACATCCACCCCATCACGGCCGAAATCCCCGGCCGCTCAGAGCTCGACGAGCTCACCGTAGTCAGCAACGAGATCGTCTATGGCGGAGAGAACGCGCCCGCGTCGGACGGATGGCACTCGGACATCAGCTTTGAGCCAAACCCGTCTTCCTACGCGGCGCTCCAGATCGTGCAAGGCCCCGACGCGGGGGGTGACACGCAGTTTTCGTCCGGGTACGCCGCGTACGACCGCCTGTCGAAGCCCCTGCAGCGGTTCTTGGAGACGTTGAATGGCGAGAACGACGGCAACGCGTTCCACGAGGTGGCCAACAAGAGCAACATCAAAATCAGGGAGAAGCGTGGCGCGGCCAATGTCGGGACGGACCTCCGAAGCGTCCACCCACTTGTGAGGACAAACCCCGTCACAGGATGGAAGAGCCTGTACGTGTCCAAGGCCTTCACCAAGCGCATCGTGGAACTGCCCAAATCCGAGTCAGACTTGCTGCTCAACTTCCTGTTCAACGTGAGTTGAGTTCTTAACGTCTGGTCGATACCTGCATCCTTCGCACGTTTTCTCACACACGTTCCGCCCCCCGCTCCCACAGCACATCGCGCAAGGCTTTGACTTCTCCACGCGCGTCAAGTGGAACCCTGGCGACATTGCTTTTTGGGATAACCGTTCGACATATCACGCTGCGACCAAAGACTTTGACGAGTCGATCCTGCGCAGAGGAATCAGGGTCGTTCCGCTGGGCGAGCGGCCGTACCTTGACCCGGCCTCCGTTTCGAAGTCGGAAGCCGTCAAGGCCGTCAAGGACGCCAAGCTGTGATTCGTTGTCCGCCACTCACATAATTAATGTTGTAATTCCACGAAGATCCAATAGTATCAAATGTCGCACTTTAAATGAGCTTCTGGGCGAGGGCTGACGCTGACGTTGCATATGCTGGTGCTGGTATCGATAGTACGTTCATTGTCAATGAGTTGTGGACAGCTGGCGTTCCTTCCGTAGCACACCGCTTGGATTCATCCAATTGACCTCTAGTTTCACAGTCCGAGGCAGCAAATCAAACCAAAGTCCGAGCGAAAGAGATTTAAAATGTGTTCGAGAACGCGCAAGAGTCGCTCTAAACTGTGCAACGATGTTTGATGCTCCAAGGACGAGGAGAAACACGAGGAGAGTCGTGGACACCATTTATGTGCTCGATGAGACGGAAGTAAATCGATTAACATCCGGTGCGCGTCGTTACACGAACGGAGAGAATCATTTGCGTTCGCCCAACGTCCAAGGCCACAGATCCCAATCGGAGGTTAGAGTGAGACATGACGTGACGGGAAGGTTCAAGTATGGTACACAAAAGTACGAAGACGAAGGGATCGACCACGATGGCAGAAATATGAGATACCATCGAGTGATTCGCGCCATTTCTCTCTTCTTAGGTTGAGACAGTAACGTGGCCCAGGCAGGCGTGTTCTCCGTCCGCTTTGGTCACGCAGTGGTGACACGTCCACCTCGAAGTCCCCCGAGTGCACTCCCCCAGGACTCCGCCTGCGATGGCCGCTCTTTCTGCGCTTCCGCTTCCCCACGCAACGTCTCCCGCTCTTGCACTGCTCGCTCGCTCAACCCTCGTGTCCCTTTCGCCCGTCACTGCCCAGCACCCGTCGCACTCGCACTCCTCGCAATCCCACCAGCAATCCCCGCTTTCGGTTGCCCAAAAGTCAGTCAGGTTCGCATCCACAGTCACAGTCTGCTCGTTTGGCCTGCCCGATGGCGCAAACCACGAGTCAGGGCTCACCCTCTGCTCGCTCAAGGAGGATGGAACTTCCACCAGGAGAGGCGCATGGAAGAAACGCAACGCCTCGTCCGCCAGCAGAAGGGCCGCGTCCGCTGCGGAGGGAAAGGAGGCCGCGACGGACAGCATTAGCACCTCAGCCGTACCTGCACAGACGGTGACCGTGTCTCGACAACCGGCATCCTCCAGGATCGCTCTTCCCTCTCTCCGCTCCGCCCTTCTCCTCAACATCTCGGCATCGGCGCGTCTCCAGTCGTCCCAGTTGTGCTGGCAGTCGTCGCGTGCGTTTTCCTCCACCTCCGTCTCGCACCAGGACTCGTCCGCCTCTTCTTCTTCTTCCGCTCCCACGACTCCTCCCTCAAACGACTTCAACTGGACGACTTATTTCCAAATGAGACGCCAGAGGCACCGTGCGGAACAGGTCGCCGGCGTTGTCGGTGGGGTTGCGGCATTTGCAGGTGCCCTCTACTACGTCGTCGTCGTTATGGTGCGTTTTCTCTTTTCTCTTTCCCTGGTCCATCACGTCTTATTGCTCACCACACCAAATTTGCCATCTCTGGTCCATCTACGTCACTCACGAATCATCCTCCATCTCCAGCCCTTCGACCCGACCGTCCAACTCTTCGGCATCCTCGGGCCCGAAGTCGTCGGATCGCTTGGCATCATCTTCGCCGCCGTCGTCGGCCGATGGGCAGGCGTGCTTGCCGGCGGGGAGGTCTGGGCCGCACAGAACAGGTGAGTCGGGCACAAACCGTGTGCTCCATATCGCCCGCCCGCGTTGTAATTATACCGCGCCATCCCCACCCGCCACCGCCCCTGCAGACAAATCATGTCCGAGTTCGTCCGTCGCGACAAGTCGTTTGGACGGCGGATCAACGAGCAGCGAGCGCCGCAGCAGGCGCTCAACGTGTCCAGCCAGCACCCAGGTACGTCTTTCTCTACTCTTATGCTCTTGCTCTTTCTCCCCGTGCAATCTGCCTCACACACGCCCCCCCCCCCCCCCCCCCCCTCGTCAGACTACTACGCAGAGCAGGTAGACTCTGTTCAGACGTACCACCGATGGCTGCGCCAGCAGCGTGACTACGAGCGAGGGAAGGAGGCCAAGGGCGCGGCGGGCGTCGTTGCGGCGCTGGGACGAATGCCCGGGATGGGAGGTCTTACGGCGCGCCGCAAGTGAACCCCCGGTAGGGAGAGATGGCGGTGATTGTGTGACATGGTATATATTACGACTTCGCCAGGCAGGGCTACTGGTAGATTTGTCCGACAAAAGTATAAAAAAAGATGTTTTTGAATGTTGAGACTCTGAGTTCATTCCTCCCGCGATCCTTCCCCCCGCAAGTGCGCGATCAGCTGCACCGGGATCAGTCTCGCCTCCGCGAACGCCAGCGACCCAAACGTCTCCATGACGTCGTCCCCGTATGTCGCCAGCACCCAGTCCCACTGCGGCGTCAAGGTCGCCTGGCCTCTCCCGCGGACCTGCCCGCCCCGCGCCAAGAACGCCGTGCGCATGGTGTTGTGGTGCGCGGTCCTTTTAGGTGGCGGTACGTTGAGAGTGTTGAACAGAAATGAATACGCTACGGGAAAGGAAGCATTGAGAGAAGGATCGTTGTGAAAAATGGGGCTTGCACTCACCGTTGTACATGTGGTTACCTGTCGAGTGGCACTCCCACACCGCCGGTCTCCAGGGTTGGAGGTCTTCAATCCCAGCATCTGCTTCATCGTCTTCGTCCTCGCCACTCTCCCCGCTGACGCTTTCCTCGGATTCACCCTCATCCGACCCTTCTTCGGTCTCTGCGTCCCACTTACTCTCACCCCAATCGTTCTCACCGGAAGTTTTCTCCACTTCTGCCCCAGAACAATATGCCAACGATAACTTGAAGGTTTGGGTCACGGGCGTACCCCACCCATCCGAGTCCCGGAGCGCTGCTAATGTGATCTGAGGGCAGACCAACGCCAGTCCTCCAGCCAAAATCGGCCAGTGGAACCATGCGTCTGTGTAGACACACGAGTCAGCGTTGCAGAAGTCGCCTCGAGAGAAAGAGACTCACCAGGAAGATCCAACGTTCCTTCAGGTTCATCTCGGAGGAACTTGTCGGTAACTTTCTGTTTCAGAAACCCAATAATCCCACCAGACCCCCCCGATTTGGTCGCCACGTCAACCACAACCTTGATGACGCCGTTGAGGTGGTTCTTCCCGAGTGCAATTGATGGGTTACCCAGAGCCTTTACCAGTGATCGAACCGCCGAGTTAAACGCGTTCACAGCACCAAGAATCGTGCTCGAGGACGCCAACTTTTGATCCAGTGCTTTTTGGACCCGCGTCACCGTGGTTTCGTCCGGCAGCCATTCTCCCGTTTCACGGAGCGTCAGAGCGCCCCATCGGACGGGTCCAGCCGGAAGGTCACCTCCAGTGCGCGGAGATGCTGAGTTTGTGGTTGCATTGTTCCCTGGTATCACCACAGACCCGCACTTGTCGCCATTCATCTGCAAACCGCACCGCTTGAGGTAGGCGTTTGCTGCTTGCCACGCGGCGTTCAGAACTGCCGGGCGGTGGTGCCACATATACATGTCGTCCATAATGCGGTGGAGGTGGACGTGTCCTTTCGAGGCGCGTAGCACAGCGCAGTCAAGACCCAAGAGAAGGAGTTCCGCTCCGACGTGGGAGAGCGTGTGTGCAGCTGGAAGACCGCGGCGGAGAACTTGAGGGGTGGTACCCATGAGCACCGTCGGTGTGAGGAACTTCTCGTAGAATCCAATCCACGGAGCAGGAACCCCAATCTTTTCGAGTACTAAAGGGGCAGCATGAGAATCAAATGGTTGCCTAAAGGATGCCCTTACCTACATTTCAGCAAAACGGGATGTGGAACAGAGGGCCCGAAATCCTAGCGAATTCAGTTTCATGGAACCGAGCATCAGTTTCGTGATTCGTCACTTCATACAGGCAGACAAAACCGTTCAAAATACCTTAATGTCGCAAGCCAAAACAGTGTTTAGCGCATTTGGAGCACTTGCTTGCTTTACCAGTTGCAGCTCAACAGCAACAAGCTGCAATAGCGATTCCCTCGGACTCGTTTCGCCACTCCTGCCGTATCCTCCCGAAACGACCCGGGAGCTATCAGCGGGCATTGCCGATAAAAACAAAGCCTCCCTCTTCTGGCTGCGAGAGTAGTTGATGGAGTTCCACTTGACTCCGGAAGTGGGATTTTTCGTAAACTCTGCCGACATGCTGTTCCAAAAAGTTTCCAAGGATTTGTGGAAGGAGACAGACCACCGGATCCCGACAATCTAAAACGAATCAATGGGGTAATCAATTCACTATGATGACATCAAAGAGAATTGCGGTGAGAAGAAATACCTGTAGCAACAAAGCTGTGATGACGTCTTCGTTTAAGAAGGCCCGATGCTTTCCTGCCCTGCTTCGGATCACCCTCATCCTCTTGGGATCCGAGCGTTTCCAGTCCCACTCAGAAAACCGATCCAAGAGAATGGTAATACACCCCGAATACTCGTTGCGAATCTCGTCGGAATCGATGATGTCCTGTAGCACCGCACGCTGTTGCCGGCCAACCAGATCCTGCAAGAACATGTTGGCATGGTATCATACGTTGTGAACGGTTCTACCTACATTATTGCCCAAAATGGCGTTGGCAGAGGTTTCCAACTCGCGGGAATCAACTTTGGACTTTGCTTCGTTCCGGAAGAAGCTCGCCACAGACTGAAATGCTCGACGCAATTAGAGCAGGCACGAAATAAACATTTGAAAACATCATTCACATTTCGTAACGTTGCCAGTTGGCTTTCCATCCCACTGAACATGTCATCGACGACCGCCAGATCGTAGGAACCTTCCGGTACAGGCTCAGTGAGGAGCTCCAGCTTTTCCATAAACTTGTCCCTCTCGGTATCTGGATTGCCAAGGTCCTCCAGCTCCCATTCATTGGCCTGCTCGTGATCATCCGAGTTGGCGTCAAGCCACTCCGTCAATATGCGGCCAAAAAGACGTGTCTCGAGTGGAAGCAAAGATCAATCCACCGTTTGGAAAAAGCAAAAGAAGAAACTCACATAGTCCGCCCGTTGTCGCCCCTTGGCGATTTCTTTCTGCATGCGTTCCATCCACCGCATTAAGTCCTTTTCCGAAACGGTGGCATCTCCACACTGCAGTCGTGACAATAAATTTGTGAGGTTGTCGAAGGATGGGTGCAGTGGTTCATCATAAAACACGGCCGAGGAAAGGCCGCTGTGGAGAGCCTTCAACTTATCGAGCATCGAGCTAACGAGGTTGGATACAGTTAGTTTCAGTGAATGCTGTCGGTGAACGATGATGAATGCTCACGTTTCGGCCTCTGCTGTCCGAATAGTGGAGTCATAGTGGGCGATGAGACGCTCCCTCTGGCGCTCCAGCTCTGCGAGCTTAATTTCAGCGACTGGTCGAATTTTTTCGAAGAGTACCATGGCAATTGGTTCTGTCGAAACACAGATCTTGTGAATATATTTGGGTTCCTGCGGTCAACCGCTGAGGCCGCGGGCAAGTTCAGAAGCTCTTCTACGACTTTCCATTGACAGTGGAGCTTTTAAAGCTCTTCCTCCACAAAGTAGCTGCAAAACGATCCTACTACAAAGAAGCCAGTGTAATATTCTGGACAAGTAAATGAACGTGTATTATTTTTAACACAAAATATGTGGCATTATCGGTGGAGGGCGTCTGCACCATCCCCCACCAACCTCTAATTTCCCGGGGAGAAGATGGCAGAGGAGTTCTACGTGCGATACTAGTGGGTAGCTTCTCACTGTTTTCCTCTTTGTTCTGCTCACCCGTGCGAATTCATCCGGCTTCGCTGTCGGTGGTTGTCCATTCTGCTATTCCTCCATTGGTTCATTCCACACACATCACCGTTGGCATCATATTCCTTTTCATGATACTGAACGAATTATGGGAAGCGTGGGACACATGGGTCGTTTCGGACACGAATTCTTGGAGTTCGAATTCCGGTCTGACGGGAAACTGCGATACGCGAACAACTCGAACTACAAGAATGACTCGATGATTCGCAAGGAGGGTGCGTAGTCTTTGCGGACGAAAAGTCCAAGGACGGTGGAAGCTACAACGTGGTGAAGACGAAGGATGGACTGACAACTAGTGCTGACAATCGTTTATGGAGAGCGGGTCGATCAGAGCCAAAACGTTCACTGGATGAAATCTGGCTGTGCCGCGGTGGCTTTCAGCAGCACATGAAACCAGTACATGGATAGCGGATGATTAATGGGGAGGTTCTCGGGGATTCACTCCCCTCTGTTTGTTTTCCACGTTTTTTGTTGTTTTTCCTTTGTAACGAAATACTGTTCACGGTATCCATAGTGTACGTGTCTCCATCCGTGGTGAATGAGCTTCGAAGAGTGATTCAGGAAAGCGAGATCATGAAGTGGGTCATTCCTTTTCGATTGTAGTGTAATCTTTAATTTTCTGACCAACTCTCATACAAAGGGAGGACGACAAATTGTGGCCGATGCCCGACCGTGTGGGAAGGCAGGAACTCGAGGTGGTGCTAAATAACGAGCACATTTCGTTCACCGTGAGTTTGCATCGCAGTTACGTCCTCGGCCTTTCATACGAAGCTCATTGTTGTTGCAAATTTCGAAATTTCGACTCGAATCGAAGACCTCGAAAATTGGTTCTCTTGCCGATGTACAGGACAGTAAAGATCCTGAAGGACTACGGGTGTTTTACTATCTCGTCCAGGATCTTAAATGCCTGGTGTTTTCTCTCATAGCATTGCACTTCAAGGTAAGCCCAGGTGTCACCACGTTGCCATGAAAGTGGTCGGATCGATTTATATTAACCACGACACGATCTCTTTTATATCGCTCTCTCGCTCCGATAATGACAAAACCACGACATTCCCATGTGTTTTTCAAATCAAGATCAAGCCCATATAAATCATTGGTGGTCATTCGACTTCCGTTCTCCTTCCTCAATCGGTTTACTTGTGGTTGTCAGCCGGTGCTGGGCGGAGTGTTCTCGGTATGCCACATAGCGCACTACCCAGGGTTGCACATGTATCTGTAGACTTTGGAATGATTTTGCAAGATGAACGTGTGCGGAGCACTTCCTTGTTCGAGATTGCAAGTGATAAAGATCTTTTTTCAGCAAAAACATAAAGAAAAAATAACCAAGCTCAAGAGGCAGCTATAAAAAAATTGCTGTGGCTCTTCCTGCCAGGAACTTCTAAATTGCCTCATCTCTGGCTCTCCCTCCCTCCGCGACGGTCCTCACTCGGCTCCAGAAATCATCTACACCGATGTACGCCCCACACATCACCCTCCGCCCGACAAAGGCTGCCCTCCCATGCATCACACGGGTATTGTCGATCACCACCAATCTCCCGGGCCTTAGTTGCGTCCAGCATTCGTTCTTTTCACTCGATATGATAGCATGCCATGCTTGAAGAGCACGGTAGAACTCGGGCACATCTGACGGGGCAAGACAGTCCAGGGCACTGCGGTCATCAGAGTTGTACCTCACGCGGTGAAGCGCTCCTGTAGTTGGATCGTGATTCAGGATTGGAAAGCCGGCGGTGGGGTGCTCGGTGTACACAAGTACATGAGGATCTCCTGCGGCGTGCGCACGAATTGGAATTCGCGACAACGTATCATAAGCCTGAGGATCAGTGGTAAGCAGCTTGGAGGCGCAGTGAAAGCCGTCAACGTAAAGAGATGCGCCACCTGTTCCGGTGTGGAGGAGCTGGTGCCACATTTGGAGGCTGCGCAAGTCGCTTGTTGGCGATCATTGAAACGCGTTTTTGAAGCGTGGTGTACTCACCCAACGGGGTCTGTGAAATAAGTGGTATCGTTGTGAGCACCCAGTCTGACAGTGGAATAGGCAAGGTCGCCGTGAGACATGTCCGCCTCAAAACTCCAAAATCCGCCATAATGTGTTTCCCTGAGATGCGCTATTCGTCTCGCTACCTTCTCTGTGTCCTCCATCGTTGCAGGCACCCCGTCCACGAAACCAATTCCAAATTCGGCAATGTGCCGAAGCCACGGCGCGAGGCCAGCCTCTGACTTCATTACTTCCTCGTATGGGGTGGAGAGATCTCCAGCGTCGATACGTTGGGAAAGCTCCGCACCCCACAAAGTACGTTTGCGTGGTTGGCGAGATTCGGGCCGGCGGATCACAGGGTAATATGAGTGGTCCCCGAGCCAGGAGAGTGAGTACGTTGAAGCATGTGGGGACACCTCAACTCCCTCAATAGGTGGCCAAGTGACGTGAAGAGCTGCTTGCGAGTTCGAGGTTGTCGGAGTGACTGTGAAGCTGATTGGCCTGATATTAAGGGGGATAGCATGCGAAGGCACAAGGCGCTGCTTCGTTTTTGGATGGAAGCATTGTGGACACCGACAGTGGTCACGAAGCCAGATATTGTGACTGTAATTAAGTGAGCGATTTTAGATCATCTTGCAGGCGTGCTGTCGGGTGAACGTTCCACAAAAACCCGGTACTGAGAACCCGGATTGAGCGATTCCAGCAAGCTCTTACACCATCCGGCATTCTGCCAATGTCGAAGCCAATCACCTTCACGTGAGTCCATATAAATGTGTTGCAGCTCGGAATCGCTCTTTCCGGGAGGCCCTCAGCAAACAGTCCTTGCGGGAATACGATACTCACTATTCAGACTTCGCTCCATCCTCGAATAGTACTTGCACAGTATCTCCTCCAGCGGAGAGCTGAGCAGTTGGCGTGATGCCGACATGCTTAGTTGTATCTTCGATCGTGGATAAAGCTGCGGCAGAAGTTGGTTTCAGCACAATCTTTCCAGTCGAGAGGCCCCGGAGGGGTCGCAGTGTCCATGATCGCAAAGATGATGGCGTTGGCTTTGTGTTTGGCGTGATTGATTGTGGCGATAGGCAACGCTGGAAGAGTGATGGGCTTCGGAAGGTTTGAGTCCGAAGTGTGTGATAGCCCAAACGACCGCCGCATAATAATGCAGCTGCCGCCCTTTGGAGACCGATGCAGTTAGACGATGTAGCGCGCAGTTGCGACGGGATCATCGGTGCTTGTCCAATCGGAGATGCCAGACTGAGCCTGAATTCGCCTCGCCGGGGCAACCGAACTGACTCAACCTGTTTCTGAGGCAAACACCTGACTTCTGAACGGAACGGAATACATGACATCAAAACATGCAATCAAATGTCGCCACTATATGTATGTACACAAATACATCCTTGCTTTTTCATGCAACTCCCACATCCTTAATCACTGAAATAGCAGTGCGCCTGCAATGTCAACGTTGCCCCCAGCAGCTTGCAACGCTTGCAATGCTTCTTCCCGAGACGCTCCCAATGCCATCAAAGTCGATATGCTCTCCTCCGAAAACGCAGTGCGTGGAGGAGGGGCAGGGTTGGGTCGAGCCGAAAGTTGAGGGGTGGAAGCAACAGTTCCAGTGGGGGGATTGATGGAGGGCGAAGGAGAAGCAACCGGGGAAGTACCAAGACGGTGGCCGGAACCAGAAAATGGGACTGTTGACTGGGGTGGACTTGATGTAGAGCTACCTGCAGCAGGACGAAGAGGGGGAACTGCTGGTGCTGGAATGGAGAAGACGACAGTGTTTAATCGTGCAAATTCGTCTGACCCAAGTACTCTGCTCACCAGGAGTCGGGCCAACATCTGCTTCCTTCCCTTTCGTATCATTATCCACTTCCATTTCCCCGGTTGCTTCGAGCCTGGCTTTGGCAGGAAGTTCATGCTCAGCCAAGAATGGTACTTCTTCGTCATAAATCCGGAGAACGTTGGCTCGAAGATCGATAACAGCTTGGTGGCGTTTCAACATGTCGAGCCCAAAGAGGAGATCCACTCCTTTCCCCTCCATTACTACAGCGCAGAGCAAAAATTCAAAAGAAAAAAAAGTTTCGTCGAGAAGAATATAACAACATCATACCAGTGAATGAACAGGGGAAAAACTTCTTTCCCACTTTGAAAGGGGCCGAGTGAACACGACCGATGATTTTCGCTGTACCGACACCCATAGCCACTCCAGCAAATCGCTTGTCGACCAGTCGCATAATACCACAGGCTTCTGCACATTCCGGGGAGACTTTGGGAACAAACTGAGGTGAGTCTGCGTCATGAACACCGGAGGTTGCAAACATACTTATTGTTGCTTGAGCCCCCGAGTCTACAAATGCTTTGACTGGTTTGCCATTCACTTCGCAATCCACATAAAGCATAACCACACGCCCAAACGCCTCCGGATTGTGTTCCATCGCCAGTTCCATGTTTTCCTGAACTCGTTCAGCTCGAATTGCCTCCTCGATCTTGCGCTGCGCTTCAATGTCGAAGGGATCCGCCATAGCAAGGGCATTGAACTCCTGTTCACGTCGCCGCTGTGCCTCACGTTGTGACTGGACTCGAGATGCGTACAAGTTTGCAAAGGCTGTTGGATCATTAAGGGTCGACGCGAGTTCCGCGTCCCGCTAAATTAAATGAGGCGAAAAACGGGGCGTAGTGAGGTCAAAGAATTGAATAAAAGATGTCTCCGAGAGAAAGGGTCCACAACTTCATAATCTTAGCCACACCTAACTCACCTGGGCAAGATTTCTCGTCATCTGTTGATCAGCAAGTATTTGCTGCCGCACTGTTTCCGCTTCGTTCGGGCTCCCTGACGATTGGGGAGGTGCGGAGCTCCCTTGCGGTGCCGGACGCTGGTCTCGCGTTGCCCTAAGGATCAAAACAACATCATCGGCGACAATGCCATGCTCTTGGAGTGTCTTCTTGTCCCCTTTGAGCTCGCGGCCATTGTGCACGACAAATTGGGAGCTGGCTGGGATAGATAACTCTGCCTCAGCGATGGCCTTGAGAATCTCCAGCTGGACGCGAACAATCGAGTCACGTAGCCAGGAAAACAGTGAAAGTAGTGTATTTCGATGGTCGTCGTCCGTATAGCGGCGGATTCAGATTCATTCAATGGGTGGGTCCATTTGCGATCGAGGAGAGTTGTTGAGAACAACGCCAGGACACCGCCAATTTAGAATTCACCTCTGTCGTTAGGTCTACTTCCACAGATGACAAGTCTCCCGCTTCCGTCGTCAGAGAGATCCGAACCATGCCTACGTTCTGTGTTCTTTGATGTTCCTCGGGCCCCTCTCGTTTCCTTTATTTTAGGTATGCAGAGGAACTGGGTTTATCACAACCGTCTTCCGCAAGTAGCACTTGCGCAAGCTCGTTTTCTCAGTAAATAATACTTTATAATTGCAAAATTAAACTAGCTCAATACGTCTACGTGATCCACTTTACAAAATAGGACAGTTCCTCAACGACCACCTCTCATCGTCTGTGGTCTCATCAAGCCAGCTGCATCATCGTCCGTCTCCGCATCCGAGGTTCCAATTGTGGTACTGGACTCGTACCCACTGCTTTCGCGCATCCTCGAGATGTCTCGTTGCGGCGCAGTAGAGAGCGGAGACCTTCGTCCAGCGGAGGAAACGCGTGGAGGCGCCTGGCGGGGTAAAATCGTGAGGTTCTCCGGAGGTGCTTGGTAGCCAACTGCCCCTCGTTGTGTGGCTGATCTGGGGAGAGCTGGTGATGAGTGGTCTCCTTCGTCGCTCGAATGTCTCTGAGAGACCAATGGCGCGGTGACGCCGGGTTCATATTGGCCAGCTTGAATGTCGGAAACTGACGGGAGAACAGGAGGTCGTGGCTGGTTCACGGGGCGATGGGATCCCCACGCTTCGTCATCCGATGACGTTCCGTCGAAGGAGTTCCGGTTTTGGAAGTTCCAGCTGGGAGCACCGACATAGGTTCCATCAGCGTCGCTGCTCGTGCCACTTGCACCATCATGGAACACCGTTACTTTCACAGGAGGCATGAGGAAGTTTGGAGGTTGCTGGTACTTCCGGCGACGGACGCCGCTCATGTCCCGTTCTGTATGGTCAGAACCGCTACTCGCATCGTCACCAAATCCGTTGGGTGGGTCTTCTCCTCCCGTTCTGTCACGTCGCTGTTCTGTGAGTCTGGCCTCCTTTTTGATGGACTTGATGTAGCGGATCGGAAGGCTAGCGACCCCAATGAGGAGACCAGCACCACATGCCACTCCAACGGTGATTAGTGCAATGTGACTTATTTCTGGTGAAGGTTGAGACTGGTCACCAAAAAATGTCAAGCTTGTAATGAGTGATGAACTCACGGACACTATTATCTGAAGCGTTTTGTTGCGCCTTCTTGTTCTCCACCCCTGACGCGGAGTTTGCGCTTGTAATATCGCCAGTGATGCCCGCAACACTGCACACCGATCGTGCTGTCGCGGTGGTGTTTGTTGAGTTCCGGGCGGCGTTGCATCGACGATTGAAACCCGTTGCGTCAGAGGTGTTGAAGAAGAGTTTGAACGAGCGGACGAGAAGGTAGGAGTCGTTCAACGGCGGTCCTTGATCCCATCCTTGAAGCCCCTTCGACCAGTGGTTCCAAATGACGATGCCCTCTTTCGATGGCTCGTTTGCAGTCAAGCTGAGAATATAATTCCCATTTACAAAGAAGTCTGACGACGTTGGAGTCCAGTCGAAGCGATATTCGTTGTAATCCGCGCTGGGGTTGACGCCGACGTCGGGAGTTTGAATCGAGAGCGGCGACGGCGTGTTGTCTGGAAGAAGAATCATTTCGTGCTGGACAAAGTTGACCTTACGGTCCGCAGCTTGAACCGACAGAATCTCAATGTCGACCTCATTTGTCCTGTTTCCACTATGTGATACGTCCGAGTTTAGTGTTGTTGGTAAGCGGAAATTTTGTCGATTTGAGTTTAGTATTGTTGGTAAGCATTTGTCGATCCGAGTTTAGTGTTGTTGGTTAGCGGAAAAATTTGTCGATGAGACTCACTAGTGGAAGAATCCGGCGCAAGTCCCCAGGACGGATGTAGTTTTGAGGGTCGACCGGAATGAGCCGTACAGAATGTCGTTTCTCATCGTGGTGACTTCTCCACCGAGGATGTAAGGCTTCTGCACCGCACTCTGGACCCGAATTGCAAGATCCCTCCCCTGAATCATGACATTGTCCTTGGTATTCTGAATCTGATACGGAGCAGCGACGCCGTTAATACCGCTGTCATTTGGGAGTTGGTTCTCTGTGATGCGGAGGTCTGAAGTCGAGTTGAAGGTGTAGTTTGCGAAGGAGGAGAGGACGAGCGCTTCCTGCCAGATTCTCCCCAGTTCATCCTGATAGCCGCATTCGCATTGAGCGTCAGCGGTATGGAGTTGGACAAAGGATGCGATGAAGGTCGCCAAGATGAGCAGCGGATGGAGTCTCATCGCGCTTGAGAAAATGGGCGATGCGATGAAGATGCGGGGAAGTGTGGGACGGCAGCTCTTCCGCGCTCGGTGGATGATTTTTGATGCTGAGTGTTTATGTCTTGGGCTTCTCTTGGAAGCTGAGTGCCGGTACCGCCTCGTCGCACTGACCGCAGAAAGACCCTGATGCACCGCATCATAACGTCGTCAGTGGAAAGGTACCCACTTCCATTCTGAGCGATTGATATGTGTGGTTATTCCAAAATTAACGACGACAGCAGTAGAAATCAGCATCGGATCGGAACCTTTATTGGAGCAATCTGTATTAGAAGTACGTTGATATGTAAGCAGGAAGCCAACGGACGACCCTCATGAAAAATAAGCAGAAGCCAAACGACATTTCTCTTGAACAACTGAACCCGGATTCGTTAATATAATCCCGAGAACGATTTCTGCGCACGTTGGCTATATGTCAACTTCACTGCGACCCACAGTATAGCCCCGCGGCAGTGCATCGGGCATCTCTTGGTCGCGTCGAGCTAGCAGTAATCCCCTTTACTTCTGTTGTTCCGAGGTAAAGGCATGACGGTGTCGGCAAAACGCCCGGTTAAAATTGGAACTGAAGATCCGACAGCGTGAACGCATTCCCAGTAAAAGCAATGCTCACACTTCGCGCACGGTCTCGATTCGGGCCCAAATTTTCCATCGTCGTGGCATCGTCCCGGGCTTTGTCGCACCAACCTCGTCGCGGGCCACTTTCGGGAGTGCGTGTCGTCGAGCTTGCTGGTCTTGCACCCGCCCCTTTCGCCGGCATGGTGCTCGCCGATTTCGGTGCGGATGTTGTAAGAGTGGATCGCAAGGAGGGTCAATGGGTCGAGGACGTTTTGGCGCGGTGAGTCGATTCGTGCATGTATCGCTATCGCTTCAGTGAATGGAATCCCACCGCATTCCACTGGAATTCTTCTGAATTATTGAAATTGAATGTAGCGGTAAACGCTCCATCGCGCTGGACATGAAGCATCACAATGGTCGGGACACGTTACTTCGGTTGTTCGACGCTGCCGACGTCGTCATCGAGCCATTTCGCCCCGGGGTGATGGAAAAGCTTGGCTTCGGTCCGGATGTGCTCTGCGGCCGGAATCCCAAGCTCGTGTACGCGAGGATGACAGGGTTCGGCCAAACAGGTGACGACATGTTTGGAAGCGAATCAAAGTTGCCATATCTAAACAAAGCTTTACCAAAGGGCCGTACGCGAAAATGGCTGGCCATGATATAAACTACGTGGCGTCCTCTGGTGTTTTATCCGTGAGTGTCTCCAAAATGTATTTGCCTGATGCCCTCAATCGTGACCATCCTACAGTCGCTAGGTAAGTCGGGGTCTCCGCCGACGCCACCAATAAATTATTTGGGAGATTTCGCGGGTGGTGGGATGATGTGCGCCATGGGCGTACTTCTCGCGTTACTTGAACGCAACGAGAGCGGCGTGGGGCAGGTTGTGGATGCGGCAATGGTGCTTGTCATGATTGTTTGTTTCGGTAGCGTCTCAATGCTGACCTTGCGCTCGTATGAAAGGTTGATGGTGCTGCCTACGTAGCATCGTTTGTGTACAATTTCACGCTCGGAGGTTCGGATTGGTTCAAGGACGACAGGGGAAACAATCTGCTCGATGGAGGTGAGATGGCGCATTCTACAACACATATGACGTGCTTCTACCACTCCTTTTATTATCTTCAGGTGCTCCCTACTACACGACATATGAGACAAAGGACGGAAGATACGTTTCCGTGTGAGTATATGACCGCGTTCTCGTTACTAGTGACTTAATCCACTGGCGATGGAAACTTAGTGGTGCTCTGGAGCCGCAGTTCTATGCCGCGTTGCTGAAAGGTATGAATGGCCGTTCCTCTGCGGCGAAGCGGCGAATGCAGCCAACTTTCCATGTGTCCAACAGGTCTTGGACTTGAACTCTCTGAATACCCTCAGCGGCCCTCCGCGTTTGCTCGCACACGGGCAGCATTCGAGTCCACTTTCAAATCAAAAACACTTCAGGAGTGGTCAGCGATTTTCGATGGCACGGACGCCTGTGTGACTCCTGTTGCGGGAATGGAGGAACTTGCCGGACCCCCTGAAGATGCGTCGGCGCCCGGTGCCGGTCATGCGCGATACCGAAGAGTTCTCATTCCTCGAGAGGGCACGGATGGCCGATCGGCGTCGGATTACGAGCCTGCGCCGGCACCGCGGTTGAGCCGTACGCCTGGAACGCAAGTTGCAGGAAAGCGTCCAAAGAATGGAGAGCATGGACTTGAGGTTCTGAGGGAGTGGCTCGAAATGGACGATGAAAAGGTTAGACAGCTGGGAGCCGGTGGGGGCGTGTTTTTGTAATCTGGGGACACTGCCACTTGTAATTCATAGACTGCATAATTGCATTCCCTCGCATCTGATGGAACTGTTCGTATCTGAAGTTTGTCCGTCACAGTCCAAGCCATTGGCCACAGGCTCCCTGCCTGCGGCCCTTCGGCCACTGCAGGGGCATGCCGCTCAAAAGGCAGCAAATTTGCAAACTTCCGCCTTTCCACATCGAAAATGGATGACATTATTCGAAATCTCGACAACCAGAAGCGATGGCTGAGCATGGCGATGGACGACTTCCGCGACGTCTCTGGCATCGAGCAAAAGATTGCCAAATACCGGGACTCGCTCAACGATGCCTGGCCACTTCTGCAAGCGCATCCTTATGGCGCTGCCGCTAGAGCTTATTTGGCTGAGCAAGAGGTAGGGGAAAACCCTTTCTCACAGCGCTACCTTCACATTAATTGCTTCCACGATGTGGGGACAGAGATTGTTTGTTTTCAAACAGGCGACAGAGCAAGCAGAACGGCAAATCTCTCAAGCGAAGAGTCAATTGAGATATGCAGAAATGTCTCTAGAGAGGGTGAGTTTGCCTTCCCACAAGATTGTGATGATCGTCTCACCATCGTTCCTGGAATCCACAGGAGCCGGAGCGCGCCAAACAACAGGTCGCTCAAGCCCTCTCCATTGCAAATGGTCTTTTGGCCGACCCTCAGTACGCAAGTTTGCCGATCGTACAGTCGTTCGCGCCGGCATTTCTGGAAGGCCCCGCTCGAGAAATGCACATCAAAGTCAATTCGGCCGCTATCCTGCAGGAGGCCGAAAACAGTCTTCGGACTTCCAAGAGTCACCTGAGATGGGTGAAAGGATACATCGAGGGCAACGTGGGTTTCTTCGGGGGGTTGAATGACCATTCACTATTTAATTTCTCACTTTGGGATGTTTCAAGAACGCCGAAAGCGCCGAGAGGTACCTCAAGATGGCTCTAGATGCTGCCAAGCCTCTTCAAGCAGATCCCAAGTTCTTAGCCGTTCCGGAGGTTGCTGCTTATCTCGAAGAGCTGAAAATGGCGGAGGAGGCGTACACGCCCAAGATTACGTCACTCGCCTTGCAATCGCAGTTCGAGACGGACCAGCGCGAGGTTACTTATCTTCAGAAGCAAATTGGTGTGTTGAAACCCAATTTACGCCTGTTCGGTGTCAACATGACTGAGCTCCCACTACCTCCGCAGACCGGGTTTCTGATGTCGATCTCAAAGATTCGTACACCAAAGAGCGCACCCGTGGTGACCTCGCCAAGCTGAAGCCCAAGTTCTCTGACATCAAGTCCCGGTACTCAGCTGTGGACATTGCCATCCCTGTTATATCCTCTCTGGAGCGTTCCATCAAGAGAATCGAGCTGTTACTTGACCCAGCACCTGTCCCTGCTGCGGCACCAGTGGTGGTGGAATCCAAGCCCCCTCCGCCTTCATATCCACCTCCTCCGCGTTCTGCCGAGCCATTGGCGGCTCCGCCCAGGGTACAGTCCCAACCGCCGCCACCGTCCTATCCGCCCCCTGTTGCACAAGCCGCAGTAGAGGCACCTCCAGCGCCAGCTAAGAACACTTCCATGTTATCACACGACGAAACGCTGAAAACCCGCTCAACAGCTGCGGAAAGACTCGTCTCGGTTGCTCCACCAATGTCTCCTCCCACGACAAGTGCCTCCAGTGGACTCTCTGTTGCTGCCGCTCGCGCCATTGTAGACGCAGGGAGATCTGATGCCCGTTGGGCGAATTACTTCTCCAAGGTATGCTCTCACCAAACTTCTGGACCGTTGGAGGTCGTTATGACATCGCTCCTGCTTTCTCTTTTTAGGAGAACGATCCAACCCAGGCTCTCGCACGACTTGCCAAGGCGAAGGAGATTCTTGCACCCCTTCTCGACCCTTCATCTGGTAATCAGTGGAAAGCTGACAGCGAGCTTAGCTCGTTCATTGCCACTTTCATTCAGGACTCCACCAACATCGAAGCTACTGCGATGGAGCAACGATACCAGCAGGAGTTCAGGGAGGACGAACGCAAGATCGGACGCTTGATCTCCAACCTGCAAAATTACTCCGACCCCGACAACTTTTCACGTTACGGCACTGAAAATGGCCTGAGTTATGCATCGCAGTTGCAAACTTACATCGATAATGTCGTTCAGAAGTTTGGAGAGGACAGAGAAAGGGTGCGCACTGTGCTTGGGAACGCTCGAACGGAGCTCGATGCTGCATACCAGTCGATTCAAGTCTACGAGGATCGGACTACCGAAGCTGGTGATTACAGATGACGTTGAAGAGGGAGATGCGCATCTGGGGGTTTCAGAAATTTTCTCATAACCGTGCCTCATTGATTTCGTTTCCTTTTGCAGAGCGAAACAAACCAACGAAGCTCGTTTCCGAAATCAACAACTATCTTCCCTCACTCGATGAACCTATTCGCAAGGCTCTCTCAGAAAAGCGCTGCACCTACACCGTCACTGGCGACAGAGGTACTGCGCAACCTTACGTTGTCTGTTCTCAGGGCGGCTGCGCCAATGCCGTTATATGTGGATCGTGCTACATGTCCCAAACTTGCCACCGAGATGGCATCTTCAAGGCACACCCAGTTGAATTCGTTTATCGCGTTGAATACGGTGATTACGTTTGCAGCTGCGGTGCATCGGGCCACGTAAGATCCGGCATACTTTCTTTTGAATCTGCCTTTATTGACAACCACTCTTGTTCGCAGTGTCACTCGATCCCCGAGAAACCTGCGGCTCCCTGGCCCAGTCTTCCAGCTGGTGCCGACGCCGATGTTGTGGAAGTCGCTCCTTTCCCCCCTCACATCGTAGTGCGCTCTCAACCAACTGTAGACAGGCCGATCCAGATATACGACACTAAGAGTATTCGTATCCCCGTGGGAATCCGGTCTGCGCTCCAAAGGTTCAATGCTGCGGCAAGTGAATTCAACGATGTGAGTAACGTGTTTGCACCATGTTATACTGTTAGGGCAAAGGATGGTGACGATGCCATGGTTTTAGGCGTTCAATCAAGGTCACACGACTCTTTTGACGGCCATGTTGGATACGAGCGGTTCCACATACAGATTCAGCTCAACTGTCAATGACGCTATCTCCAAAATGGAAAACTTCCAGTACAGAAGTGTACTTGGAGGTAAGGAAAATGATTTTACCTTTCATGGGTGGCGTACTCGTACTGACGCGACATTCAAGTTCTTGAAGACTACCCGAATGACATAATTTCTGAGATTTTGACTGCTGCTCGCTCTCGTGTCTCAAGCCTTGCCGTGAGCAAGAAGGTGCTTTGGCACAAGATCCTCGCAAACTTCGAAATGGACGTCAAAGTGCGAGAAACGCTCACTTACATGCGCCGGCTTATTGCAGAGGCAAAACAAGATTCAGACGTTAGCTCTGCTCGGTCCAAGTACTTGGACGTGATCCAGTTCGCTCGCATACGCCTCGACAGCGAAGGAACAGACTCCGTCGTAACTTTGTTCAACGAAACTTTGGACGCCTTCAACACGAGTACCGAAGCATACGCCAGAGAGCTCGTGGAGAAGACGCACTTCACGCCCGACTGGCAGTTCATCGAGCGCCTTCCAAACCAGATTGAAGAGGACGGCAAGGATGCGAAACGGGCGAGCATGCTCAAGTCATGGATCGCAGAAGCTAAAGTGGCGTACGAGAAGAGAGTTGAGGAGGAATCGCTGGCAAAGGAGAAGGAAGCCAAGGAGTTCGCCGAGACGCGGAAGAAGGAGATTGAAGAGCGAGAGAAGAAACTTAAGGCGATCTACTTGGAGCCTTACACCGGAGGGGCAGTTAGGGCAGGCAACGACGTTTGGCGGTACTATTCCGATGGTAAGAGTGATGTCATTTGCCCGACACCGCGCAGTCTGAGCAAGTTTCCGTGCAGGAACCTTGAAATCTGACTCATGCGAGATTCGCTTCAATGGATCTGGTTTCTTCCCACAGTCTGGCATTAGCAACGGAGGATACTGGAACGGCGAGACTTTCACCTGGAGCGCGAACTGGAAAGATGTGTTGGCTTTGGATTGGAACGACAAGAATGGCACTTTCAGCCCGAGATATTCTGAGCCGCTCATGACGGGATCCTGGAGGTGTGCTCTGAACATTTTCGCTACTCCAACCTCGAAAAATAAACGAACTTAATACCCGTTGCTTTAGGTGGGATGGGGCCGAATTGATTCCCTCCAACGAAGCATACCGCTCTCGGGTCGCCGCTGTGGAAGGATCGGTTCCTCTCCCTCTTGTTCTCTTTGTAGCGGTGTCGGCTTGGTTGCGTGGTGAGTGTAGATACCGAATCGACGCGGCGACGATCGTGCTAAGATTCACACACACCAGAAACCCTTCCACGAGTCAACGGTGATCGTCTTTGTCGCACGCACCTTTGGGAGTCTGACGCAGGTCGTCATCGCCAGGGCAAGATCTGCCGCGACTGTCGCAAGCGCGAGCATGGTTCTTCGCACACGTGTCCGATCGACGGCTCCAAGATTTACTTCCCACGCAACCCGGCAATGACAGACGGTACGCACGGGGATCGATGCGTGAGATGTGGAGGACTGAATGATCTCATTCCGGCGTGGTTGTGCGATGACTGTGGGAGGAATTTTGAAAAGAAGTGCATCTACGCCCGCTAACTTTCATGTAACTGAGAAACAAAAGATTTGCTCACGTCTTCGTGTGTTTCGTGTGAATGAAGCCGTTGGTGGTAAGATTGACCCGAGCGGAAATAATCAGGTCGTGCCCACACTCCAGTTCTGCGACCCCGCCGGCGTCTCTTTCCCGACCAACACCGGAGCTAGGAAGTCAAAGTTGGCGGACGCACGGTCGGAAAACCGGTCGAACATGGCAGGGGTACAAAGTGATTACCGAAATGAGTTCCCCCCCCCGTCCCCCCCCCCCCCAATGGAAACGAGGACATAGAAAGGGAAATTGCCTACTGATCTCTCGTGTCTTGCATAATCAGTGATATTTCTCCATGCGTCTAATACAAGCACCTCCGTGATACATAAACACACCACCGAAACCGGACCCACACCACCACCACCACAAGTCCTAAACACAAACAAAGTACGGGTTCTGCAAAAGCAAGCAAACAGGGCCCGCCCGCCGCCGCTGCGGCACCAACCACCACCTTCAGCTGGGGGGTCAGGGAGCATAGCAGAGCACGTGGCGGTCCCACCCAAAAACAAAGAAGCAAACCAAAGGGGAATATAATAAGAAAACTCGTACGGTGCGCGCACGCCTGTGAGACAAAGGAGAGAAATTGGGTCTGGGACCCGATTCTCCAAAACACCAGGTTCAGGTTCCTCGAGCCACCACCTTCGACCACATGCCACCCCGCGTCCTTCACCAATGCCACACACACCACCCCAAGAATTCCACCCATCATTTCCCCACATCACATCCGCCACTCCTCCTCCAAGCGTTCCTGGCACGCCGCCCCCTCACAGGGCCGCCGCGCATGACGACCCAATGAGCTTATCCGTCACACCGGCAGCCTCGGCAACCAGGACCATCATGCACACGAGAATGAGCGCGGCCGGGATGATCTCTAGGATGAAGATAAATTTGCCCGTGGGGGGCACCGTGGCGGACAGGGGAACGTGGGGGATACCGTACTCGTCGTATGTGCGGACAAGGTCGGGGTCCACGGAGATGGGGTTGACGAGGAACAGAACAGGGGGGATCATGTTTTGGACGTTGTAGGCTAAAAACGGGGGACGGATAGCAATTGTTGAGGTTGAGAAACATGTCGACGGCACAGAGCGACTTCGAAACTCACCCAAAAAAATAGCCTGCATGACCAACTTGAACGTGTCCTCGCACTTGCTGAAGTTGGTGACGTACACTCTCCAAACAAAGATTCCGATTGAGCCAAGCACGTAGAGGAGGTGGAACCACACAGTACGCAGACCCTTGAGGGTGAAGAGAGCGTTGGTTTGTTCCATGTTCTTGGCGGTGTTGGTGACCTTGAACGTGGTCTCCAGGAAGGGGAACATGTCTGTCGGGAAGGATCGGAAAAGACGTTCGAGACGAAGCAAACGCAAAAGAAAAGCCAAACACTACTCACACTTGAGCAACGCCACGAACAAATAGGGCGACATCCAAATGAACAGCTGCGGGTCCCTGTTGCGGGCCTGGAATCCACCTGGAAGACCCCAGTACAGGGAGTAGAAAAGCACTCTGTTCATGAGCAACCATGGTCCCAAGAACATCATGAGGATCTTGGTCTCGCCCGCGCGGACGGGGACGACGGGCCAGTCAAAGACAATGGTCAAAAAGGGCAGGAGGGTGAACGCCAGGATGGCCACGGGGAGCAGGTACGACATGCCGGCGGAGAAGTACATGACGCGTTGGTGGAACTTGAGCTGGCCCTTCATGAGGAGAGGGTTGCGCTTGAAGAAGATCTGCAGCGTTCCGACGCCCCAACGTTCACGCTGTTTCAAGGTGGCGTCGAGTGTGTCTGGGACGAGACTGCAGGGGATGGGAGCACCATTCGTTAGAATCAGGTGCATTGGAGAGGCCCAATTTCCAAAACGGAGCTGCAACTATACGCACCCAAACTGCATCTTTTTGTTCACGTAAATCGTCTTCCACCCCCTGTTCTGGCAAGCCATGGCGGTATCGAAATCCTCAGTAATCGTACCAATCGAGAACCCTCCAATATCCTCAAGGGCCTTCCTCCTGAAAATCATACCGGTTCCAACACAGGGTGCCGAGTCGCGCCCGTCACGCCAGGGCATGATGATGTCGTAGAACATGGTGGTGTAGTGCGCGAGCGGGTCGCCGGCGGGGATGTTGTAGTAGGCCTGAGGGGACTGCACAAAGGCCACGTCGGTGCGCTCGTACAGGTAGGGAACCAAGGTGGCCAGGAAGTCGGGGGCGGTGATCATGTCAGAGTCGAGTACGCCGACGTATTCGCCGTGGGTGATGCCGAGAGCGTGGTTCTAATTCGGGTTGGGTGGGAACGTGAGACGCTTGGAACACGTCTTTCTTGCATCGAGTGGAGTGCAAGACATACCATGTTTCCAGCCTTGTAGTGGTGCGGCACGCCCTTGATCTTGACACGTCTGATGTAGTTGACATTGAGGTTACGCTCCTTCTGCAGCTCGTTCTGGATCCAGTCCTTGAGCACATCGTCACCACCATCGTCGCAGATGTGGACCATGAAGCATTCACGGGGGTAGTCCTGCCCCAAAGCAGCCTTGACCGTATCCTTGATAAGCTCCGTGGGTTCGGTACAGCAGGGCACGAGAATGTCTACGGTGGGCCAGCGTTTGGGCGGGGGCGGCTGCGACCGGTCCGGGGGTTCGGACCAGAGAAGGTCAATGAGCCACACAATGGCGGACGTGTACAGGATGGCTTCGAGCGCGAAGAAGATATAGGGTACCGGGTTGGAGGGCTTCAGCGCGATGATGTTGAGCACGCGCCAGAAGAGGTAACCGGCACTGAGTAGGAGTGGGAAAGGGAGTGTAACTGTGAGTGCGAGCACTCGGGAATACGATCCTTCGCGAGATCCGCTTCGCAGTGCATAGAGTAATCCGCTCCGCGTGAAATATTCGCCTCCGGCGGACAGACTCGGTCACCGCCTTGGGGCGCTTAGGCCTCGATGTCGCACCGCAACGTTGCTCGGTCAGCGCTTTGTGCTTCGGCCTCGGATTCGCGTCCGGGAGTAGATTCCGCTTCGCGGGGCACTCGCCTGCGGCGGACATTCTTGGTCTCTATGCACGCTCTGCGTGGGCTATTCCTGCGAGAAATCGGCCTCGGTCGGCGCTATCACGCCTAGGCCTCGACGGCCTCGCGTCTCGCTCCTCGGGCCAGCTCGCTTCGTTCGCCGGCCTCGGTCTCAGATATCAAGACTCACCCAACGACCAACATAAGCAACCCAAACGACATGACAGTCGTGAACTTGAGCAGACGCTTGAAGGTTGTGGTTTCTTCCTTTCCGAGAATCATCTTTGCAGAGGAGATGGGGTGGGGAGTGGAGTGTGGGTGGTGCTGAAATGGGGAGTGGGGGGAGTTGAAGTGTTAGAGGCAGTGCGGAAGAGGAGGATGGCTGCACCATCTCCGCCACTGGGACTCTTTATCTGTGAGGGGTCGACCACCCCTCCAGCCACCGGGCTGTCGCATTCATGGTGTGCCATCGTGCTCCTTTCTGGCAATCTCGCCGCTGGCACATCCTCCCGCACCTCGCCATTCACCGGCGTCATCTCCACTCTCTCGCATCTCTACCTCCCTCTTTCATCCTCTCCCACCTCTGTCTCTCTGTCCCCTCCCGCCAATCTTCCCAGGATATGGCAAGCCCAAACCTCAGCACCGTCACTGCCTTCCGCCCGCCCCCCTCTGCCCGCCGTCTCTCTCTTGCTCACATGTTCCTAAACGCTGCGCTGTCTCCGCTGCGTCCTCTTCCGTGCGCCTTGACCGAGATGCCTGGATCGTGTGGACGGTCGCTTGATTCCCGTGGCGCAGATTGCACCCTCCGCCCTTTTTCCCGCCTGCCGAGAAAAAAAAAACCTTCCTTTTTTGGACAATCGCCACTCGCTCGCAATTGCAGTCGCCCACGCGGATCTGACGGTAAACGTGCACTCGAAACTGCCACGCACGGGCGATACAAAGTGCGCGATGAGGTCAACAAGACGTCAAAAACATGCAGGCGGCGATACCCCAAGACACTCAGCCACCAACGGCTTGGCAAATATATCATGACATCAACACAGCCGATCTTGGTGTGTTTCCTACACTGCGATAACAAAGGCTTATGATCGCATGTCGCGTGTCTCCGTCGATCACACTCATTCCCACCACGTGCTGCAATCGAACAAAATCGAAACATACAACCAACGTCCGAGCACGAACCAGCGACCATCTCGAAATAGCTGAACCGAAAAAAAATACCAAAAAATTTCATTCCTTTTGTCATCCCCACCGCCGGCTAAATTGTACGGGCTTTCTCCATCCCTGCACTCCAAATCACCCCAATCGCAAACTTTGTCCTCCCTCCCCCCTCCACCCCGCACCCCGTGTGCCCACGATGGCTCCCCACCCATCCACCCGTCTTCTCTCCCTCGTCCCCCTTGTCCCCCTCCTCCTCCTTCTCGCCCTCCCCCACGCTCCCTTGACCCACGCCATGTGCGAATGCGGCTACCGCACCCCAACACTCGACATCTTCACCGACGCCCTCGTCGTGCCCTCGTTCGGGTCCGTCGACCTCGACGCCGCCCCCGACTTTTTCCCCTCGGCATGGTCGCGTGATCCCGTCGGGGACGAGACCGTGGGCACGGTCATGGAGAAGGGCAATGCCGTGGTGGATGGGCAGGGCGTGCTGGGGTTGAGTGTGAGGAAGGATAAAAAGGGGGGGAGGGTGCCCGGAGGGGAGGTCATGAGTACGAGAAAGGTGGGTAGTCGAGACGCTGCGCTAGCTGTCCGAGGCCTAAGTGCGATAGCAATGACCGAGGCGTCCGCCGGAGGCGAATACACCGCGGAGCGGAATGTTCCTCGCGGAGCGATATCAATTGACAAGAGGTGTCAGCCGGAGGCGGATTACCAGCGACGTGGAATACGCTCCACATTGCGAAGCGGTATACTCTCATGGAGCGAGTATCGAGGCCTAAGCTCTGCGAGGCGCTTGACCGAGGTTGACGGGCGAAGCCGAGAGGTTTTGCGCGGAGCGGAGCGGAGCGCATTGCGAGCCCCAAGGAGGCGGAGTACCCACCAAGGGGAATGGACTCGCTTCGCGAGCACGAGGCGAAGTGCTGGACTGAAGTGTCTGCCGGAGGCGAGTGATTTTGCGCGGAGCGAGAACGAGGCAGGCGAATACCCTGCGAAGCGGAGTAGTACTTGTGGAGTGAGAACGAGGCGAATCCGACACGAAGCAAAATACTCTTTGGGAGCGAGTATCGAGACCGAGGCGCGATAGCGTCGACCGAGGCTGTCCACCGGAGGCGAACTCACCATGGAGCGGAAGAATTTGGATATATTTTGGAGTCAAGTTTGGATAGTGTTTGCTCACACGCCTGGTTAATCCTAGGACATCTCATTCGGCACATTCCGCATCGTCATGCAAACGTCCGCTGTTCCCGGCTCCCTCGCCTCCGTCTCTCTCACGTGAGTGTGCCCTCGTCCCTTGTCCCTCTCTCCTCCTTTTCGCTGACCGGCCCCTCCCATTCTTATCTCCTTCTTCCCACATTCTCACTGCCCCGCCCCCACCCTCATATCCCCATGCCCCACCCCTCCCCACCCCACAGCGTGGACCCAACCTCATCCATCTCCCTCCTCCTCCCCTCTCGCCTATCCCCGCAAGCCCTCCTCACGGCCTCAATGAACCCCCCGCAGACGGACGCACTCGGCAACCCGAGCACCAAGTCCAGCCAGTCGCTCGATGTCGGAGGCGACCCCAGCGCGGGGTGGCATGAGTACAGGATCGATTGGTGAGTCGAAAGTAGTGGTGGGAGCGGTGGTGGTGGGAGGCACCTGCCAGCCTGGCAGTGTACCTTTGCAATCGGTAGCCCGCCTCGATGAACCACAATCCACCTCACTCACCGACCCTCATTCTGCACCACCCCCAATCCCTTCAGGCTCCCCACGCGCACCGACATTCTCGTCGACGGTCGCCTCCTCACATCCCTGACCCCCCCGACGACATTCAACTCCAGCGGCGGCTCCGTGTTCGCCCTATCCCACTTCGGTCCCGGCTCTACCGTCTCGGGCACGCCGCCCACCATCGACGCCACGTTCTCGGTCCTCTCGGTGCGCTTGTTCTTCAACTCCTCGGACAAGGCCCGCAACGACGCGTACGTGTCCCGATGCAATAGCGCGACAAACGCGGGAAAGGACAGGAGGGTCTGCGATACGGACAGCGTCGTCGGGACCATCTTGAGCGCGAATGATGCGGCGAGCAGTGGGGGTGGAGATCAGGGTATTCCGAGTGAGTAGGTGGGACGGGGGACGGAGGTTTGCTTTGCGAGGCAGAGGATTGTTGCAGCGCTTGATGGGACCAGGTGGTTGTTTCAGTGGACGAAACACATCCACCAAAGCAGTGGAACGAAAAGCTTGGCGAGGAAACGAAGTTCATAAAAGCCACATGAGTTTGCTCTCGCAACATCGGATTAACTCTACTCTATCCAACCCCACCCAGACACTGCTCGCTGGGCGCTCATCGCCATGGGTGGTCTCGTCGTGCTCGTGCTCTTCACCGTCGCCCTTGCCTTCCCCGCGCGGTACATTCTCACCACCCGGCAAGAAAAGGCGCTTTCGGTACGCCGCGAGAAGGTTGCGCAGTCCGTCGCCGCACAGGGCGGCCCCCGCGGTCCAAACGGGGTGCCATCGTACCTGCACCCAGAAGGCGGCCCTGTTGGTGCTGTGGGTGGGTGGTCTGGCGGATGGGCGGACGACGTGAGCGACGTGGGCTCTGTGGGCACAAGGACGTCAAGGTACTCGGCACCCCCAAACTTCAACATTTCGGCGGCAGAGGCCCGCAAGAGAGTCGCCGCCATGCAGGCCCCTGTGGTCGAGGGCGGATTCATGGCGGGTGCGAGGTTGCAGGGAAGATTGGGGTGGCGGGAGCGGCCGAGCGGGGACGGTTACTACTCCGATGGGAGTGGCACCATGTTTGGGGAGGATGATGAGCGGTAGAAACGGTGTGGCGTTTTGGGGCTGTTATGATGCCGCATCACCTTTGGACTATCTATTGAGAATCGCGCGTCCTTCACCCTTGCGCTGTGATTTCGTGGACGGAGTGTTTTTAGACTTTTACTGGTGTGCGGTCTCATGTGGCATCCAGAGACCGGTAACATGTAATTCTCGAGGGTTTGCGGGGATTCTCAGCATAGCAGGTACTTGGGAATAGTTTTTTTCGTTATGCGCAATAGATCGTATTTGGAATTTTTTTTGGGTGGGATTTTTTTTTTTGGCGAAGACTGTCAGTGTGTGCGAAGATCTGTGTGAAGACCGGTGTCCGATCACGCAACATCCAAGCGTCAATTCATCGAGCATCGATCGCCCACCGCAATGACCGAACTGTGTGTCATTGAAACGATGACGGCAGAGAACAGCAGACTCAAGTCGCAATTGAAGAAGACGGAAGCAGACCTCGACGAGGCGAGGAGGAAGTGCAGCCACCTCGAGGACATCTTGATGGCGGGCCAGGACAGACGCATCATTAAGATGTACAGCGTCCTCGCAACCGCCGAGCTTCAGAAGAGGGAGATGGCGGATGCGATCAAGGAGCTCCAGCAGAAACTGGAGCTGATGGAGGGATCGCTCCAGGGAAAGAGCACACCTCTCGACTGTGAAGAAGGTGCGCAGATAGTGAAGTGAACTGCAAGGTCGTCTGATCGCTAATCCATGCACCCTCTGATTAGTTGCGGACAGGCAATCGTCGCCACCCACTCCCACCTCAGAAACCACCCTCGCAGAATCCGCCGACTCCATTACCTCCGTTGCCTCCTTGGTAATGGTCGAGCTCCCAGAGTCACTTCTTCCCTCCGCCCCCGTCTCGAAAATCTCTTGTGCATCTCCACCCTCGTTGCCGCAACCTACCATCCCTCCCTCGTCTCTGGGCTCTTCAGAGCCGCACACCTTCCCCACTCAGAGCTCATGCCGATCAACCACCAGCCTGCAAGTATGTGGAGGTGCTGTAAGCACAGTGCCCTACCACCACCCAGGCTCAGTGGTCGCGACTCCGGCGTGGAACGACCCCCAGACTGTACCAAACGTTGCTGCAGGAACACGCGCGCTCCGAAGACGCCACCAACTACGAGTGCATGATACGACCGTCATTGAATCCATGCAAAAACCCGCTCTCTTCCCCTCCATTCCGCCACCACTTCACACCCTTCCCGAATCTTCCGACGCAGAGGCTTCCTCGCCGCACGCCTCTTCCTTCTCGCTTCCACGAAAGATCCCATTCGTCGCCAGCCCCGCGACGTTACCCACCTACAATGTCGCAAATAACGACAGATCCTCTGTGCTGGAGTCGGTGGCTGACTATATCGCAGGATCTGGGGTAATGGGTTCTGTTGTGAAGCGATTAGGAGCCATGGCCGGCATGCTCAGCTGGGACGGAAGAAGGACAGTTCTTCCAAAATAAAGTTGATGAAAACGGAGGGATTGCAACGTAGGGACTCTTTTTGCTTCATCCAAATTTTTGCAATTATTCATGTTACAGCGCCAAAAGAAGCCTGCCTAAGTAGTTTAGTATCTGAACATAAAAGAATATAAAGAAATGGACATCTGCCGATAGTGAGACGAGCTGATGTTGGAGACGAACTTGCACGAATTTTACCCACGCTTATATCCCAAATCCGTTCGCTGCCCCCAAAGCCCAATCCGTTCTTGTCGCTCCGATCGAACATCATGGGCGTTTACGATGAAGCTGAAGCGAACGATAGGGATCTCCATCTTGCGTTTATGAGAAAAGCTCTCGAACAGGTGGGTTCTGTGGATTCGCCCCTTGCAATGTCTCCGCCGTGAGCGCACCACTGGGATGCCTTCTCTTACGTCTCGCATGTTCATTCTCGGTCTTTTTTTGCGGTCACCCTTGTGCACTCTCTGGCGATTCGTGGTTATCGTTCGGATCGGAACTGTGTTTGTTCCGAAGGGTGAAGAAGCACTCGCTCAGAGCGAAGTTCCCGTCGGATGTGTCTTTGTATACAATGGCAAGATTATAGGCGCGGGACGTAATAGGACCAACGAGACTCTGAATGTGAGCATTATGTTGGTTGGGCGCGGATCATTTGGATCGGTTGATAACGTGAGCATCATGGTTTCCCCACCCAACCCTCTTGTAATCATCCTCCAGGGCACTCGCCACGCCGAGCTGTGTGCAATCGATGACATTCTGGGCAATCGCACTTCAAATTTCAGTCACGTGGGATCGGACCTGGAGGGGTCAAACTCATTTTCGGAAAGTAGCCCGGACGACACCATACTTGCCTTGTACCCGCCATCGATGTTTGAGCACTGCGATCTTTACGTGACTGTTGAACCGTGTATCATGTGTGCTTCGGCGTTGCGTCAACTGAGAGTCCGCAAAGTGTATTTTGGATGCTGGAACGAGCGATTTGGTGGTTGTGGGAGTGTCTTGAATGTCCACGCAGAGTAAGTGGCAATTTAATCATCCCGCGCTTTTAGAGCGTGTCTAAGAGCTCTTCTTTTTTTTAGCCCAGTTGGAAATGATCCTCCGCTTCAAGTGGAAGGCGGGTATTGTCGCGAGGAAGCTATCCTCCTGCTTCGTCGATTTTATATGAAGGAGAACTCTAACGGTGCGTGGTTTCGTACTGAAAAGTACCTGGGAAAAGCGTCTGACGGTACAATTCCATCTAGCACCGAATCCAAAGCGAAAAGCGACCAGGGTACTCAAGACCACTGACTTGGATACCAGTCTCACCAGTCGTGACGACCGAACACGCATATCTTCGACGCAGGTCGTGGACAGTTTTGCATAATGATTTAATTATGAATACCCAGAACGGGACTGCATTGTCTCATATCCCCCATCGCTTCAGCTCTCATGTAGATTAGAATATGTTCATCAAACAGTACATACTACGATATCTGTGCCCCGTTCAAGCTTTGTGCCACCAACGGACCGAATTTGGTTTTCAGAGGGGCTTCTTTGTAGTGTGCAATACTGTTCGCAGCGTCTGTCTTCAGGTGAGCTGACGCTTTCTCCCACACTTTGTGTTTGGGATTCAGCTGCGCATCCGGGTTACGCTCATAGCCTTCACAAAACACCTCATCGCCGGGGTCAGAGGACTCGGGGGGCACCAACAATTCCACCTTGGACTTATCAGCCGTCGAAGCGGCGAGAAGCATGGCTTGAGATTCCACACCCTTAAACTTGGCCGGTTTCTGCATGGAGTAAAATTAGTTGTCGTGGTCTCGACTTGTTACTACAGAAACGTACCAGATTCATCACCCCAACTACCAGTCTTCCGTTCAAGTCATCGAGGCTGTAGTACTTCGCAATGCCCGAAACGACCGTTCGCGGACCGGATTCTTCTCCAAAGTCTATCTTCTCCACATAAAGATTTGAAGCGTCGGGGTCTGGGTGTTTCTCGGCGGAAACAATGCGACCCACACGAAAGTCTTTGAGGGTTATATGCAAAATACGTGATGATCAAACCGGAGCTGAAGAGACCAAAAAATACCCCTCACCAATTCGAGAGATCTCTTCACTCAGTTTAGGCTTCACAGGGGGGTACGCCAAGTTAATGAGCTCTTGCAGCTCTGGCGACGAGAACTTCGCCCGAATGGGTTCAATCAGCTCATTCAGGGCGTCGCTGACACCCTTCTTCAAGTCCAATGGGTGAAGCTTCTTCTCCGCAAACGTACTCTCCAGATCAGCGGCATTGGTGAAGACCAAGTCGCCACCGAATTTCTCGGGCCTCCGCACAACAAAGCGACCTTCGCCACCGTGCTTCAGCGAGCTCAGAGGAAGAAGGACATTTTTGACAAACCCAAGTACTGGGTTGTCAACGATATTGCCCTCCTCACAGAATGATTTTCTGACTTTGCGCTCGATGTCTTCGGCACTGTCTAGGAGGTCAATTTTGCTGTCAGGTTCCGAGGACGACATTTTGCTCCCCGTGAGACCTGGAAGCATTGGATTCATGAGGTGAGCGCGCTTTTTGTAACCAAGTGCCGGAAGGTACTTTTCGGCAAACACGAAAATCTTGCGCTGATCAACTCCTCCAAACTGAATGTCGACTCCGAGGTACTCCTCGTCCAGTGCCTGGAGACCAGGGTAAAGGAGACCAGATAGCAGAGGAGAGGCCACCTGCTTCACAACTTCGGCACCTGCTTTCTTCGCATCATGCTCGGTGACCATAGAGGAGAGGCGGTAGACATCCAGGGTGTACTTTTCTGAAAGCTGGTATGAAGTCCCGACGACGAATTTCAGCCTCGCGATCGGGACACCGATAGAGGTAAGAGTCGCTTTAATGACCTCTTCGTAGTAACGGGTGCGTTGGCGGAGGAGTTCCCAAGGGGCCTTTTGGTTGTCCAGGAATCCGTGAAGGTCGGCGAGAAGAATAGTTACCTTTGTATCCCATCGGTGGAATGAATCATCAGATACGAGGATAAGTATGGATCTCAAAGGAAAATAAACACTGTAAGTGCTTACCTCGACATGAGCCTTCAAAAAGTCTGCAATCTTTGAAAGCGGTATAAGGTACCCGACGTGAGGTCTTCCGGTCGTCGCAGATCCCCAGTAGAGCGTAGCAGGCCTCTCGGAAATGATCTTTTTGATGGATTCTCCTCCCAGGACTTCTTGGAGATTTCGTGTTATGAGCGAGTATTTCTCCTCCACTGTGAGCGAGTGGTCGAGATCGATTCCATTTGCATCCGCCCGTGATTCAGACGCCATGAAGCCTTCAGTGATGGGGGCAGAATCCGAATTCGAGTTGTCAAGAACTGTGCCGTGCCCCCTTCCACTTGCCGGCGGCTAAATATTTTCGTCGGTACATTTTTGCAAAGCGATGGGCTTGGTTCAAAGAAGATTTGTATGCCGAAGGGTATTGCGTAAATTAAATCCGGCTTTAATCCCATCTAAGTAGAAGACCACCTTCCCAGCTCCAACTATGCTTAAACAAGCAATCATTTCACGTGGCTCTTGCTCCCACTCGCAAACTGCACTGTGGACAGCACAATGTCAGATGACACCTCCGACACGTCTGAAACATTCATAGTGACGTGAAAGGGCTGGAACTGTGTTTCAACAGCGCCCTTATGCGTTGTTGTCTAGGGTTCATGGTGAGAACGTATTTTTCGTGAGAGACAACGTGAGCCCGTTACCTGAGCCTTTTTCATGATGGACACATCATTGCCAACGAATACGATGAGTGCAAACTTCACGGTAGGGTGTGAATCGATCCTGTTGAAGGATTATTCCAGATCACAACCATTTCAAGGGACGCAACCAAAGCCACAAAACATACATATCAATGACTCGAACGAGACCATAAAAGATTCGATCGCTTGAAAGTTGCGTTTTAAGAGCATCGGCGCCCCCTTCACCAGACCCCAGGAGGATGATTGGGCGGGAGGTAGCGTTGTCTTCGTACGTTGCAAGCACCCAGTCGGCGGGGCTCTTGTCGCTGTGAACTGCTTTGATGGCCTGTTACAAGGTTCCCTTAGTCATTGGAGTCTCGCATTTTTGGAGTCGCATCTCACCTCGACCAATTCAGGGGAGAACGTGGGACCCTTCGATCCAGCCCCGCCAATTCCGCCACCAACAGCTTTTTTGGCTGGGAGAGACGGCAACGGCTGCTGTCCTGGTTGTGCCGCCACATTTTGCTGTCCGAATTTGGGGAGCTTGCCAGGAAGGTTGGAAAATGAACCAGATGCACTCAATTCCGGTCCAGATGAGCCCTCGGACACTTTTTTGGTAACTATGAAAGAGGAAGTAACGTGATAGCAGAGTGAATACACAATCCCAACGCTTCACTGCGATCTGCCAGAGGAGAATGATCACACAGTAACTTGTGTCCAGAACAGCAAGCGTCTCCAGTTCACGTCGCAACAATATCGTCGGGACTACCCATTGAGTATGCGATACTCACTTTCTTCCTCTGTCGCGCCCTCCGGGTTCTCAATCTCGATATCGGCATGGTAAGGCTGGAACCTCTTCTGCACATCTCCCTTAACTACGCCAAAGCGACCCTTCTTCATCAGCGGCACGCGCTCGCCCAAGTTGTACAAGTAGACAAATTTGGTCGTAGTTGTGAGGTCAACCTTCACAAAAATGCGGAGAAGAGCATATTGGACTGTCAAACACGTGCGGATGGGAACAACACAATATGTGACCATGTGAAGGTGCGGAAAACATCTGAATTCTTCCTGGATTTACCTTGGTCGTCCTTGAGATGGGATCGCAGCTCGTTAAAGCCACCAGTTCCGGTTGCTTGAAGAGCAACTACGTTGGGACTGTCGGCATCGTGACCAACGAGCACCCAGTTTGTAGGATCCTCATTCTGCAAGAGTCCCAATCACGATTGTTGGCAGGAGTGACATATAGGAAATTGGAGGCCAATTAGTCCAATCGCGACGCGTGACAGAGCATCAAGCAAGGGGAGCCTCAACAGCGCCAAGAGAAGAAGTAACCACCCACCGTCCGGATGGCGTCCAAAGCTCCCTTCAGCGCGTTCTCGTCTTTCATTTGAAGGTAGGTATTGTCAAGGACGTGAAACAAAGCAGAAGGTGTTGGAAGCAATCACAAGGACAATAGCCGTGAAGTTCATCGTTAGGAAATTAGAGCATCAAATGCAATCCAGTCACGCGATTCTTACCGCGGATTGTGACGGTGATAGACATGAAAGGTTGTTGACAGATTGGACGGTCGAGCTTGCATGAACCCCAAACACCAGATTGGTCAGGGTTCAACAAATGAAGGCTTCATTCGGTCTCTCATCTCTCATTTGAAAAATTCTCACGATTATATATTAATACGGTCCCATTGTTTCCAACACATGTTCTGACTTGTCCCCGCAATCTTCTTCAGAGGTCTCCAAAGAAAGAGGTTACCGTAGCCCAGAAACAAGCATACCAACGTCTTCCAGCATCGCTTTCCACCGAGACACGAACCTGGCCACGGTAGCACCGTCGACAACCCTGTGGTCTGCCGAAAAGCTCACTGTCATGGCGGATTTGATAGATATGCGCTCATCGCCTTCAGATTCCTCGACGACAGGAATCCGGCGTATTTTGCCGACCCCTCCTATCACAAGCGTATCTGGAGGTATGACTGGTGATACCACCCCACCACCAATGTTGCCAATGTTAGAAATGGTTATGGTGGCACCGCTAAAGTCCGCTGGCGGAATCTGTCCCGCCTTGCCCAATTCGGTAAGTCTGTACATTTCCGTTGCAACTTCGAGCACGGACTTGTTTTGGACGTCCTTTATGACGGGAACGACGAGGCCCAGTGGCGAATCCATCGCAAAACCGACATTATGGATGCTCCGATACTGCAGCTTCGCCTTGCTCACATCGGTTGGATCGTCAGCGGCGGTGACAAGTTGCGCGTTGAGCAGGGGAAAGTCAACCAGGGCTGCCGAGAGAGCTTTGACGAGAATGGGCATGTAGGAAGTTTTCTCCATTGAGTGCTTTTTGGGTTCACTCGCGATTAACTTGTTAATAGAAGACCGCAATTGCGTCAAGTTGTCGGTATAAACGTCATCAGAGTACAGGAAGTGAGGAATCTGCAGAGAGCGTGACATGTTTTTGAACATGGACTTTTGAAGTGGTGTGAGCGGGACAGGCGTCGTTGGGATTTCGGCAGAGGCTGTTTGCGCCAGTGGCAGGGCTGCGCTCCAAAGGAAATGCAGCCAATGTTAAACTGAGTACAAGGGACGAAGAAAAGGATCCACAACTTACGTCTCACTGCGGATGAACCACCTTTCTGAGCCTCAATGTAGGCAAAGACATCTTCCTTGAGTATCCTCTGTCGAAAAACACGTTTGATGTTGCACATGAACGACTATCGTGCCCCGTAACTCACGCCGTCCTTTCCAGACCCAGAAATTTGCCGCAAATCTACCCCGTTCTCCTTGGCAACTCTCCGCACGGCAGGTGTTGCAAAAGTCATGGCATTACCATCTTCAGCGGGTGCGACAGGCGCTGTTGGTGTGGATGGCGGTGCCGCGGGTTTCACGGGTTCCCGTTTTGGGGCAGGTGCGACGACAGAAGATGCGGCAGCGGGAGCTGAGGTGGGTTGTGCCGAAGCAGTCTCGATATCGCAGAGGGGTTGCCCCACTTTCGCCATTTCGCCGACCTTGTGTGGTGAGTAAATGCTGTGAGAGTCGTGCTCATACCAACAAAACATCCAGCCTCGCTCGTCTCGCTAACAAGCCATTTGTAGTGAGTTCCCCATCATGTTGCAGTCGACATGGAGGCGGACTCGCGCGGACTTGCGTATCAACCGTTCCTCCCGCCATCGGGTTTTGATGTCCATGGCACCAGCCGGCATCGGCAAGGAGAGTTTCTCACCTTGTGATGAAGCTTTTTCACCACACCGTCGTACCGTGAGGTGATTTCCACGGTCGCCTTGTCCGACTGCACTTCGCAGAGCTTGTCGAACATTTGGATCCGGTCGCCTTCTTTCACATACCACTGAACTATCTCACACTCTTTAAACGGAACCATACAGGGACGCGTCAATGAGATTTGTTCGTTTGAGGGTCTCTGAATCATCAAGCTCACCTTGAATCCCTTCACCGATATCAGCCAGGTGAAATGGAATGACTCCTCGAGAGACGACAGTAGAATGGAACAATCTGTAGCTCTGGTGGTGGCGGCCCGGACATGAATGAATTGAATGACTCATTTTGAGAAGTTCTCGTTCCCGCACCTTGTATTGCATTACCCGTGATTGTCGGCTCAAACGTACAGCGTCGAGAGTCTGACAGAGAAGCAATGGCGGAGAAAAGTGAGAAAAAGCAGGGCGTTCAAACGGTGGGTGGGGCGATGAATCGTTGTCTTCCGTCCCAACAAGAGTCCCGGACTCCCAGACTCACCAATCGAGCTCTACAGTTCGAGTTTTGGACGATGGACGCTGCCGAGGGAACTCTAGCAGATAATTGTGCCGCATGGAAGCAGCTGTGGGGACCTCCACGGAGGGCTTGAACGGACGCCCTTGGCGAAAGAGCTTGGGAGAACATGGAGGAGGCGGAGAGCGGCAGCACTCGTGGAATGAAGAGGAAAGAAAAGGGGAATGGTTGAACTAAGTCCGATGAATTCGTTGCAACTGTTGCTTGTGGCTCGACTTTGGTTGCACCTAACTTTTCGGCGTGGACCTAACTGTGATTCCTAACTCTGCCTGGTGCAGAAATTGTGGAGCACAGAAAGAGATCGTCTTTGTGCAGGAATTTTTATGTTTCACGAGATGCAAGAGCAGAGCAACGGCTATTCAATCTAGCTAGCACTTCCCAGTGGCAGGCTGCTGGCGGTATTTCTGCGAGGTCCGAGAAGCGCCTCGAATAAGACTCGCTGCGAGCATTGCGGGAAACCTCGTGTCCTCAGCACGGGTGACATTTCTGTGGTCAACCAACGCAAAATTCATTCGTCCATGATTGGGATCGGGAAGGCCATTCTTGTGCTGATAGCGTTCGCTGCCGGCGCGCGGAGTGGCGATGCACTGGTGGACCTGACAAAAACGTTCACCATCCCTTCAATAACCGCCAATTTCGTGACGACATCGCTCGGTGTGAGCCCATCGTTCATCCCCCGAAGTCTGCAATATGACGCTAGAAGCAATTCGTTGCTTGGTTCGTGTTGGCTCCCCCCACCTCCCCTCAGTCAATGATTGCAAATCTAGAATTCGATTACAGTTTTGACGCGGGGAACGACCTTGGCGGGAATAATTAGTATCCCGCTTCCCCAACCGCCTCAAAATGAAATGGCGAGCAGCGGGTTTCCAGTGGGCGGTTATACAATCCTATTAGACAGCACCAAAACAACCGGAACCTTTGGATGGGGGTTGACCCATGGGCTTGCTCTGAGCTCCGATCTCAAGTGGATTTATGCGAGCTCTACGTCCACAGTGTTCAGGTGCATTACTGCTGTTGACCGCGTATGATAAAACCTGATGCAAAATATCAACAGGTGGCCTTATAACGGCCCTGTGCCAATTGATGCAAACCAGACCCAAGTTGTTTTGTCCGGAATTCCACCTGAAGACGGTCACAACACCCGCACAATAGTTCTTGCTCGTGATTCAAGTCTGCTTTATGTTTCAATCGGGGCAATCAATGATGTTGATCCCGATTCCACCCACGCCCGGATCGTGCGCTTCAACACCACCAGGTTCGCGAACGCAGCTTCAGGTGTATTTCCACCCTCTCCTTTAGACTGGTTTGCCGACGGAGTGAGTCGACTGAAGATCGTGTATTGAGACAGACGGGTGCTCCACATCACCTCCCCAGGTTGTTGTTGCAGATGGTGTGCGAAATGCGGTTGCGATGCGGTTTGATCCTTTTGCGGGGAATGGGGAGCAACATCTGTGGGAAGCAGATAACGGTCCCGATGGACTTGCAAACAACACGCTGGGAGGCAACATCGCAGAGGAGAACCCGGGAGAAGTAA
Source organism: Gonapodya prolifera JEL478 (assembly GCA_001574975.1). Classification (NCBI taxonomy): domain Eukaryota; kingdom Fungi; phylum Monoblepharomycota; class Monoblepharidomycetes; order Monoblepharidales; family Gonapodyaceae; genus Gonapodya; species Gonapodya prolifera. The sequence continues at coordinate 1,175,162 of KQ965731.1, forward strand.
GTTATTCAACTAACAAGTTACGTGTCAAAACAATTTATGATGCTCTTGTTCGCAAGGAACTCAATCTTGTCCGTGTGAATGAAACGGGCACATTCTTTGGCTATCCTTCTTGCTTCACTGAGGGAGTATTCCCTAAAGGATACGAAAACGGTGAGGGCATTGCTACTTCATCAGTGTCCACCTTTTGTCTCAGAAGGAAAGTTCCCGGCAGGTCCCCTCGCACAACACGAATGGCCTGGGTTCAAATTCGACTGCACCAACGCAACGGCGAACAGACCACCTATCCTGGCGATGCCGGCCCACGTTGCACCAATAGATCTTTTCTTTTTTGAAAAATGTAACAAGTCCTCGCTGCACAGCCTTCCGTGTGAATGGGAGGGCAATATGTTCATTTCGTTGCATGGAAGTTTGCGGCGAACAAAAGCGCCTATGGGATAGTGAGTCTCGTTGCCTCACTTATGCTTGTCGACGCACCTCACCCTAGGCTCTAGCAAGGTGGTGGTCGTCCCCTTCAGCAAAACTAGGCTGCCGTCATCTCCCCCAATAGATCTATTCGGCCATATTGCGCCAGAAGTCAACTGTCCAATTTCCAAAATGAAGGACTGTCTGCGACCGGCTGGTCTGGCTTTCGAGTGAGTGTCTAACGCGGGATCATCCCGTCATGGTTGGGTCTCAACTGTCGCCCTCTAGTGCCTTCGGAAGACTGTACGTGTCACTCGACTCCACTGGAGACATTGTCGTTGTACGCAGAAAAGTCGCCGGGGATTCAGGAATATCTTCGGGTCCGCAAACGCTCATGCCTGACTCGGAGGGCGTTGTCAAATTCCCAAACAGTGGTCATGCTATGAACCCTTCATTTCCCACAGTTATAGGCTTAGGACTCCTCATCGTGTTTCTCGCATTGTAATTAATCTTTTCTCCATTGAATAACTTCTTTTGCATGTACATGTGGCATCAAGATGTTGTGGTAACGACCAAATTGAACGTGGACAGCAAGCAGCCAGGTATTCTTGTGGTTTGTAACGTAAAACACTCGTTCGTGCATGTATTGACCAGTAAACAACAATGAACACAATCAGTTATTATAGTCCTCACATCTCTCCGTCGCTTTCGACAACCATCCTCTTGTTCCTCTTCCTCCCCTGCCGACTTGACCCAACAGGGCTCTCTGCGACTGCCGACACCACTTCGTCATCATCGCTCTCGATGCGCCTCTTATTCCGCCGCCCAGCCCCGCTGCGAGGTACGCCCACTGACACCGCCGCTTCAGGATTCCGACTTGCGGCAGTGGAACTGTCGACCACGCCGAGGACCAAATCGTCCAATCCCTCATCGCCATCTTCATCCTCATCAGTCACTCTTGCTGCCCGTCGCGGCTTTCGCGTCCTTCGCGTCCGCCGAAGATGCTCGCCTCCTCCAGTGGCAGAAGAGGGCGACGACCACCCCACAGCTGCCGCGACCAAATCGTCCTCGCTTTCCGGCATTGGCACTTCCGAAGACGGGAACAAGACCGGGATCGGGACCGACGTTGAAGCCCTTTTCTGCCGTCCAGTCTTGTTTGGTGGTACCGGCGGAGAAGAAGTAACAGGGCTCGATGACGACAGGACGGGTGTCTTTCGGTTAAGTCTCGGTCGAGCGGTGGGGGTCTGCACAACTCGCTCCTTTCCCTTCCTCCCCTTCCCTCCAGAAAACCTCGTATTGGACTCATCGTCCTCTTCTCCTTCCACGCCTTGGTCACTCCCATCCTCAGAATCGACATATTCGTCCTCCGACTCTGCATCTGCATCCGGCTCGCTCCCTTCCTCCTCTCGCAGAACAGGCCCGTCGTCAACAAAAGGATCGTCCAAATCGTATTCGTCGGGCCCCTCCTCCTCGTTCTCTCTTTCCGCCTCCGCCCCCACCTGTCTGAACCCTTCAACCACCGCCTCCCACCCCTCTTCATCGTCGCTCTCCCCGCTGAAAAGTGTTTCGACCCCAAGATCGGACCCGGCATCCTCGTCCGCCTCCGAGTCGATGTCTTCCGCGTCAGAGGAGAATTGGGTTTCACCGTTCTCGAGGTAGAGGCGATTGCAACCCGTACACTACATCCACATCCTCTTCATGAGAAGGGAACTGAAAGTCAACGAAGCTAAGGGGAACTCACCCGTCCCCCAACGACCTCCCAGGCACAGGCCCCACATCTTCGCACACCGTCCTCGTAGTCGATCAACGCAGAGGGTTGGTTTGCTGGGAAGTACGTCTGAAGATACAGAAAACGGACGGAAGGGGGTCAACAACGCCAGTGATGGGTCGGATGAGCGAACTACTACATCTTACCTCCCATAAATCTTCATTCTTGAGCACCTGAACCGCTTCTTTTGTTCGTCGCCGGTGTTCTGCGCGATCGGACGGGGGTAAATCTGGGGCGAGACGAAAGAAAGCAATGAGCAATAGGCATGAGGACATTGGTTTCGAAGCGGAAACATAATGAACTTATTTAACCCGCACTCACTTTCTACAACTCCCTCAACGGCACCTTCGAGTGCCCAATTGCGCACAGGTGCCTGCGTGACTGTTCTTCGACAGGTCGGACACGCGGGTTGCGCGGGCGAAGACTCCAGGTGCAAGAGGAGGCAGTGGAGGCAAAAGGAGTGCCCACAGGAAGTAAGGTGGGGCTACAAAAAAAGGAGCGCACGCGGTGATGCTCAAAGCGTTCCTCCAAAGTCCTCCACTCCATACAACCCACCGCGGCGACAACGTCCATACATATCGCGCACGAGACTTGCGCACGCTGCATTGCCGCGCGGTCGGACGCGTCCTGAGTTTCCCGTGTGGGAGCGGGCTCGGTAGATGGGGGGGATGTGGATGTGGAGATGGTTTCCGCATTGTGAGGTGTGCGAGCGCTGTGACCCAACACCTCGCTACCTCGCTTTTTCTGTAGGCGAGAGAGGTCGGCAGCAAGACTGTCCCGTTCGGTAGTGACGGTGCAAAGTTGTGTGGTGAGGGTTTCGAGCTGCTGGTTCAGTTTTGCTTTCTCCTCGGTCGCAGCATCAAGGTCTGCCTTGCTGCCTCCCATGTCAGTCTTGGACCTAGCAAGTTCATCCTTCAAGGTGTCTCGTTCGTCCTTCAACGTATCGCGTTCCCCATTCAGCTTGTCCCGTTCTAGTTTCAGAGCATCCCGCTCGCGTTTCAGAGCAGCCTTCTCGGCCTTTAGAGTGTCTCGCTCAGTCCTCAAAATGTCCTTCTTTTGCGAGCTTTTGTCAGCCCGTTCGCTCGTTGCGTTCTTCTCATTCTCCAACTCTGTGCATTTGGCTCGGAGCGCCGCAATGCAGGCACGAAACAATACCGATGAAATGTACGAGCGCCGTTCTGTAGCGGCATCATAAATTTGGAGGAGATCCGCATGATTGGTGGGCAGAGGAACTCCGCTCGTTCGCAACTCGGGTGGGAGAAGGGTTTCTTCAAGCCAGGAGTTCCGCTTTCGGCGTCTCTTCACAGTCGAATCCAGCGATATCTTGTCCTTTCTTCGCGGTTTTTTGTCAGGTCCAGTCATTTTCGCCCCGTCGTCGCTGAAATCACGAGAGGAAGGAAGAAAGCGAAGAGGCGGCTAAACCTGACCGGATGAACTATGATCGCACAATAACGTTTTTTCGTTGTTCCCTTTCACAAGTATTCCACGGCGCACCGGCACGCCCGGGCACACGGAAAAGAATGATTCGGACGTTGACTGCGCGATCGCTCTCGGCGGGGGCCTCTGCCCTTGCGGGATACGCGGTGGGTCAATGGTCCCGTCACTGTTCATCTCCCCACGAATCAACGATAAAAAACGCCGATTCTTCCACTCCACTCTGATCACCGCGAGTAGTGCTCAAACTGCGCACGTCCATCGGTCACCCGGGTTGTGGGCAACCGCAGATCACTCGCGTCCATTGCGGACTCACCTCCCCAGTCTTCTGCCCTTTCACCACTCGTTGTCCCCCCATACGCTCGCCTTACATCAAATCTGGACAAGGTTAGGAAGGCTCTCGGCAACACTCCACTTACACTTGCTCAGAAGATCGTGTACGCCCACCTCGTCGAGCCGGACAGCACGACAGACATTAAAAGGGGGACAACTTACCTGAAGATTAGACCAGGTAAGTGTTTGTGCACGCTCGCATTGTTTCCGATTAATGTGGATTCGAGAAAAGGAGCATTTCTATCCATAACGCGGAACTTTCCTGGAGTCCATTTGGCAAACGCGGATCTTGCAAATACTGTGATACATCACGTTTGTCTAGCCATGCTCGGAAATATGAGGGGGAGTGGGAGGGGGCAACCTCCCAGCGACATCTGGCGTCGCAACATCAACTGTTTCGTGGAAGAATATAATTTTGCTTTTTCCGAGTCTAATATTTCTTCTCACCGCCATTAAACCATTTATAATTTGACATTATCTCTCACAAATGGCTGGTAGATCGTGTCGCCATGCAAGGTGAAGACCAGAGATCGTGAGCCGCCGCTTCATTCCGTTGACTTACTCCCTACACGCGGCGCTCATGTTGCAACAGATGCCTCTGCCCAAACCGCACTTTTGCAATTCATGCTCTCCGGTCTTCCACAGACCACCCTTCCCACCTCGGTCCATTGTGACCACCTCATCACCGCCCACTCAGGCTCGGACTTTGACGTGTCTACCTCTCTGGCGTCCGAACGTGAGGTGTACGGATTTCTCGAATCCGCCTCCCGCCGCTACGGAATCTCATTTTGGAAGCCCGGCGCAGGAATCATTCATCAGATCGTTCTCGAAAATTACGCTGCTCCGGGTCTCCTTATGCTTGGCTGTGACTCTCACACTCCCAACGCTGGTGGACTTGGCGCGGTTGCCATTGGCGTGGGTGGCGCGGACGCTGTTGACGCCATGGCAGGGCTCCCATGGGAACTTCGTGCCCCCAAAACTGTTGGTGTTCGCCTCCAGGGAACACTGAGCGGTTGGGCAACCCCAAAGGACCTCATTCTTCATTTGGCGGGACGGTTGACAGTGCAGGGTGGCACTGGTGCGATACTCGAGTATTTCGGCCCGGGTGCAACTTCCATGAGTTGCACGGGGGCGGCGACTGTCTGTAATATGGGTGCCGAGGTTGGAGCCACCTCTTCTGTCTTCCCCTACTCCGACGCCATGCGACGATATCTCGTTGCAACTGGACGCCCTCACGTCGCTGCGGCTGCCGACGAAGCACTGCGAGCCGGCTTACTTGTAGCAGATGCTGGCAGCGAGTCGAGCTACGACGACGTGATCGAAATCGACTTGGCAAAGGTGGAGCCTCACGTAAATGGACCGTTCACACCGGATTTGGCGACACCGATCTCTAAGTTTGCTGAGATGGTGAAAGAAAAGGGATGGAAGGATGAGGTCAAGGCGTGTTTAATTGGGAGCTGCACGAACAGTTCGTACCAGGACATGTGAGCCTTTTTCTGGTGTAGTGAAGGTACAAGTTATGGTACACATAACGTTATCTACCGTACTTTCCCCGGGCATTTCAGGTCCCGAGCAGCAAACCTCGCCCGTCAAGCCCTCTCTCATGGTGTCAAGGCCCGCACAGAGTTCCTTGTCGCTCCCGGATCAGAGCAGATTAGGGCAACCGTGGAGAGGGATGGACAGCTCGGGACATTGGTTGAGGTCGGTGGGAAAGTGTTGGCGGTATGTGTTCAGCTGGGAGGGGCTAAAGAGAGTCGGTAGAAGCTTACTCTTGCACCGAAAATTGATTCGTTTCCTCGGCTCGATTCAATGGGTCATGGGATTTCTCCTGCAAAGAATGCATGCGGACCCTGCATTGGGCAGTGGAAGAGAGAAGGCGTGAGCAAAGACGAGGAGAACGGTAAGACTCACCTCAGTTTATCTCACTTTTCGACAAGATGCATCTCAATTGAACGCTATTGCAACAACAGCAATATTCACGTCGTTCAATAGGAACTTCCGCTCGCGAAACGATGGTTTTCCAAACACCATGAATTTTCTCGCTTCTCCTGACATTGTTACAGCAATGGCTTTCGCAGGGAGATTGTCGTTCAACCCTATTACCGATAACATCATCTCTTCTGATGGCACTCCATTCAAGTTTGAACCACCTCAGGGAGAGGATCTCCCCGCAAACGGTTTCGCTCAAGGTAGGGAAGGATATGCCAAACCGGCCGACGGCCCCGCCCCCGAACTTGATGTGGAGGTGAGGGTGGAACAGGGCAGCAACAGACTCCAATTATTGGAGCAATTTAGTGCATGGGATGGCAAGGAAGTGGAGAGCGCAAAGGTGCTAGTGAAAGTCAAGGGGAAATGCACAACTGGTAAGTTCTCGTTTACTTACGATGTGCGATCCCCGTGACAAATTAACGCCATAACAGACCACATATCTGCTGCCGGAAAGTGGCTCAAAGTTTGTTTCCGTTCTTCAGACTGTCTTATACGCGAGTACAAAGACTAACACAATTCTTCAGTACAAAGGACACCTTCAAAACATCTCAGAAAACACTCTCATTGGAGCTTTGAATGACTTTACGGGGGAGGTAAATCTGGTTCGAAACGAGGTAAATGGGTCCAACGGGACTATCCCTGAAGTCGCCAAAGCGTACAAAACAGCAGGCGTGAGCTGGGTTGTGGTGGCGGATGTGAGTGACGGTGCTGTCTTACTTGAGCAGACTCTCGATTTCATGATATCTGTCAGCAAAACTATGGAGAAGGTTCTGCGAGGGAGCATGCAGCCATGGTAGGTGGAGTCCATTGAAAAGCACAATCGAAAGTCGGGTAACCGTGGGTCACAATTAGCAACCACGCTACCTTGGTTGCCGGCTTATCATTACCAGATCGTTTGCTCGCATTCATGGTGAGTGATGACAGTTGGTTGGAGCACTTTTGTTGTTCTTCACTTCCACCCGTTTGACAAATAGAAACCAATCTGAAGAAGCAAGGAATTCTCCCCCTTACTTTCGTCGATCCTACCGCGTATGATGTGATTACTCCAGGGTCCACCGTTTCCACAGTGGGCATTGCATCAGAGAAGGTTCCCAGCAGTCCAATCAAAGTAGTCGTGCAACGTCCTGGTCTCGAAACCGTAGTGATAGAGTGCGCTCACACTATGAGCGTGGATCAGTGGGAGTGGTTCAAAGCAGGCTCAGCATTGAATTATATCAGAAAAACAATGGGGGTATAAAATTGTATGGGGAATCTCGGGTTAAGCAAAATTAATAGTCGCCTGCGTGCCAATTTTTTCCTGTTCAGAGAGTGGAGGCCGACCCATTGAGTCCATTAGTGGATTGCACTTCATGAGCTGGGAGTGTGTCGCCATTCCCCGTGAGATGCGGTTCGTGCTCATCTGCTTCGCGATCTTCTCGGCTGGAGATTAGAGTCTGACTTAAGCGTGATGAAGACAGAGCGTTTTCTTTCGGTAGAGTTTCATCCTTTTTTCCGTCCTTCTTCGTCAAAAGTTGATGGAAAGCAATGGCCCTACGGAGAACAACAGGTAGTCTAAGTTTGGGGTCAAGCGTTTTTTCAACTTTCTCTTTCTTTGGCACTGTTGGACCCAGCTCGGTTAGTGTTGACACCTTATCCTCAGCCTTTCGCTTTGGCGACGGTGGCTCGAATGCCCGTTTGTTGACTCTGTTCCAAAGTACTGGGATGGACTGCACGTCCCTCCACAGCTTTGTATAGCAGGAAACGATGAGATTATCCAGCGTTGAATCATCCGAGAGTCCATCGTTTACAGTTTTGAGTTCACAAAGCTTTCGTAAGACTTGAATCCTCTTATGGAACGCTTCGCAATTGAACTCGTTGCTCGTGGAACCAATGCAGTCGTCCAAGTGTTGCAAAATGACGTTTTCGATGGCTGCATATCGTTTTTCAAACTCCCGTTTGGTTATTGCATTGCCAAAGTTGGATGGCATTCCATTTGTCTGCGCTACATGCGACTCCAGCGTGGGATCTTGCCGGTGAATCGACTGTGCATCGATGATGTTTAGGGAGGTCTTCAACAAGATAGAAGGGCCCGACTCACCTCAAGATACGCTTTATGAGCAACGTCCCAAGCGTCAGATCCAGCGGTTCCATTCAACTCAGCGGCTTTCCTTGTGCGAGACATGAGAGCAAGAACGTTGCCAAAGTCTCCACGCTTTTGGTGGATCTAAACCAATCGATTGACATTGCAAAAAGAATTGTATGGCAGTTGCTGGACCCTTACGGTCAAAAGATTTGTAAAAGCAGTCGCCCAACACTTTTCCGCATCCACCATCTCCTCTTTATACTTTGGGAGAGCCAAACGCTCCAAGATGGTGTAGAGTCCCTCAACGTCCTCCGTCTTGCTCATAAGCTCTATCAGCAAGTGGGTGTAGATGTAACGATACACATAAATCCGGCCAGGTCTGAGCGCAAAGTTCACTTTCGATTCAAAGCCATAAAAGAATAACAATCTACGTACCCTTCAAAGTCTGGTCGATATATGAGAACGAAATAACGCGGCATTTTCTTCAAAGAAAAAATGCGAAGTAGTTCTGCCTTTGCGCGGGAAGGGTCATGCAACACATGTGTAAGAATGTAAGCGTGCTAGATTACACGGGGTTTAGAGCACAAAAATAATCGTAACGTGAGGAGAGGGAACTCACCTTGTATGTAAACTTGTGATACCAACTTTCTTTGTCCATTCGTCTGAAGTACCGAATTGCATCCAGTATTCCTTCCATTGCAGCGCCTTCTCCAATATTGTGTGAGTTGTCCGATAATCCTTCTGGAATCTGCATCAGTTGTCTGAGAACCCGAAAAACTTCGGGGGGCTAGTGCAAGTATGCCACTCGAGTGAGTACGGAATACAACTGGCGAAAGAATAGAGCCAGCCAAACTACCTCTACTGTTTTCTTTATCAAAGATTTTGTCAGGAGGGATATGACCTTGTAGTACGGATGGAGAGGCTTGAGCTTGTCTTTTGTGGTGGCTGGGAGCAATTCTATGGATCTAAAATACAACGAGAGAACTCGCTGGGTCGCCACAGATGGGTTACAACATGTTACAGTCAGTTTCCAGCGGGTCCCACCTTAAACGGTTTGTTAAGCTTGTCTGCAAATCTAGCGGCCATAAATACGTAAAGCCACTCATTCGGAGATGATTTCATTGCCATTCGGAAGCATCGATCCCCAAATAATTGCAAAAGACGAATCCTTTCATCCATGTTTTCCTCGGTTTTTTCCAAGAAGAGATGGTGCTGTTGACCGCCGCTGTCGTCCGAAAGTGCTTTTGATACGATCGCTTCTGTAGTGGACGGCTTGGGCTCCCACAGAAAATCGGATGATCGCTTTGAGCGGTCGCACCACATTCGCGTCACAAGAGCTCTTTCCTCCGCCGGGGTGATTGCGTGGGAGCCCATGGGCCGAGAGACAATTTCCTTGACGAGAAAGCCCATATCCGCCCAAAGAGATCCATTCGTTGAAAGTGGATCTTCAAAAGCTAATTCGCCCGTCCTCCGAAATAAACGCGCGGCTTGGAGGAAGCAGTGGAGGGCAGACTTCAAAGGAAACGGGAACTTCATTTTGTTTTTGACAACCCAGCAGTTCAAAACTATTAACAGACCTTTTGCATGTTGGAGATGTTGACAATGGAATCTTGTATTTGGGTGGCACCTGCGTCGTACAGATATGACTGGGACAGACGCATGTACGCCAACGCCATCGCAGACCAAGCCCTCCATTCTTTCGGATTCAAAGTCAAGTTTTTCTGCCAGAGAGCGGTTCAAAAATGATCCGATGATCAATAATATAAAGCTCACTTGAAACAAGGCAATGACTTCCTCGAATATTTCCGTCTGACGGGGAAATTCCAGCGTCTTTTTGTCCCTGTATTCCATGAAAATCAAACTGCCTTCGAGGTAAAACAGCTCAAAGAAGCTTTCTGCATCAAAAAATTGAGGTGCATCTTTGGGTTTCCTCCTATCCACTAGATTAGAACATATACCCGGGTAACATACCTCTGATTCGTGGAGGATCCTCCACTTGAGCTGATGTACCGCTTCGACCAGCAAGGTCAATAAAGGGTAGGTCTTCCATGCAATCTCTGGAAAGATCCGCTGACTTGATATCAGATCTGATAAAATTGTCAATTGTTGCTCGATTTGCAACGAAGCCACCTGAAGGAAAGTAGAGTTGGAAACGAAAAATATTATTGTGTACTGGCAACGAAGGAACAAACCATCACATAACCAATTTTCTCCAAAAGCTGAAGCAATTTTGCGCAGAGAGCTGCGAATGGAATCCCGCTGCGTAGCAGTTGAACGAAATGATAGTAATCTCCGAGCCTGGGGCAAGAGCAATTTGAACACTTCATCGGCAGTTTTCGAGTCCAAAGTCCCGCCCTTTTCCTCAACGAGATGATCATCGAGGGGTATCGTGCCCTTTAAGGAAGGTGCAGAAAGGTTACTAGATGACTGACGTCCACAAAAAGTGTTCTCACATCAATCACAATGCCATAAAGGCATCGCATACATTGAGCAATTTCTCTCCTTAAATCGGCGTTACTGTTAGACAAGTAGCACGAGAGTGCCAGTCGCAGGAAATATCCTGATACAAGAAAACCACACGGATGTTAAGTCCGGAAATTTTGGATCGCAACTCATGGACATGTCACCATCGTTATATTTGCAGCAACTCAATTTTGCAAGATGGTCATGAGCGAGAGCAAAAAGTCCAGTAAAATCCTCAGTCTCGTCATCATTGGTCGTTTCATCCAGACCTGAAGAAATGCCGCGAACACTCAAGTCATCCGTGATATTTCGAGGTGTGCTTCGTTTTAGAGACGAAGCAAGTTTGTAGAAGATGACCCATGCTTGAAACACAAACACTTCCATCATTCTTTGGGATTCCTTTGTCCCCTTCACTTTGTCCATAACGACAATGTCCCGTATCGATGTTGTAATCTGAATGCACAGAATTACAGACTCCACAAGTGCGTCAAAAAGGGTGCCATTTCGGAAGATGAAGAGACGGAGTATCTCCAAGCGTTCAATTGAAAGGCTTTCTTCAATTATCTTCCCCATCCGAATCACCTAGAAAGGACAACAATTATTTTGAACGTTTCTTTCAGCTTATTTCTGTTACAAACCTTGTCGAACAGTTCGGTGAACGTTATATCGGGTTCGATAAGGTGAAAAACGCACTCCACGAAAAGGAGGCAAACACTTGGCCATGTGTCAACATGGTCATTCAACTTTCCCTCCGCCTGTGAGGAGGCAAGACGTTAACTGTCGGTTTTGTTTTCAACACCACAACCAATGTTTCCTTTACCTCCAGCAGTTTCTCGATCATCTTGATCTTCCGTCCCACACCACGTTGTCCGACGTAAGTCCGCATAAATACCAGATTGCGGTCAAACTCCTCGCCCTTCCGCTCAAGCAAAGCCGGTCGAAGGCGCGCTACCACTTCCGCAAAATCACTATTCGAAAATTTGTCGTCTGTCTCATCGAGGTAGACTCTGGCATGTAATTCTTGGATTTTCAAGTTGATTTTCTGCTCCGATATCTCCGAATCTTTTGTGCTGTAAAGTGGTGCCATTGCGAAAAGGTCCGGCATGAAAAGAAACGATCACCCACATGTTTGGAAGGTTGATGACCGTTTGGGATTGTGGTCGCTTTTGCCATATTTCCAGACAGTACCGGAACGATGACATTGCGTGCTCATGATTGAGCGTAAGCTCGTGCACTTTCGCCCGAAGCCACATCCGCCTGCAGTGACAAGAATCGTTCAACGACACATCCCACACAATAAAAAGCAGGCGGATTACCTCATCAGGTGTTCAAAAGAAACGTCGCAGATGTCTCCTTCGTGCCAAAATCGATTGATTAATTTCAATACTTGCACCCTACTCAAAGATTGCTCTGCTTCAATGCTTCCGTCGACATCATCAGGGAGCGAGTCCAATAGCAATTCACACAACGAGACGTAGAACTTTGCGACGCAAAATAACATCAAGAATCGTTCACGTTTGGAATCTCAAGGTCCTACCCACCTCCTCCTGCTCAGGAGGGTCGGAACATCCACTCGGAAGAAGACCAACCGGATTGAGGCCTGCCAGCCTTCTCGTCGCTTCCAAAAGTATGGCACGTATTTCCGACGGCCAGACGCAGGGCGCTTCCGTTTTGATTTTAACGTGATTTCCCAGGAGTAAACAACTCAGAAAGCGAGACAACCATTCCGCCAACGGCAAACCGTTGGTCTCCGATACGAAGGCTTTGATGCTGGAGACGTCCAACAACGAATTATACATGGGGTCGGATTCAAGGTTGGACGAAGACGACACGGAGCCTTGTTGGCGAAGGATATTCCTGAAGTGAATAACAGTAATTTATTTGCACGGCAGAAATGAATTTGACGAACTGCAGTGCCCACAGTGCTTTTCGCTTCCGTTTGAAGCCGTGCCCGAACGCTATATTCTGTGCAGTCAACGTAACAAACGAGTCTGGATCCCATAGCATCGCTTTGCTCTTCTGAGAGAGATGCGGGTCAAACGAGAACTCCTGGGGTAAAAACTTGTCCAACTCCGAGGCCAGGTTCGTCGCAATGTGCTCAGTAACTGTGCTGTCCACATCCTCCTTCCCACCGTCACGAACAAACGCTCCTTTTGGGCGTCGCTGCGATCGTCGTCGACCCTGAGTTTCGTCCTCTTCCTCATCCTCCGCGTCTTCACCATTTGCGTTCTGTGCAGTAGCATCCCGCTTGCGTTTCCGGGACGTTGCTTCACGCGTAGACGGTCCCGCAACAGAAGATGTGTCTTCCACGAGTTGTGCGTCCACATCCATGCTTTCACCAACACTGCCGGTCTTGGGCTCGATCCCAGGGCTGTCCTTTTCGCCTTGCTGTTCGATTTCCGTTGCCTCCCCGACTTGCTCTCCACCCGCGGGGCCCGCGACACCAGCATCAATTGAAATCGAAAGGGGGGTAAATAAACTGAACTTGCGAGTTGTCAAGTGGTCACGCAAATCGAGCGACTTTGGGGAATTCAGAATGGTCATTTCGCCTCGACGTATGGAAAGCGGTCCCGAGTCAAGTAGGAAGCGGGAAAGAATCAGTAGCAGCGCCCCCAATTGTGACCACGTCGGAGACGACGTTTCAAGAGTGACTGGTTGGCGATCCGTTGCCTCAAGTGTACTGTCGTCGGCTGGAGGCGCGCTCGAAAAGGCGCGCAGGAGAGGTGGTGTAACAATCTCCTTCAGATGAATGTGCTTGAGACGGGTTTCGTACTCCCACAGGTCTTGGACCCCGATGAAGGACGGTAGCCGAGAAAAAGGTGAGCTGGATGTTTCTGAAAATTTTTTCTGGGATATGAGCTTCATTGGCCCGTTCGCGTATTGGCTAAGTATCTCCTTTTTGAGCCACAATCCTCGTGTCCAGTCAGGTCGCTCCGTAAGGGTCGAGTTGACGTAGCGAAGACACCTGACATAGTCGCCTGTGCGGAAAAGAAGGTCGCAAAGAGCCTCCAAACTCGCGAAACGAACTGCTTGCGAGGTCGCCGTCTTGGCGGTATACGTGAGGCTTTTTCGCGCAAGTGGTATGTCGTGGTGCTTGGAGGCGAGGAACGAGAGACGTGACCAGAGCGAGTAATCGGTCGAGTCGACTGAAAGCGCCTTACAAAACAAACCAGTTTTCGTGTAGTGCATGCGTGGATAGTTATGGACAGTGAGGTACAACCCACTTTGAGAATGTACGTCATTGCGCCCGCCTCGTCCCCGTCGTCTTCCAGAACGAGCGCATAATTCTTGAACGTAACAAATTGGAGCAAGTGGATGGGCGAGGAATGGACGTTGAGCACCTGCGAATCAGGAAGAGAAAGGTGGGGTTGAGGTCTTGGCACATGAACCTGAATGATTCCCGCGATACCGACGGGCTCAAGCCTCTCCTTGCACACAGGCAGGTCCAGCAACTCTTGGTAGATCTCTTTGGCCCGATCCGTACCGCCGTGGGTCTGGAAATTGAGCGCCAGATTGAATCGACCCAACCCCATTTGCACCTGGCATCCGCGGCGCGGTAACGGGGACAGCGAGCAAAAATCCGAGCGGTTAGCACATGTGGGTAGCGGCGCATGGCGAGAGTGTGTCGCTCACCTCGGTCTCCCGCGTCAGCTGGGCTTCTTTCTTTCCAGCTGTCTCTTGGGGTGGTTCTTCATTGATCCCGATCCACTCGATCTGCCGGGCCCACGTCAGTCGATTGTCGGTGTAGGAGTACCATCGAACGGGGACTTTACCATCTTGCAGCATCAATTCACGAATCGGTGAGCGAATGAACTTGATTCAGATTTTGGCCAAAGCAGAGGTTACTTGGGAACCCGGAATCGTGAGCCAAAAACACCCAGACGGAGCGACAGGTATGCAAGATAAGACTATCAAAGGTGTGTTTTCGATTCAGTCCAAGGGAAATGTGGCGAATTTTGTCGATCACGCGATCGGAACACTTGTTGAAACCGGTTTCAATTTTTCGAACTCTCTTCCGATGCCCTGCTCCACACACGACACCAGGACTCACGCCACTTGCCGAGGGCACGTTGGATGGATCATCGCTGAAAATCCTCATCAGTGAGTTTTCCCCCAAACGCATGCGATACTTCGGGGCATATGGACCGACGAAATTCCCCAGTCCACACACGCTGGAACAGCACCATCGTTGACGCGCTCGTGCAGGGGTGCGTCGAGACCCTGACGGGCACGTACAAGGTACCTTCGTCGTCCGTGACGAAAAAGACCGTGCCGGGAGCGTACGAGCTCCCGTTCGCGTGCCAGCAGCTCATCAAGACCGGGCAGTACGACGCGGTCATTGCCGTCGGGGTGCTGATCAAGGGCGAGACGGCCCACTTTGAGTATATTGCCGAGGCGACGACCCATGGACTCATGCGTGTGCAGCTCGAGTCCGGTGGTGTGCCTGTCGTGTTTGGTGTGCTCACGGCGCTAAACGAAGAGCAGGCGCTGCTGAGGGCGGGGATCAATGTGAATGGGAAGAGTGGCCATAACCATGGCAATGACTGGGCTGGCGCGGCGGTTGAGATGGCGCTCTTGGCGAAATCGAAGTGAATGTAATGTATAGTCATGTATCTACTCCAAATGGTCGTCACCCCCCGAGACATCGAAACTCCTGGAGGCGTCAGAACCGGGGAATGACTGGGCGCTCCTGGCACTATCGAAATGACTAGAAGGATCCTTATGGGTCGGCGGCGGTGGAGATGGCACTCTCGCCTTGGCAACATCAAAACGAATGAAATACATCGTCATGTTATCGGTCGAGAGACGAATTTGGCAGAATCAAAATGAATTTTACTGTATAGGCATTGTGTTATCTACACCAAAACGTTGCATGTCGCTGTCCTCTGAACCTTCACGCGGTCAGGCCGCCTCGAGCAAACATTCCTTTCAACTCCTCGCGCGACTTGGCCTCCAGTTCCTTGTGCCGCTGTCTTATCCGGTGCAGCTCCCGTGGCGGGCCGGGGTCTTTTGGGTCTATTTCCACGCACTTGAGGGTGGAGGGAGAGGAGAGCGAGAGGGTTTGAACGAGACACCTCGCTCACGAAGGGAGTCCAAGGATTAAAATCACCTTTTTGAAATCAGCTTCGGCCAAGTCCAGTTCTTTTAGCTCGAAGTAAGCCTGTCCGCGTCGGAAAAGGGCCTTGACGGCCTTGTCGTCCACCTTGATTGCCTACAAATCGAGTTACAGGGTCATTCGCTCATCAACACAAAGGCACAAGCGGTGGGGCGACTCACCTCACCCGCTGCCCATACAGCTCGTTCAAACTTCTTGGCCTTGATCTGGCACAGAGCCATGTTGCTGTACACGACGGGAATGAGTGCCTTAATTTCCTGGGCCACCTCGGGGGTAACCGGCTCCGTGTTTGGCACGATTGTGGACATTGCCGAATTGTCCATTCCCTTTGCGTAGAGAAGACACTGGTGGTAGTGCTGCATTGCGCGTGTGTACTCTCCGGCCTTGAGGGCCTCGTTTCCTACAGAGGGGTGAGTGTATCTCATCCCACAGGGGCGGAGTAGACACGCTTACCTTGCTCCTTGAGTGCGCGTGCCTTGCCCAGCTTGTCCGCGACCGCCGCCATCGGGGAGAACGAGGCCGAAGAGTTGGGAATGAAGGAGGGGACCGCAGCGCAACCAAAGCAGAGGGCTCTATTGGGTCATTCCTCGCAGCACAGAGTAGGAAACGTCTCGCGTCTGCATCCGCGCCAGTCTCTAGGCAGGCCATCCGCGGCCTCGCTGCCGCCTCTCCCTTCTGTCTGCTGCCGGGATGGCGTTCCTATTCAAACCAAAGACGAGAAGTCCCCAGGACTTGGTCAGATACGCAAAGGAACTCGCGCTAAAGCTGGGCGACTCGGACACAAAGAAGGTGCGATGCATGTGTCGATTGCCGTGGGCTCGCGTGTGCTGCGGCGACATCGCGAGAGATTCATTGATCTATTCATCACACACACACGTCAATGTTGATGGAACAGATAAACGAGGAGTTTTCGCGCACGCTGGCCGAAATAAAGCGCCTATTATATGGAGACACTGGTGAATTGGCGCGTGGCCTGGCTCGCACATGGCGCCAGCAAATGACGAGACCGTTTGTTTCTCCTCCCACCCGGACCTGATCGCCGCAGAGACGGAACCGCAGCCCGACCAGGTTGCCCAGATCGCGCAAGAGGTGTACAGCACAGACCTGCTGCAGGTCATAGTCCAGAACATTGCCCGGTTCGAGTTCGAGGCGCGCAAGGACGTCGCGTCAATTTTCAACAACCTCCTCCGCCGCCAAATCGGAACCCGCTCGCCCACCGTCGAGTACCTGCAAACCAAAGAGGCCATCTTGATCTCCTTGCTGACCGGGTACGTCTCACACAACGGGTTCCCAAACCCAAAACACCAAAACACTCTCTGAAACGACCTGAACCATGACATGAATTGCATTCCTTCCAGATACGAAAACCAAGAGATCGCGCTCAACTGCGGCATGATCCTACGCGAGTGCATCCGGCACGAGGTGCTGGCCAAGGCGCTCCTCCTCTCCCCCAACTTCTGGAAGTTCACCCAGTACGTCGAGCTGTCCACGTTCGACACGGCCAGCGACGCCTTCGCCACGTTCAAGGATCTGCTCACAAAACACAAACAGCTGGTCGCCGACTTTCTCGACAAGAATTACGACCAGGTGAGTGTTTCCAAGCACGCGCTCCCCGGCTCTTCCATTCTCTCATCAAGACTTCCCATATCCCCGGAGTGTAGTTCTTTGAGAAGTACACGCAGCTGTTAATGTCGAGCAACTACGTCACAAAGCGGCAGTCTTTAAAGGTACGTAATTTTTTGTTGCTGCACTTCACAAAGTTCAAATCCACCTTTAACACTTGAAAAACTTCAAAACTTTGAAATATTGACAAACACTTGACTCCGAAAGCTGCTGGGAGAGCTCCTACTGGACCGAGCCAATTTCACAGTCATGACGCGGTACATTGGCAACGCCGAGAACCTCAAGCTGATGATGAACCTCCTGCGGGACAAGAGCCGGAACATTCAGTTTGAGGCCTTCCACGTGTTCAAAGTGGGTGTCTCCTTGGAACGAGTCTTTTCCCTGCCCACCGTTTCGCGACATGTGAACAACACCCTCCATCCAAAGGTCTTCGTCGCGAACCCCAACAAGTCCAAGCCGGTGCTGGACATTCTGCAGAAGAACAAAGACAAGCTGCTCTCGTTCTTGAGCAACTTCCAGACCGATCGAACAGGTATGTCTTGCTTGGCTTTCATTCGTCGTATGAGAATCCTCGTCACCAACTCTTCCACTCCCCCACTTTAGACGACGAGCAGTTCAACGACGAAAAGGCGTTCCTGATAAAGCAAATTAGAGAATTATAGCATACATAATGTAAATGAGCACAAGTGATTTTGCGAAGAAGCTGTTGCGAAATAATTCTCCGTCGCCTTCATCACATTGATCGTGGCGCGGAATCATTCAAAATCAAAAGCTCATCACCACACCTGCACTCCAGATCATCATTCGCATCAACATGTCTTGGTCCACATACGTCGAAAGCAACCTCCTGGGAACCGGCAAGGTCTCGAAGGGTAAGAATTCGCCCCGCTTCATCTCATCAAACGTCTCGAGCTCATGGACATGATCATCCCTCAAATTTTGATCGCCCCCACTTCGAACCGATCCTGTGACATCACACATATGGATGGATCCGCTCTGCTTTTACTCTTGCTCGTGCTTATGTGCAGCGGCGATCCACGGCCACGACGGTAAACCGTGGGCGACGTCCAAAGGATTCACTGTATGTATTGTAGTCGAGACAGCTGCTCTATGCTTCTCAAGCAGAAAGCACATGCCGCTGTCATGTGGAGAATCCGAGTCTGACCTTAAACTTGTCGTAGGTATCCTCCGATGAGTGCGCCAAGCTCGTGAAGGGCTTCACAGACCCCAGCGCACTGCGCGCGAGCGGGCTGTTCATTGGCGGGACAAAGGTTCGGTTCATTCAAGCAAACGCTGTTCCCACGGACGGACGCTAACAGGGTGCATTGGTGTATTGCAGTTCATCCTTCTGAGGGCTGACGACCGCTCGATTTACGGCAAACAAGGCGCCACGGGGATCATCGCGGTCAAAACGAAGCAGGCTGTGCTGATTGGATTCTATCCGGAGGGCGTTCAACCTGGGGGTGAGCGTCTCCTTGAACCGTGTATTTGAGTTCCCAACCGCGCTGAACCTGCCCCCCTTCCCCCCCCCCCCAGCTGCGACAAAAGTCGTCGAAGATTTGGGAGACTACCTCATCAGTGTATCATATTAAGCACCGCTCCAATTACAAACGCGATTCCTACTCCAGCGAAATACCTCTCCCCGTTCTTCGCTGTCGCAGAAGAGCCTGCGCCCGTTCAAACTCATTGACCAAATCGTCCTCCATCCGCCGCACCGTTGACGTGTCTGCTGGATTCCCATACTCCGATGGTTTTGCCCCCGCCCCCACAAGACCGTTCTTCTTGGCCCCCATGAGCCGCAGAAATTTGTCCCGCCGCGCTTCGTCCCCGCCCAGTGACGATGCAGAAACACTCGTCCAGTCGTTCCATCCGCCCGAGGTTGCCTGCACAGACCACATACTATGACACACGTGAAATACGAAGAGAATGCGAGCAAGAGCAGCTTACCGACTGCTTTTGAGCTTCCTTCGTGCCCGATTTCGCCCCACCCACTACTTTTTCGGAGTTGCGTTTCTTCTCCTGATTTGTAGGTGTAGGATTGGACTTGACATCGCCATCGCGGTGTGCCTTTGTCTGCAAAGGAGTTACAGATCAAAATTTCAAAACTCATAGTGCGGGACACACCTTCTTAACGTCTGATGTTTCGGGTTCGCTGGTCTCTTGGTCCGCTCCTTCTTCCCCCTCGTCTCTCCGCTTTTCCTTCTTTTTCTTCTTCTTCAATTTGGAATCAGCTTTGGTGATTGCGTCTGTACTCGACTCCTGCTCCTCCTCGCGTTTCACCATTGGCCCCCCCGTGGTATCGCCTTCTTCTGACTTTTCCTTCCGCTTTTTCTTTTTCTTGTGTGAATGTCCCTCTTGCTCGTCGCTCGCACTTGGCAACTCGGCGTCGTCCTCCTTTCGCTTTTTCTTCTTCTCCTTCACTTTCGTTTCAGCTATCACCTCCTCCTCCGTCTGCTCTTCTGAATTGTCCTTCTTCTTTTTCTTCTTCTTCTTCTTCTGTTCGCTTTCGACAACAGCTCCATTCTCATTAACCTCATCTAGTTTCCCTCCTGCACCATCGTCCAGCTCCGATGTATCCTTTCTCTTCTTCTTCTTCTTTTCTACTTTTGAATCAGCGCTGGGCTCAGGCGCTGGGGTGGATTCGTGCTTCTCAGGGTAAGTAGCAATCGAGCTCGCTTCACGATCCTTCTTCCGTTTTTCGATCGATGTGAGTGAGGTCTTCCCAGGCTCTTCATCCACCTCGGCATCTCCAGTGTCCGACTTCTTCTCCCGCTTTCTCTTTCCCATTTTGATTGGAATTTACTTTGGTCAACTTGATCGAGTACCTGAACAACACTCACACACCCTCTGTCAACATGGAGAGAATAGAGGAATGGCTTGGCTCCGGTGGCCCAAAGGTTCAAAACTGGAAGCTTGAGGGAATGATCGGTATGTACCGTCGTCTTGCATGATGGCCGAGACAGACTAGCGAACATATCCTGCCAAGACACCGCTACGGATCACAATCGATGGGAGGCTGATCTTAATTTGAACATGGAGATCTGTGAGCTCATAAATAAAAAAGGCAGTGGATGGTAAGATGGTGCTTCCGCCAACGCGTTCACATCGCAATTCATTGTTGTTGCATCGTTGTTGACTCGCAAGGCCTCGAGATGCTGCATTATTGACACTTAGAGTGATTAGTAACAAGAGTCAACAGTCCGGACTATTAGCACTCACTGTAAGTACCGCGCGTGAGAGCAGAAGAATAGATTCGCGAGTAATTACACTTGTCTATCTGTTTGAAGCTGCTGGACAATCTCGTCAAGAACTGTGGTATGCCGTTTCAAATGCAAGTGGGATCAAAAGAGTTTCTCGGTGCTCTTGTCAAAAATCTGCCGGAAATTCCACCAGTACGTCGCACATCTCTTATCGCAGCAATGAAACTTTCACTCGAAGCTTCTTTGCACGTAGCCCATCCCAAATGCGCTTCAGTATAGAATTCTTGAACTCCTTCAGGAATGGAACGCCACTTTGGCCGAAGGAAGATATGCCGAAGACTTCCGGAACGTTCGGGCTGTTTGGAACTATCTCCAGTACAAGGGATACCGTTTGACAAGCAACTTTGATGCTAACACAAGTGTTCTCAAAGACAAAGAAGTACTCAGGAGTGAAAAGGAAATGGAAGATGAGGACAGGAAGCACCATGAGGCAAAGCTGCAGGAACTCCTCCGACGAAAGACACCAGAAGCACTCGCCGAGGCAAATGAATTAATGAAAACACTTGCAGGATATGTGAGCACTGAACAGTGGTCGGTCATCGGACCATGCTCAATGTAACCGTTCGCACTAGGACTTTGATTCGCGTCCAGACTACAAAGGAAAATTCCTTCAAGATCTGGACAAGCTTGAAAAGAGGGCGGAAGAGCTCAAGAATTCTCTTAATGCGGCAACCTCGCTTGTCGGTGACACGAAAATAATGGACCTGTACGACGCGTGCAAGGGAGCGCAAAACAAGATCCAAAAGTGGTTGCGAGAGGAAACCGATCCAGAGTCCACTTCCCGACTGCTGGCACTGAACGACCTCCTCAATGATGTGTTGCGGGAGTACGACGCTCGCAAACTCGGAAAGTCTGGTCCGGAGTATCATTCCCCAGCATTTTCAGCAAAAGCTCCTGCAACGACGAGTGTTGTACCGGCTGTAGCGCAACTCACCCGCCCTATACCTCCTCCCCTTGTTTCATCAGGTAGGTTTGAGTGCCGCCAATGTCATCGAGGTGACGAGGCAGAATTAACCGGATGACCTATGTTTGGTAGCCCAATCAAACCCCATGGATGATTTGCTCGGGATCTTCTCTGGCCCTGATTCGATGGCCAAGCCCCTCAAACTTCCACCTTTGCCATCGAACAGTTCCGCGGGTACGTACTACCTGTGCCGCACATAATTCTGCAGGGACTGTAATGAACCTACGTCACCTGTTCCAGCTGCCTCCGCGTCCCTCGCAAATCCATTCTTATCCTCGCCTGGCTTCTATGCTCCAAATTCTGCAACACTACAACATGGCCAACCACACAGCTCCCCCGAGGGTTTGTTCAACTTCCCATTGGAGAGTATCTCTGTGAACTAAACGCCAATTTCTCTCACTCAAAGTGATGATTTATGACAAAAGTGGGCTCCGTATCACATTGCGGCGGACGAAGGAACAGATGATGTCGTCATACCTTGCAAACTTCTTCAACACCACCCCGATTGTGATTAGTGGAGTGAATTTGCAAGTCGCAGTCCCGAAGGTGAGCCACGTCGTGGATTTCCGAGGGGGAAGTGCGCAAGGTTTGTAAGCATACATTTCGACCCGCATAGACAATGCAAGTACTCCTGGATCCAATTTCCTCCCCCTTCATTCCACCAATGAATCAATCTGCAGTGACCCAGACTTTTCGGGTTTCAAATGCGGGAAGCGTGAGCAAATCTTCACGCGTCAGCTTAATAGTCTCTCACTGTGTTTTGTAGACCGAACCTTTGCGATTTAGAGTTGGTTACCTCATTAATGGAGTTCAGATGTCGGAGCAATGGGAGTTCAATGGTTTCTGAAAAGATGGCAGTAGTGTAAGTTTAGTACTACTCTTCTGTACTGGATTACTGTTATGTACTTGATCAATGAGAACAATCCAAGATAGATGATTGCGTGGGGACCAGCAACCTATCGGCCTCCAGCGCAGGATCTAGCACGTGTATCAAAGTTTTCCCCCCCATCCGCGCGCTCGTCTGACTCCAAATCTCAAAGTACTGGCGAAAACAGTGCAAACCACTCGATCACTTTTACGGATGAACGATCTCAGATGACCGCCGAAGCAAATTCGATTCAACGACTTATTCTCCAACTTGATGCGCCATCCGACCTGGGTGATTCTCGAATTCTCCGGCGGTCGCCGGTGGGAGTTAACCCCCGCCATTCGACAACAGCACAATCACGCTCGCAGCCCGCATCCAATCATTTTTTTCACGATACAAGTACCGTTGATGACGAGCGGTCTTCGGACGCAGCATTGGATGCTGGACACCAGGATTTTATGAGTTCTCTGGACATGGATTTCGGCTCCAAGCTTGACGGATTTGGTGAAGATGGACTCAATGTGAATGGAAATCGCTATTCGGTAGCTTCTGATGATTGGAAACGGACAGATGATGTGATGGGGACGACTGATGTTTCGCGAAGGATGAATGGTGGACTACCCATGCCTTCTGACAATGGTCAACACGTCGCACACCAAATACGGATGGGGGAATTCGAAAGTACCATGGGAGCGGTTGTAGAGTCTGATGGTATTACTGACCTTCAGCGTGCATTCGAACAACCCATTGAACTGGACGAAGACGAGTTGGGAGTTCTCGAGGAAGAACGTTACACAATAACTGCTGGCTACGAAAGGAGAGAAAATTGCTCTCCTGTGACAAATGGTTTCTTCGTGGAATCCTCTGCAGCTCCGGTTGACAAGGGATTCAGGCAAAGCATTGGGGGGGCCTACCATCCTGCATCCCACACTGACAATCGGGTCGTTGAAATTCATCCACCGTCCACCGGACAACCACCCCCAACTTTGAAAGGCGTACAGGAATCTTGTGTACTGTCCTCCTCCAGCGTGCGTCCAACCATGTCATATGATGGTCGGCGATCGCTCACTCCAACGATGCAACGGGATGGAGAACTTCGGCCCCTCCAAAATCCTTCTCCAGAACTCTCAACATCTTTTCAAACTCGCGTCAATCCCATGGGAGCTACTCGCTCCCCCACTTCAGGACACTCAATGACACGTTCGACTGGAACATACTACACAACGCCGCAGGCTGGCTTCGGCAGTGACCTCCCAGCCAATCCACTGATAGAAGTGAAAAATCTACGGGAAGTGAATGATATGCTCAAGCGGACGAGTGATGAAGCAAGGAGAGCGCTTGGTAAGGTTACCCTCACACTTCCGCACCACATATGATCCCGAAACCGGCCGCTCCACCTGCAACCCAAAATAGATGCCGCTGTGTACGAAAAAGAGAAGGCGATAATGTTGCTAAAATCAGAGAACGAAGCGAAGGTGGAACAACTCAAGGTACGAGGGTTCCGAGTCAATTTTGAGAAGGACGTCTGTATATCAGTTCCCTCACTCATACATACAGAGGGAGTCCCTGACGCAGATCACAGCTCTTCAAACCCAAGTCACACAGCTTCAGTCCGATCTCCTTCTTTCTCGTACATCTACAGCGAATGTCACATCCATCCGGGCGACCTTGCAGCGTGAAAAGGAGCTTGACATTCTCACCGCTCGCAAAGAAATTCTGGCACAAAAAGAGAAACAGCTCCAAGATCTCCGTAGAGATATGAACGAGGAAGTGGGGAGAGTCCATAAAGAGTGGAAGGAGCGCGAGAAGCTCTGGAAGCAGGAGAAGGACATGCTACAAGAAGACTCCATGGACAAGGATGTCGAACTCAGTAGGCTGCGGACTGAATGTGCGGCGTTACAGAGAGAAACGGAGAAGATAAAAGAACAATGGGTACTGAAACCTTCGACAAGAGACGTTGGCACTTCAGTTGTAGACCCTAGAATCACGGAACTGGAGCGGGAGGCGAAGAGGAACTTGGATAATGCCGATGCAATGAAGCGAAAACTGAGACAGGCACTTGCCGAAACGTCTGACCTCTCTTATGAGAGCACCGATAGCCTTGTTGACGTTTTGCTGGAGAAGTATAATGCCCAAGCGAAAATGATCTCTAAACTTGAAGCCGACCTCCATGGTAAAGAACAAGTCATTTCCTTCCTCAGACGGGAGCATCCAGGCATCCTATCAAATAAAGTTGCTGAAGTCCGGTCAGCAATGGGGCGAGCGCATAGCCAGGAGCTCCAGTCGCTGCAAGTTACTCACGCAGAAGAAATCTCCACTATCCGAGCGACCCACGATTCTTATGTGCAACGGCTCCGCGCAGAGCACGCTGCACAGGTCGATCAATTTGAGTGCACAATTCAGGAGCTGAGCTCTCAGATCGACCAACTGCATAGTTCCCCGCGGGCTCCCAAGAGCATGGAAGAATTTGTTAGAATGTATCCACGAGAGTTGGGCTCGTACCGAGCTCAAATCGACTCGGACCATCACCGTGAAATGGACGACGTCCTGGCAAGGCACCAACAGGACAATGCGGTGATGGAGGAGAGTTTTGACAAAGAAAAGAGGGAGTTGATTGGGAAACATTCTCAGGATATCCAAGAGGCTGCTGCGCGCATCAAAGCTCACTGCTCTATGGCATATGAATCTGCAGTCGCAAAGCTCAAGAATGAGTATGGCAGACTCGAGAAGCGACTGAGGGCGAAGCTCGATCAAGAAAAGGGCGCGATTTTGGATAGGGCGGCGCAGGAGGTTAATGCAGCACGTGCAGAATCTGAGAAGTCACACCAAATGCTTGAAGCTCAAGTCACGCAGGGTGTGGAGGAGCACGTCGCACGAATTCGGAAGGAAGTTCGAGAGCAATGCAGAAAGGAAGAAGAATCCAAGTGGCAGTCGCGCACGATCGAGCTCGAGGTGCGTTTCTAAGCAATGCTTACGAAAAATAATTGCCTTTATTGATGACCCGTACATAGACCCAGATATCAATGCTCAAAGAAAATCTGTCTACTCAATCGGCCGACCACGTGCGAGCACTTTCCGAAGTACGTGAACAACTTCTGTTGGATCAGCAATCGGCGCTGTTGAGGATGAAGGAGAAGTACTTGAAGACGCTCAAAGCAATGCGTGACGATGTTGCCGCAAGCAAAAAGCGGAGCCTAGAGCGCCTGGAAGCAGAGTGGAAAAGGCGAAGGTTGAAAATGGAGGAAGAGTGCGAACAGCGGTGAGTGGTAGTTTTCTCTTTCTTTTTCATTTGCAATGACATATGTGATTTCAGGCTGAACGATTTACGGCGAGCACACGCAGCCGAACTCTCGGTGTATCGTGGCAAGAACATTAAGAACTCGGAGAGGAGAGTCAGGACCCCATCACCTTCAGTATACCTACAACAGTTGCGGCAGCCAGCGATCTTTGAGCGAACAGGAAGGACCGTTTCGAGAGCCGGGTCAACGGACTATGAAACTTATGGAAGTAGTAATGGAGCTTCCGTAGTGGCTGGTCGCACAGATCGCCGTATGGATCACCCCGACCCATCGCAGGGCGAAGCTTTCATGCCCCATTCTCCTAAAAAGGTGTCCTGGAAAGAACGCATACCCAGTCACACTTCGTCGACGTAACCCTTTCTCAATTGAGCACGCACTCCATGAAGCATACCCCCACAATTTAGTTTCACACATTCACCAAGCAGAGATGACGTTTGGAAATTGGAAATACTGTAACTAGGTCGATAACTGTGACTATTTATTGCAAGACGGATGGATTCTTTTAACATCTAATGTTATTGTTTGGCATACCATTTGGCCAACTCTTCTTTGATTTGCGGTGCAATTATGTCCGATGTTTCCCCGTGGAAACTCTAATCATGGCAGATGCTTGTTAACTCGAATGCAATCAGTTCATCAAGAGATGACTCACTCTCAACTTTCCCTGGTTCTCGTAATACGAGATTAAAGGTTTAGTCATCGAAAAATAGTTATCCAAACGTTTCTTGAAAGTTTCAACGTTGTCGTCGGGTCGTTTCGACAATGGTTCGCCAGTGACATCATCCTTTCCGGCAACCTTTGGAGGATTGTACGAGAGATTGTACACTCGGCCCTACGCAGCAAGTGTGTCACTCGCAATCTCGGAAGCGACACAGGTGTAACTCACAGAAGGAATGTGAACCCATCGATCTTCGGATACAGATAAGAAGTCAAAATCAAAACACAGTTGCACGTATTTTATGATCTCCGATTCTCACCCTCTATTCTCTGCAAAATGACCTCTGGGGGCACATCCAAATTGATGACCAGATCCAGTGGCATCTTGTTGCTTGCCAACGCGACGTCAAGCGCTTCCGCCTGTGGAAGTGTTCGGGGAAACCCGTCGAGGAGGAGAGTCTGCGCGAGACCGAGGAACGAGTGACGCTTCAAGATAAGCCGTCATCACAATGACTTTGTCAGGGTGCTCACCTTGTCCTTGAGCTTTTGGAGCTCCTCTGTCATCAGGTTCACCATGACACCGTCAGGAACCAGGCCGCCCTCCGCAATGATTTTCGCCGCAACCGTCCCAATTTCTGTTCCGGCCTTGATGTGCTTTCGAAGCAGATCTGAAGACGAGAGGTTTGTTGAGGTATTGACGCAACTTATGATCCAATGTGATTGTGCCGACCTCCACTCGAAATGGCCTCCATCTCGAAGTGTTTCATCATGCGCTCCGTCTGCGTGCCCTTGCCC
Organism: Gonapodya prolifera JEL478; assembly: GCA_001574975.1. NCBI lineage: Eukaryota > Fungi > Monoblepharomycota > Monoblepharidomycetes > Monoblepharidales > Gonapodyaceae > Gonapodya > Gonapodya prolifera. Next base: position 1,202,195 of record KQ965731.1, read on the forward strand.
GACCCTGCGTGGTTTGAATTCAGTCTCGAAAGCTCGAGGATTGGCCACAACGTGCGGATTCACCTGGGCTCCCCATGATTAACATCCTGCCGGTACGTTCAGGCACGTTCCCGAATTTAGTGATTGACGCAGGCAAATAAGCGACGTCAATGGAGATGCCAGGGAAGGTTCCTTGTTACGACTCACCGCAGAGGCTTCTTGGATTGAGCTGGTGCCGACGTTGCGGAAGCGAAGCCCCGGCAGGACGACGATGTAGCCCACAAGGTCGGCGCGACGCGCGGCAAGACATGCCGAGCGGTGGATCGGACTGCGACGGTTGCCATCGTGTCTGTCGAAACGGGTGCCGGCTGTGCCGCAGAGGTTGAATGGGACACACTTTATGTGAAGGGTGAAGGCCATTACACACAAGGCCGGCATGAGTCATGTTCATACATTTTAACCCCCTCACAGCCCAATCCAGTAACTCCTACCCCCTGGATTATGCAACACACTCCCACCTCCTGCCGCGGCAACTATGCTCTCACCGTCTCCAGTTCCGAGCTCTTTCAAGAGTGGAACGACACACCACTCATACCATACTTTCCGCTGGTCGGAGAGCCGCCACATGTTGACTTGGACGGAATGGTTTGCGGTGACAAAAACAGGAATCTGTAGCAGCACCAGGGGCATAACAGCAATGGACAAACCAGGCTGTGTGAAGTGGTTCAATGACGTCCCGCTTTTGCTCTTGAACTCACTCTTAGGGGAAAGAAAATTGGAAACCAGCTAAACATCCCCGGCGAGTGCCAGTCGGGGTGAATGCTAATGGTGATGTCCTTGTACAGCACGGAGTCGAAGAAACCTGCCAGGCCGTGCTATTCCCATGTAAACAATTGTATGACAAGGGAGTTGGACGAAGGGTGCGTTAAAGCGGCCCCTGACTGCAACACCGGGGCCTCACCCACTATCAACATGGATTCCGAAAGTTGGAATGTGAGGCTGCAGTGACGATCATGCACACCAGAGTAGTCCTCCGTGTCTGAGATGCGCAAGCCGGCAGAGCAACAGATTACGAAACGAAAGCGCGTCAACTTGACTCCTACGCGAACAATGAAACGTCCGAGCCACCGAGTCTTGCTCACCGGCCGTCGTATGCTCAAAGGTCCAGCACCGCTCAATTTTCTCCCATCTGACCTGGCCAAACTTAACGACGTAGGGCGTCTCCCATCCCTTGAGGTCCTTGTACCCTGCCACCTCGGAGTGTAGCTTGTGTGACGTGAGGGGCGCCACGTAGGCCGAATAGGACGAGGGAATGGAGATTCCCGTGGGTTTCAGGAGATGAGGGATGGCGGGGTGCAGGCATTCCGGGGAGAGTTCATTGTCTGCAAAGCGGTGTTTGGGCAGAGCCCACATTCAGATATGGCTCATAGAACAGCCACCTCCAACCACAGTCACAACGCACCTCCAAACGATCCAAGTAACTCGCTGACGAGAATGTCTGCCCTCTCCTCGGGCCTCCATCCCCTCATGTCGCCAAACACCACCGTAACTCTATCACCCCACTCCTGAACCTTTTTCCGGTTAAGCCTGCGTGTAAGTTTAGAGCGGGGGATCGAGTTCAAGAATATTGTCAGTTGTCTTGCGCAACATCGGTTTCGCCTTCGGACTCAACCAAACCTACCCGACAACGGCGTTCACGTTCTTCTCTAAGGCAACCACCTTGACAATCCTCCCGGTCGTGTCTGCAGCACGTAGGGCGCGGTCTACCAGGGGTCCTCTTCCTGCTCCGAGGACCATGATTGTCCTAGTTGGAGTGGAATAAGTCCAGGGTAGTGTTAGCGGGATGAGTCGAGAACAGTTCTGTATGAGTGCCAGAAATTTCGACCACTGAACCACAAAGGACTCACGTAATTTCGGTAGACCCATCGGGAACTCTATCGCGCAGCGCGGCAGCGATTGCGAGCTCGTACTGGTTGTACTTGACGGGATCCTTTTCGAAGACCTCGTACGTGGAGGACTCCAAGTTGTCCATGAGGGGTCTATTCGACAGCGTACGAGCAAGGCATTCACTTTTGGTTCGCAATTCCACCCCCTGCTCCGCCGCCGAAAACAGAAATCTCACTGCAACGGAGCCTGCAAGTGGTCCTTGTACCCCTTGGCGAACCGCTCGGCCTTATCCGGTTCGGGTCTTGTGTCCCACAAGTGGCGGACGTAAGAGGCGTACGCGGTAATGCCTCCGGAGGAGGAAGGTAGCGTGCCGGACGTGAGGTTGGCGAGGAGGATGTAGGGTTGGTGTGCCTGAGTTGAGGGAAATGCGTTAGGATGGGACAGAGAGATAGAGGTTCGTGAACGGCTATACGGAGATCCGTGCGCCCGCCGAGATGAGGGACCCCTTATATCACCGTGCGTATCCGCTAAATCCATCCCGCCACAACGCCACACCATGTCTCCCTCCCACCCCCCCCTCCCCAAAACCCCCTAACCCCAACCCAAATCCCAACGCCCACCACTACCACCGCCACCACCAACCCACCTCCATCACCGCCCTCACGAACCCCTGATGCCTTCTACTCAGCACGGGGTATCCCTTGGGGTTACTAACGAACGCCTGCTTCTGCAGCACGAGGGACTTGATGGGCTCGGCGAGCCAGATGGCGAGGTGGGGAGGGGATGGGAGCGTGGGTGGGATGGATAGGGCTGCGCGGGGTGAGAAGGGGTTGGGGTATGGGAGGAGGGAAGGATGGGTGTCATACGCCGAGGGTAGAGCGCGTTCTAGGCGGAACGCTCCTTGGGGTAGGCAAATTGGTGGTATGTGGATCGCAAAAATGCCGCTCCTCATGGTGGCGGTATGTCCCATCGCACGCTGGAATACGTTCCGCCGCGATTACCGCGTCCGAGTGAGTTTGTCGTCGAATGGCGCAATTCTATCTCGTGCGAACATTCTCACCGCGAGATCTCTGTCCACCGCAGTCCAACCGAGTAACTTATCCCAGCCTTCCCATCACTAGGTCCCCATCCGAACACAGTCCGCCCATTATCCCCGCCATCCCTCACCCGCATCCTGCCCTCCGCACCACCCAAACACACCCCATGAACTCACCAACGCCTAGCCTTGAGCTATGATCACACGCGCACCGGAGGGCATTCCATCTGTTCCACATGACTGCCGCCGATCTGTCTGCATTGTCCGAGTCCGTGGCGGCGGTGGGTGCGGCGGCCGGGGTTTGGGGTGGAGCCGTAGTGGCGGACGGAGAGGCTGGGGAGGTTTCGAGCGATGTGAGGGGGATGCGGATCCAGAGCTGTGGGGTAGGTGTGGTGGCGGTTGTGTCACCAGGAGCGCGAGGCATGTGGCGACATGGGAGGCGACTCACGGTGACGTACGGAAGGGATGTGAGGATGAAGTTGACGACGCGGGCGTAGTTGGGCGCGTGGGCGGGCGGAGTGGGGAGGAGGAGGGATGCGAGGCCGATGTGGCCTGCCCAGGCGACTTCCTGCTTGACGATCTGGGGACGGNGGGGGGGTGAGTTTTGGGGGCAAGTGGAGGGCATACACGGGAACGTGTGGGGGAAAACAGACCTGTTCGGCTCTGAATCGCTCCTGGTGGTTGGGAGAGTCGAGTCTGAGCATGGCGTTTGAGATTATGCCCGTGATGTAGTCGACGAATTCTACGGTACGAAAAATGAGGAATCAATGAAACGTTGAGGTGGAAACCGCGGTGGTGAGAAAATGGGGTCCATAGTTTACCTGCCGAGTCGACGTAGAGTTGGTCGTGGCTGAAAGGGGGCAGAATGCGGGTTGTGGATTTCAGCAGCGCATGCGATGCCACGGGTGTGATGAGCGGGACGGCGGCGAAGTCGTGGTTTGTGTCGCGGAGCGCATCGACAAAGTTGAGAATAGAGGATGGAATGGAATCCACGTCAAGACCGATGTACAGGGAGTGCGATCGCGAGGATGCGGAGGAGTAGGGCTTGTGCGAGTCGCCCATGGTGCGCGGCAATGTTGGGACTTGGGTGTGGTTGTCTTCTCCTTTCTTGGCCGAACCTGGCTGGTGACACACCCGACCGAAGTTCGCGCTCAAAACACACCCCCATTGGAAAGACGACTGCATGCACCGATGACGCGTGCGGCGAGTCCAGCCAGAAACAGAGATGCGCGCGACGCCTCGTCAGAACTGGCAAGACTGCCACTGTCGCACGACCTGCTCGCGTACTACAGACAGAGGATAGGTCTGTCCTTCCCACTTCCAGTTCTTTTCTCATTCTATTTTAATTCTCTCCGCCTCACCTCCGCTTCTATCCCCGCATCTAACCATGCCTGCCCTCCCTCCCCGGGACGCCTTCCAGATCGCGCCGACCAAGACTATGCCGACGCACTCTCGCGCATCGACGAGTGCGCACTGCACAACGACGAGTCCCACGCCCTCAGATGGGAGTGCTCGCGCCGTGCGACGGAGATTAGGGATCTGCAGGTCCAGCTGTCCGATGCCCAGACGGCGCTGTTTGATGAACGCAGGCAGACCCTCAGAGTCATGGCAGAGAATGATGAGCTCAAAAGTGCGTTACAAGCTTGGTGGAGAGAAATAACGATGATGTGGGAAGGAGTTGTTCTAGTTGGAAGCACAGTGGTGGAGCATGGAGGGGGACGCAGTGTCGAGATCGACGGTTCACACAACGAGTTATGTGTCGTGTACCGGAGCTGGAGTTTCATTGTCCGGAAGAAAGAAATGGAGCGGTGTGATATCTGAGCACGTGGAAAGAGAGAAATCTGGAACGGAAGTGGAAGGATGATTGGGTTTTGTGCCCTAGATGTCGACTTCGCACAGCGAGCGGGTACATGGTGTGGTGGAGCTAGAAGCTCATGTCCAGGGCAATGGTTTGGAATGATGAGAACCTGAGCACGCGAAACGTGGACTGGACGCTTCACATCGCATTGACTCATTCGACCATCCCACCCACATCCACCCCACCCGTAGTCCAAGAACTCCGCGACCGCCGCAAAATCCGATACCTCCTCTCCATCACATCGTCAGTCGAAACGGGCGAGACGACGTACCTGCGCCCACGCCTGCCTAAACACCTTACCCGGGCAGGGATGAGGGACATGGCAACATCCACACCGCGCACACCGCGCCCCGTAAAGCCAAAACCCGTCGCGACGTCTCCGTCTTCCCGCAGACCCGTGTTTGGCCGACAGGGCGCGAGGTCCCCCGCGCGACACGTGCCGCCCTACCGTGGGCCACGCCCTGCGTCCTCAGCCTCCCCGTTCCCACGCCCGCCGTCCGCGACGCCGTCCGACTCGCCCACGCTTGTCGCCGACTCCGCGTCGCCTTCTCCCACATCGCCTTCGGACCCCGACTCCCCTGACGCCGTGCTCCGCCCGACACTAACGGGTCCTGATGGGCCCGAGGGTCCGGACGATGTCTTCATTCCGGGAGACGAGATTGAGGCCCTGAAGCTTACAGTGGTGGCGTTGAGGGCGCAGTTGGAGGAGGAGGTGCGTCGTCGGGGAGGGAGTTGTACCATGTGCGCGGACCTACACCTACCCTCCGTTCCCACGATACGCACCACCGAACCTTCCCCTACACTCCCCCCTACTCCAGCGTAACTTAACGACCACCACCCTCGCCGGGCTGCACTCCGACCGCCTCTCGCTTCTGTCCGAGCACGCCCTGCATGTATCCAACCTGACGACGTCCGTCGGGATCCTCACGGACCGTGTGCACAAGCTGCGCACTGTCGCGCGCGACGCCACGCGCGAGTTGCTTGAGACGAAGCGCGCGGCGAGAGTCGCTGAGAGGAAGTGGAAGGAGGAGAAGGCTGCCATGGTTGAGGAGGTCGGGAGAGTCAGGGGCGAGAGGGAGGGTGAGAGGAGGAGAAGCGAGGAGGCTGAAAGGGTGAGTAGACGTGGCTGGGGATGGGCGTTTGTGGAGGGTTGTGGGGCGAATGGTAGGGATTGAGATGTGGCACAGGAATGCTACGTGTGGCTCAGTTTTAGATATCGGATCGAGTGACGTGGGGGGAGCTTGTCTGGGTGCAGTAAGGTGATGTGGAGCAACCGGAGGTTTCAACTGCCGTATGGACGGGACAGCGTCGCATGGCGAAGGAGCTTTTGCACCACACTCTTTGTGTCCGATAATTGCGAGCTTCTCTGACACCCCAAATCACTCTCAGGCCGCCGACACCAAATACTCCCAGATGCACGCGACGCTCATCTCGGACCTTCGTGCGCACGTCGCCCACCTCGAAACGACGCTGGCGCAGACGACGTCCACTTTGTCCACGGTTCAGGGGCAGCACGCCAAGACAGTCGACGCGCTCAAGCAACGCACGGCCGTGCTGCGCAACTCGTACGAGTCCCTCAGGAGACGGCGAGAGTACGAGATCGAGGGGTTCAGAAGCGATATCGTAATGCTCAGAGGCAAGGTCAGGGAACTCGAGCGGTACATCGCCAGGTGGGCGGGGCTGGAGGGAAAGGAGGCGGAGTTGCTGGAGATGGGTGAGTCAAGACGGGTATGGGGAAAGTTGAACGTCTGGGCTCAACTCTTCTCAACTCTTGCACCATCACCAATGTTACCCGCCGGTACCGCTTCCAGCTCGGGAAACTGGTCGTCATGCCGACAAGATCTCTACAGAGTTGCATGGGCTGAAGGTGGGCTCGTACTTTGTGCTTGCTACTCTATTCGTCAGACTCGCTTACTGTGTCCTGTGCCCGTCGTGTGTTGTGTAGGCGAAAATGTACGATCTCGAAGACGAAATGAGGTCTTTAAAGGTGTAATACCGATTGCAATTGTGATTTTTTTTTTATATGTAGATTCGATTTGATTTTGTGGGTAATGGAATGGATGATGCACGTGGTTATTGCGCTGTTAAATGATGGAGTATCACAATCGAGTGGAAGCAAGACACAGGCCTAATGAAGCGCTGTGAGGGAGGGTTGGTGTTGTTCCAATCGTTCTGCAAGGACATCCGTAAAGAACACTGTCTTATGACCACGTGTCCGGGTTCGGTCCTCAGAATGTGAGGAGAGACTCGTGCCATGGTTCCAACGACACGTCGGGAAATGAATGTGTCACGGAGAGCATGTAATGAAATCTACATACAAACAACCACGTTCCGCATCGAAGTCACGTCGTGCTCTCGCTTCCGTCCATTGACATGCACAGACGCCAGTCAGTCCAGCAGCCGCACCGACTCCTTCTCATCCATTTCACAGGGTGCACTTGTGTCCTGGCCCGTAAGGAATCTCCTTGAGCACCCTCTGTCCACCCAAAGGCTCGGCCGACTTTCGCCCGTTCTGAGGACCGCGGGGAGGAATGCGGCCCGCGCGGAGTTCGTCGAGGATCTTGACGGTTTTTTCGGGGGTGAGGTCCTCCTGGGAGTTGGGAGAGCCGCGCAGGAAGGTGAGACGCGATACGAAGAGTAGTTTGGTCGCACGCCCAGCTCACATAGTAGTCCTCGTTCACTGCCAGGACGGGGGCGTTGGTGCAAGCAGCGGCACACTCCACTTCGACCAGGGTGAAGAGTCCGTCAGGGGTGGTTTCACCCACGTCAATCTTGAGGTGGGATTTGATCGCGTCGAGGACCTTGTCGGCTCCGCAGACCACGCAGGGGGATGTGGTGCAAAGTTGGAGGAAGTACTTTCCGATGGGCTCCCTGTTGGCAGACGTGACCGGAGCGAGCCATTGGCAATGCAAAATGAGAGAAAAAGTTCATCGTGGCTCACTTGTTGAACATGGTGTAGAATGTGGCGACCTCGTAAACTCGCATCGGGGGCATCTCCAGGTACTCCGCGACGTAGTTCATCACCGAGATGCTGCAGAACCCATTGTTCTGCCTCTGGGCGAGGTGGAGAAGAGGAATCGTGGCTCCCTTCTTGTACTGAGGGGGGAACTTCTGTACGATGGCGGCCGCGTGCTCCGCGTTTTCTGGTGTGAACTTGAAGGGGATAGAGGGGTCGTTGTAATCCGTTTTCCGGAACTGAGCAGCGCCACCGTGTGATGCAACGTAGGGAGAGGTGTGAAAGAGGCGCGGGGCAGGTGCAGCGACGAAGGGAACGGTGGAGGAAAATGGTGAAGCACCCCGGCACACCACGGAGCGGGAGGCGGCGGGGGCCTGTCGGACAGAGAGGTCGAGGAATGCTCGAGAGAACTCGCTCCTGGCCGCGCGGAGGGCGTGCATTGATGTGTTGTGAGTCACTGACTGAAGTTTCTGGCACACAACTCTCGAACTTGAATCTTCAAAACAAATGCCATCGTCCATTCACTTTTCCTTTCTAATCTAACTTCAATTTTGCTTTTAAAAAACGTTGCGTCGTCGAGGCATCTAAAACCATGTGAATAGATTCCAGAATTTTCGTCTTTGCCGCTCTGGATTGTATCTCGTGTCTAAATCATCCACCATCATGGTAAATGCACGACGTTCAGCGTTCTTGTTAAGCTTTTTGAGGAACTTTTCCTTCCTACGCCAGCAGTAGAGCCCGAGCTACGCATGGAAATATACCAAGTTCAGCTGACCACACAAAGTGTTCAAATAGGGACTTACGACACAAAGCGGTACGAAGACGGCCAGAAGAACCCCAATAGCTATGGCGGCAGTGTTGACGTTGACTACAAGGGGACGACTCGAGATTCATACGAGCCGCCCACAACCCAGAAAGACACGATCTCACCGGAGCAAGTTGTTTGAAGGTCGGTGCAAGTGGTTGAGGTAGATTTTACACAGGTTCCGTTCGTTCCTCCGCACCACCCGCACCCATTACCAGCTGAAACCGTGGACTTCGTTAGTGACGCTCAAAACTGAAAGAAGTTCTGCGATCCAACCTTCAACACAAGCTGTGCAGTTACGTAGACTGCTACAGACCACTTTAATGATTGGGTTAGCAGATGTGCGAATCAGACGACGCACGCATCCGCCGAATTGAGTACCTGGATCAGCAGCAAACGAGGGGGCAATGAGCATGGAGCAAACCACAAGCAAGCTCAGTGTAAGTTTCAACATTGTTATTCCTCTGTGTGTGTGTGTATGTGTTTGCATGCCCGAGCGATCAGGGCGACTTCGCAAAAGCAACGACCAAAGTCATCTGCCCGTTCTGCACCCACTGCTCCCATCACATAATTTACGCACCGAAGTGGACCCGTGTTTCGAGGGTGTTCGCGACGCGTGCGAGTAATGGTGGGACGGAAGATGTGGAAGAGTTGGTTGGGTTGTTTGCAAGTTCAGTTCTCCCTCTTTCTTAAAGACACAAAAAAAGTCGAAGAACGAACCATTCTATGTCATAAATGTATATGTGCATTGGCATTTCACCACTACTGTCTACAAACAAGCGAACCATCCCCTCATGTCGCATTGAACGTGTCAATTCATCGCCTCAGTCCTGCATAAGCGACACCAACATCCCTGCTGCGACTCAACTCGGTTTGGGCAGAAAACTAAAACACCTGCCGCAACCATCACTCAATGATTAACTCCTCCACAGACCAATCCTCCCAGCTACCATCCGGAAGATATCTCCTGACAAGTAGAGGAATTTTCTTGGCCTGTAATTCCTTCTGTGCAATGTCGAGGGGGTCTGTTTCTCCCTCGAGGTCAACCATGACTGGTGCATTCATCGATATCTGAAGAGCTCGAGTGCCCAGCAGACGCGCACGCTCGTACTTTGTCAGATACGGTGTTGTGGTACGCTTATCTTTTGGGACTTCCCCTGGGGCAGGAGGCCCTTGCGCGACCGGGATTTGTCCTCCTCCCCCACCACCTTCGTAATGTCCATTGACAGCTGGTCCTCCACCGCCCAAATCAGGAGCATCAGGCTCCATGTCCGCACCTCCATCTATGTCACCCTGTTGGTCCTGTTCGTCCTCTTCATTCTGTTCGAACATGTCGGGGTTATCCTCGTCCATTTCGTCCTCGTCGTAAACCTCATCGCCACCACCACCTCCGCCAAAATCGCCTTCATCGTCGGACATCTCTGGTTGGAGAGCGTAGGCGTAGTAAGGGGCCCGTGAAGTGGGGGGGAGATAAGGATGTGAAGGAAAAGAACGGGATTAGGGTAGACCGCTGGCAGGAGCCCATTTAGCGTTGGTCGATTTAGGTTGCATTTCTGAACGACGCAAAAAGATTCCACCTCTGACTCCTTTTGTCCAGGGACCAGCGGTGAAGCAATGGCACAATGGGTGAAAAGGAATACATAGCTGGGTGCACGCTGGTCCATCATTCCTACTTTTTGTAGTAACAAATTCAAAACCAGGTTCGCTTCCGATACAAACCAAAGCGTTCGAGATTCTAGTTTTTTCCAGGGAAAGGCCTCAAAAAGAAAACAAATTGACAAAGAAGGGAAGCACCGTGCATGGATTGTGTAAACATTTTGAGAATTAAAAAGAAAGAAAGAGGTTAACGGTCACGAATATCATTTCAGGTGCAATATTACATACCGCTGACGACGGGGCAGTTGAGCGGCTGGTCAATGATCATTCACTCAGTGACTGTGACTGTCAACTGCACATTTGCAAAGAGGAGATCGAAATGCCGTCCAATCCACAATTACAGTCCGTCACCATCTTCAATGCTACCATGGCTGGTGATTTCTCTGCCGTCTCGGCAATGCTGTCCGCCAATCCATCACTTGTTCGGAGCCGGGACGAGGACGAACGCACCGCGCTGCACTGGGCCAGCTCAAATGGGAAATCTGATTTGGTGACACTACTACTCGAGCGCGGGGCTGAAGTGGACGCGGTTGACGATGCTGGATGGACGTCGCTAATGATCGCAACCTCAAGTGGTGAGAGAGGGGGAATGGCGTGCCGACGTGCCATGCTTGTGGCAATTCATAACACCGAGCGTATTCTGAAGGACACACGGACTGCGTGGAGCTTGTTGTGCGTGCAGGTGGTGAGTCAGACGTTCTCAAAGAACATGCCCACGTAAGCGTTGGTTGAAGGTTCCGTTACAGCCAATCTCAGCATAAAAAACGAGAATGGTCAAACACCACTTCATGTAAGAGGCGGTGATGCTTCGTCTTTTGGGCGTGGCAGCATTCTCCGAGCTGTTTCAGTACGCAGCTTCATCCTCTCTCCCTCCCCTCCTCTCCCTTTTTCCCCCCTTTTCAGTATGTAGCTTCGAAGAATAGGCTGGACATAGCGCGAATCCTCCTTAACCCTCCTACGGACCAAAAGAAGGCCAATGTCAATGCTACAGACTCCAGTGGTCAGACTCCACTCCACCGAGCAGCATCCAGAGGGTATGACAAAATGGTTGAAATCCTTCTCGACAATGGCGCCGCAAGCGACAAGGAGGATAAACAGGGAAACACGGCGTTGTGGGTACTGCGGATACTAGATTCTCCTTCTGCAACGTAATTCCCCTTGCTGTTCCCGCAGGCACCTTGCGTGTGAGGAAGGACATGGCTCAACTGCCGTTCTCCTCATTGGCCGTGGTTGCAGTCTCGATTGGAAGAATAAGGACGAAAAGACACCTCTAGAACTTGCGGATCGGGCAGTAAAGACATTTGTGCAGAGATCTGTTGTTTGAGCGATGCCAAGAGAGCGATTTTTCATTTGTATTTTCAACAGTACGAATTCTCCAGATGAATTACCATTACAAAGTTGACGGTGCCACCCTTCTTTGATTTGCCCGCGGATTCCGCTGCTCAATCTTGTAGATCCTACGAGCAGTGTCGGAGAACACGTTCTTCATGTCAGCGTGGGTGTACCCCTTCTCTTTGCAGATGATCCAGTAAGACGCCAAAAGCTCCCCATAAGCGACATTCCACCCGTCTACAGGAAAGTTCGATCCAAAGAGTGATCTATATATTGTTGTGTGGGTGATTTGTGTCGGTGTGATATGTTGTATTATCAGCACTACGAGGCTCCTGAGCCCAAACTCAGCAAAGAAGGAGAAACACACCTGTTCGGGCCAAAAAGGTCCAAGGTATATCGTACGAGGTCTCCCCAGCGGTTCGAGGCGAGCTCCTTGGCGAACGGTCCGGTTTCACGCAATTGCCGATGGTATTCGAAGCCAAGGTCGATCATAAGGCCCGAAACTTTGACATAAAAGTTAGGGACCCTTGCGTGACGGTGATGTTCGGCCAGTTACGTATTTTTGATTAGTTGATAGCAGACAGCGGGACAAATAGCGTCAACATACCTGGAGAATCGCTGCATACAGTCCTTCCACATCTCAAAGCACTCGTCATCTTTTGCCACGTCAACAGGTGTCAGGAAGTGATCCAGCACAATTGTCAGAGTCGGGTGTTGTCGGGCAATTTCACATAGAAGCACGCACACTGTTCGGAATGGGGCGAAGGCAGGTGAGGAATGCGGTTGATAGCAATGGCATGTGCCCAACGCCCGGCTTATTCGACATGACCATGCGGAATCTGACCCAGTTGGACACAAAAGCCAACCCACTCTTTGTCATACTCTTCTTCTGCCCCTTGTACCACACGTCCCACACGAGTCCCAGTCTTTCCAACGCACCGACGTTGGCCCGCACGTGGGGGTGTTCAAGGTAGGCTGGGTCGAAGGTCACAAACTGGCCATTTGGTAGTTCTGGTCGCCACCTGATACCCCGAAAGTTTTGATGTGCCATGTGGGCGCGTAGTTCGTCCTCAAATTCCGCAGTCGGCTTCAGCATATCGGCAAACCCCTGGATCCCCGACGCGACACGCCCGCCGCTCTCGTGGAATATGGCCTGCAGACGACTCGTTTCATCCGGGCGGTTGGTCACGTCGGTCCATCCTGCCTCGACTTCCAGGAGGTGAAGAGAGACGAGCGGATGAAATTGATGTAGAAGTATGGTTTTGTCGAAATGCCCACCACTCACGATATACCGTCCCGGATGCCGCCACCCCTGCCTCCTCGATATCCGTCACGAGGTCCTGCCACGTGTAGTCCTCCACAACCAGCATCATTCCCCTATCCGTCAACGTCGCGATTGTCTTTCTGGCCTCATCATCCGACACAAACAGCTTCGTGCCTGGCGGTCTCGGTGCGCCCGTACTCTGCGGAGCCCTCGGTGGGGTGTTGAATCCGAGCTTGGGAAAGTCAAGTCCAACATAGCGTGAGTTTGAGCGAGGTTCGGTCTCCCCCGACCACACCTGGAGGCGGGCAGGTCAGCAGAGCGATTTTGGCGAGCGGACAAAGGAACGAAGCTCACATGGTGATGGGAGTCTGGGCAGAGGGGGGTTTTACATATGAGGGGTATGCGATTCCAGCTTTCACCAAGCACGATCTCACCAAAAATGGGAAAGCAAATTTCTGCAACGGCCGCAGCGGCTTCAGGAGAAAGCGGTGGGTTCCTGCGAGGCATCGTGAATGTTATCTTTTCGGCTTCGGTACGCCCATTTGCCGATGACACACTCTCACCAAGATGTGGAATCAAAAGTGAAGTATTTCACGGTAGTTAATTCATTTATCATCAATTGGATTTAAATTGTTGGTCATGATGTCTGAAAAACGTAACGAGTGTATTAAGTTGCTGCGGTCATTCTTGATTTCGCCTGGCTCTCCCTCGAAGAACAACATTGCCCACTTATGAACAGAAAGTGAGCCCTAACCGTCAACTGCAGCTCTTCTTCTCGGCTTACGACTCCCTCCCTTGCGCCACGTGATTCTTTCATTCTGACCCATTGTACTCCATTCACGTGTCACTTAGCCAACAAGACAACCCGCTCACCACTCTCAACAACATCGTGAATCGCAACCCCTCTCTGGGAGGTTTCGCATCATTCACCGTGCGCCCAGCCCTCACCGGCGGAGGCTGGACAAGTGACGCTCATGTTGCAGGGATGAAGTTCGCTGTCACACCCAGCGTTGAGGCGAAAACAAAACACGACGTGAAACAAGAGTGTGCGAGAAGGATCATTGAGTGGATTGAGGAAAAAACCCGCCGGGGAGAAGGTTTGTCGGTTTCATCTGACGTCATCATGTCACATACACTTACATAACAAAGTCGTCAAAGTCAGCCCATTTCGTGCCCTACTACGAGGTTCTCTCCGGCGGTTCAACTTCGGGCTCGTCATCTTCACTCATATCACACCCCGTGATTCCCGTCACTCCTCACGCCGACGATCCAACCTCAGACTTGTCTCCATCGCGCAGCCCCATATCTGTTTTCCAAGAACGCCTTCAAAGCATTGGTTTCCCTGCATCATCTATCCATTACGAGATGCAGGCGCACCCTATCGCACCCACACTTTTTCGCGGGAGGGTTGTGTTGGATTTCGCCCCTCATTCAGCAGATGAAGACAACTTGGGTGTTGGAAGAAAAGAACATGGATGGTCGGACTGGAAGTCCCGAAAGAAGGATGCGAAAGATGCAACGGCGAGGATTACAATGCAAGAGAGAAGCACAGAGGAGGCAGCGGCCTCTCGGCTCCCCGAACAATCTCCCAAGCCCTCGTGGCGCAGAGTTTACTGTCGTGGAAGTCGTGCCTCCGAAAGTTCTTCGAGCAGGGGCACTTCTGAGGAGGCGCCCCTTCACGCCGTGTGGAACGGCAAGCAAATTCAGAAAGGCCAAGCACCGACAATGGTGTCTGAGTTCGGGCTCCGACAACCAATTCTTCGTTTCCCACGTCGCCCGGATCCCATCTTCACATTGACCTTAAGACGACTGAGGAGCAGCATTTCGAGAATCGGGTCAATGTAGAACGCACCCTGGAGCAACGGGAAAAAGTCTGGAACGAACTGGAGGGAACTGTCGGGCGGGTGAACTTGAGATGACCGCTACACTTTCTGAAGGCTAGAAATAAGATTAGTTCAGATAGTTGACGAAGTTTTGTTGGTTCTTTCTGTCGAATTCCAAGGTTGAATAAATTAGCCGTGTGCCGGACCAAAGCTAGCCCCCCACAAATTTGCCGGCTGTCATCAATTCACTTGCGGAAATGGCTGCAACTCCCTCCATCGTCACGCTGTCGCCCAAAGTGCAGAAGCTGAAGAGCATTCTGGAGGATTTCGTGGAGGTGACGATTGCTCGAGTGGAAGTTGTTCGGAATCATTTCGTCTCAACGGATATCTCTCCCTTGCTTCTTTTCCTCTGGCGCTCACCACTCGAAACCTCCAATCGTCACTCAATCACGATTTCATCAGAATGAGTGCATCCCGGCGGAGAAGATATTCGAGGAGGTGGGCATCTCCCAGAATCGGAATCGATCTTCCTCCGAACTCAAAGTCCATCCCTCACATCACTGGAAACCCGTTAAATCACCTGGCATCGGTCTTGAATTGATGATACCGTGATCATTTTCGCCTCAGCAACTTGGAAATGCCAAGAAAGGCACCAATGGACGTTTCGAACGATACCCCCCCATCATTGACGAATTGAGGGCCAAAGCGAAGAGCCTTGGACTTGTGAGTAGCAGGAGAGACGCAAAGCTTAAAATGGAACGAAGTTTTGAGATTTCCTCATTCTCCATATGTGAAGTTCAATATGTTTCTCCCAAACCACTACCCGGGTTACCCCACTCCGGGGCTTTCCAACTTGGAATGTGAGCGAGTTCCGATTTCCTTTTCGCAATTTTTGCTCCAACCTTTTGTGCTCTTACCGTAAGATGGGGTTTTATGTGAGATTCTGGGCCGGTCTACCACCTTAGCCCCTCTTGCTTGCAAGTGAGTTTACACTTCAATCTATCATGAAATGTGTGTCTGTGATGATACTAATCAATTGGCCATCTCTGCAACTTGTAGCTGCAACGCTCCTGACACAGGTACTGTAGCATGTGAAGTTCAATCGTACTGTTTCAAATGCTCACGTCCAGTTATCAAACCTGCAACACCCCACAATTTGCGACTTTCGTCTTTAAGGAAACGTGAGTGATAGTCCGAAAGACGGCCGATTATAACTCAAACCGTTATTTCGACCACAAAGATGGAGGTTCTCGTCAAATACGGCACTGACGCCCAAAAGAAACAGTGGCTTGACCGTATGCTGAGGGGCGAGATCCATTCCGCGTTCTTGATGACTGAGCCCAACCAAGCCTCATCCGACGCAACCAACATCTCCACTCGGATCGAGAAGGATGGCAAAGGCAACTACGTTATTAATGGACGAAAGTGGTGGATTACAAGTGAGACGGAGCTTTCGAACGTTTTGTTTGTCATCTTTGTCTTATTTTTATTGTTCTAAGACGGCAACAACCCTCGCACCGAACTGTACATTCTCGTCGGAAAGACGGCACCGGATCACCCCGAAAAGCACCGTCAGCAGTCGATCGTCTTGATTCCCCGCCACACCCCGGGAATCACAATTGTGCGAAACCTTACTGTTTTCGTGAGTGCTCAAGCCCACCATCAGATGCGCCCTGATTTTGTCTGATAAAATTGAAACAATCATTTGTATAGGGAGAAGGTGAGAGGGACAATCTCGTTCGGGGGACCAAATTTTGCTTAATGGCTTCGGTGGTTAGACGATGCCCCCATTGGGCACTGCGAAATCCTTTTGGAAAACGTCGTCGTACCGGTTGAAAACATTGTGCTCGGTGAGGGAAGAGGATTCGAAGTGCTTCAGGGACGCCTTGGACCAGGTATGTTGATGCCATGTCCTGTCATGGATCCTCACAAGTAACGGAATTCCTCAATTGTTTGGGATTGCAATGATTGTTTGAAGGCCGTATTCACCACGCGATGCGGGCCATCGGTCAGGCGGAGCGCGCATTGGACAAACTTGTGCTCGAGGCAACAAATCCTGTCAAACGGCCGTTCGGTCAGCTCAAAGCTGACTTCCAGAAAGTTCAGTGGGATATTGCAACGAGCAGAATGGAGATCGATCAAGCCCGGTTGCTGGTATTTCTGGTGAGTGGTTCTTGTTCATTTTGCTTCGTTACCGCAGAATCACAATTCTCCTGGCCTTTAGGCAGCAGATATGATTGACAAGAAGGGCGCGAAAGGTGCCCTGCGTGAGATCGCGATGGGTGAGTCGCCCAACCGTTCTCTTCCTCTGTCGAGAACACTTCTCAGCCGAGTTTGCAGCCAAGGTAATCGTGCCGAATGTTTTGCAACGTGTAATTGATAGAGCGGTGCAAGTGCACGGAGCCGCAGGAGTGTCCGGTGACCACGAGCTCGCCGAAATGGTGAGTATCGGAAGATGTTGCCGACATCATATGTGTCTAATGTCGCTTCACGTTCATCGTAGTTTGCGAACGCCCGCACTCTTCGCTTTGTTGACGGCGTAAGTTTGAGGGAATCGCTCAACATCGGCAACATTCTAACTTTCTTCCAACGTTTTGCTTAGCCTGATGAGGTTCACACCCAGCAGATTGCGAAACTCGAGCTGCGTCGCGGGCAAAAGCTGCACAAAGCTTTCGATGGGTACGCAGCGCGAACCAAAGTTCTTGAGCAAGGAAAGAAGCTCTAGATAGATAGATATTGTTTTGAATAGATCTGATGCATTCCTCGATTTCATACCTGTGGTGAACGGTGACCACAGGATTCAAACCGGCATCCAGCTGCCGACTGATTGGATCATTTCCGAATTTTATAAGGCCCACCCAAGCTTCCCCTACCGCGAAGATTCAACATAACGATGGCACTATACGCAGGTGAAGCGCGCTCGTCTAATCCCACGTTTTAATGTTTCCTCATCATATGTTCAATCTTATCTCCGTACGCGGCAACTCTGCATCTCTTGTCCTAATAGGATACACGGGAAAGGACACAATGAACTTTGCGATCCCCGATGACATCCAAGCTTGTGGGTAGCGCTGCAGGCTTCAAATCTCGTCGAACAATTCGTCACACACTCCTGTCTCGATGAATCGTCTTTAGACCTCAACGAGCTTGACGCTTTCATCGAGAAGGAAATTCTGCCACTGCAGCTTAAGGATGACAACATGCGCTTGTGCGTTTCATCTCCACTGAGCTTACTTCCAAATCCGCTCATCGATCTCATTTCTCGAAATGATCACTTATTTTTGTCGGTAGCTTTGATCACCGTCGCGAGTGGGCACGTACAGACTTTGAAAACGGTGGAACCCCTCGCGCTGAGTGGGAAGCTCTTCTTCGCGAGGTGCGATGTTTCTTCACTTCGGAGGAATTCAAATCTAAACGGCTCCTGTTCAGATGATGCAATGTGCACAGAAAGCTGGTCACTTCCGCTTCGCTTGGCCCAAGGAGTTTGGGGGGAAGAACGGCTCCAACCTCGCCATGGCCATTATTCGGGAGCACCTCGCGGCCAAGGGTCTTGGATTGCACAATGACCTCCAAAATGAGGCCTCAATTGTCGCCAACAACCCATTTGTCCTCATGTTCAGGGTGAGTGTGTCATCTTCGATGTTTCCGGGTGACGAGTTTGCTCATATCCCTACTACCTATAAAGGACTTCGTGAGCATCCCCGTTCCTTCCCCACATGATGCGATTACTCATCTAAATCCGAAAATTAGGCTACCGAGAAGCAAAGAAAGGAGATTATGCCCAAACTTCTCGACGGAAGTATGAGAGTGAGTTGGAATACAGCGGCTTCGTTTTGAGCGTACCTCACCAGCCGATTTATAGATCATGTTCGGTCTCACCGAGCCCAACCACGGCTCAGATGCCACCTGGTTGGAGACACATGCAGTGAAGGATGGAGATGGTTGGAGAATGTGAGTCCTTCTCCACCGGCTGTCATTGGGTCGACGTTCGGTGTGCAAGCGTGCCTTTAAAACTTGATGGGAGGACGAAAAAAGGTATTCGAATTTTTGGAGAGCTGCCTTCCAGTCGCGGGTTATATTGTAGCGTCCTCCGATCCTCCGATCCAAAGTTCTGAACAATTCCTTCTTCCTTTTGCCTCCTTGAAACTAGCAACGGCGCCAAAATGTGGAACTCTGGTGAGCTCTCTCTCGCTTTATCGCCGTTTGTTTCTCATATCATAATCGCCGTCTCGTCGTAACAGGTATGCACCACGCTACACACGACCTTGTCTTTGCTCGCACTTCTGGCAAGCCTGGGGACCCGCGCGGCATCACAGGTGATTTCTGCAATTACCTTGCGATGACTTCATTGTGTTCATGTTCCTGCCATACAGCTTTCATTGTCCCCGTCACTGCCAAGGGATTCAAAATCGAAGAGTACCTCTGGACGTGAGTAACCGAGAGCATTGTATTGTAATGATGGGACTTTCTGATATCCCTTAAACAGATTCAACATGCCAACCGACCACGCTCGCGTGTCTCTCCGTGACGTCTGGGTCCCAGGAGACTCTTTCTTGGGAGATTTCGAAAATGGGGTTCGTTGATGCGTGTTAGTCTCTGCCCGTGATCACTGCCCCTGACGATGCTATGATTCATTTTCCGTCCGCGATGTGCTTGTGCTACGCATTATCACGCTCGTCTCCGCTTTCTCTTCAAAAGCTCGCTGTGGGTCAGCACTTCGTGCACGAGAACCGAATCCGACAAGCCGCGTCGTCCCTTGGGGCAGCTCAATACTGTATCAACGAAAGCGTGAAGTATGCTCTGGAGAGGAAGCCTTGTGAGTTGCTCACCTTACCCTTTGACCAAAAATGCTCATAAACGCATCGCACCAACTCAGTCGGAAAGGCGTTGGCCTCAAACCAAGCTATTCAATGGCCTCTAGTCGAGCTCCAAAGCGAAGCCGCGATGCTGCGATTACTGATCCGTGAGTAGGGCAATTCACACTCAACCGACAGCAAGTAATGTTCTGTCCCATCAGGCGAAACTGCTGCGGCGATGGACAAGATGACTCGCGATGAAGTTACTATCGCCCTGAGTGACAGAGTGGCTATGTGTAAGTTTCGTCGACAAGCGGGGTAAGTTGTTGACGGGTGAGACACTGAATAATGTGATGTTTCCAGGCAACTACCGTGCGAACCGACTTTGCTGCACCGCTGCTGACCGTGCGATCCAGATTCACGGTGGAATCGGGTATTCGAGACACAAACCATTCGGTGGGTACGGGATTACGGGCACCTCCTAAGCACCATCTCACAAATACCACATCGTGACAGAGCACATCTACCGTCACCACCGCCGATACCGGATCACGGAGGGTTCGGAGGAGATTCAAATGCGCCGTGTTGCGCAGCATATGTTTTCATACGTCAAAAGTAAGGGCCCGGTAGATGCATTGAAGAAGAAATACAAACTGTAATTGCTGCAAGA
Organism: Gonapodya prolifera JEL478; assembly: GCA_001574975.1. NCBI lineage: Eukaryota > Fungi > Monoblepharomycota > Monoblepharidomycetes > Monoblepharidales > Gonapodyaceae > Gonapodya > Gonapodya prolifera. The sequence continues at coordinate 1,222,257 of KQ965731.1, forward strand.
CTTATACATTGTGCGACTACGCCTTTTGCGTCTTGACTGTAACTCCGTGCCATCCTTGCGCTTTCATCGTTTCCTGAAGAGCGTCCGTTACTAATCGGTGCTGTTTCAGCAATCCGAGACCATTGAAAGCGCCGCTCGCAATTTCTATTGCGTACATGCTTCCGCATCCCCCTTTTGGTCAAGGCAAGGTAAAAAGAGTTTTAGGGGATGTCTTGCTACTTCACAATGTAGCACCACATCTTACCACTCGTGTCAGACACAACAAGCTTTGAGATCGGCTGAAGAGGTTGATGGGCGGCAAGGAGAAGATGCACATCTCGTTCACCAGAAGTGTAGTTCGGATCAGCGGGAGGGGATGGTTGTGAGGAAGCATCGTTTGCGAATGAGCGGAAAGGAAGACGTGGCGGGTGTGAGGAGCGGATCGAGAGGGACCTCGTGAGAGTCGAAGCTCCATGGTACGAAGGAATAAAACGCTTGAAGGACATTGTACAATGGAAAACAAATGGAAATCGATTTCAAAAGCTTGTGCCCTTTCCGTGGTCACGGCCAAAACCAACAACAATCCAACGCAACTCAAAAGCTCCACGAGATGGGTTGTACTGCACTCTGTCATCTCTATCTCTTTGGCAATGACATGAATGCCGTGCTACTTTCTGCAACTAACTCTTGGACAGTATGAAAAGGTGAAGACATATAATTTAGTTAGATGAGTAAAAGCAAAAACTCAATGATACGTGTATATGCCACTAAGGGCATTTCTGCTTAACTAGTGTTTGCATTCGACTGAGGCCTTTTTCGGTGTACGGTGGATACCTCCCGGTGTTCTCATTGATTTGCTCCGAAATCCAATCCAATGGCTTGTGCAGAACAGTTTTGCGGTGACTGTAGGCAAGGAAGCCATATTTTCCGTGAAGTGAGCCCATACCAGAGTTACCCACACCTGAAGACACAACCGGAGCTTTGAATGCGGAAGCTGGGCAAAAGTGTGACATCACTGCGCTCACCTCCAAATGGTGCAGCATCCGAGACATATTGCATTATCGCGTCGTTGATGACAACAGTGCCCGAGAGAGCTGCACCGTGGATCTTTTCTGCGACGGAACGGCTCTTTGTGAAAATGTAAAGCGACAACGGACGCTCCCCTTGTCGGATAAAGGAAATGGCGTCGTCGATTCCCGGGCACTCAAGGATTGGCAGCACGGGTCCAAAGAGTTCCTGCATCATCAGGGGCCCATCCGGTTTGACGCCAGCAATGATCGTGGGTTCGATGAACCGTCTGGCCTCATCCCACGTGCCTCCTATTACTACAACCGTGCCCGGTACCGCTTTTTGCTGCTCAATGAGGCTTCCGATCCGTCGCGTGTGATTTCGGTTCACCATTCGAGCAAGGTCAGGCGAAGCTTCGGGTTCCGTCGTGTAGAATCGCTCGACGGCGTCGCGCATAGCTTTGCCCAGTGATTCAACGAGTTGAGGTGGACACAATACGTAGTCGGGTGCAATGCCTGTCATTGAATCACTCATGTCCCGGTGCCGCTACTCTTCGGTAACAAAGGAGCGAGGAACGAACATGTTTGCCCACTATTCCAGAACTTGGTCGCCACAAGTCTTGTTGCGGTTCGAACGAGATCGGCGTGTGGAAGAGCGGGGTCGATAACAACCGGAGACTTGCCGCCAAGCTCTGACAAAACCACGTCGTAAATCGTAAATATTCCCGATAGAAACGAGTGCAATCGCACCTAAAATGACTGGTGTGAGGTGTTTTGCGGCAGCAGCCATGACGATCTGGATTCAATGATGATGAGAAACTCTTCTCGATTGGGACTTTCGCTATTGTCATACCTTTCCCACAAGCCTGCAAGTGTGAATTTGAAAGACAACTATTAATTGAGCGGAACAAAGGACGGAGAGAATTCGCCACAGACTTACGTGCTGCCTGTAAACGTGATATGATCGAATCGCTTCTCAAGCAAGGCTGTGGTTTCCCTCACACCCCCGTTCACGACAAAGACCGCTTCATTGTCCAAATACTTGGGGATAAGCTCTGTGAGGAGGGCAGCGCAGTTCTCCGTGAGTTCGCTTGGCTTGCAGACGGCAACGTTGCCAGCAGCCAGCGCCGTGGTGAGAGGTTTGAAAATGAGATCGAATGGGTAGTTCTGCGAGGTATTATATTCATTCTAGAGGGTTGACGAACATGAGAGTACTGCGATGTCACCCACCCAGGGGGCGACAATGAGACATATTCCTAAAGGTTCGTGACGAACAGTTAACTCTGCCCCGAACTCCATTATGCCTTTCTCCACGCCCTCTGGTCGAGCCCACTTGTCGAGATTCCTGATACACACTATAAATGATCAGTGTTAAGAGACATAAAGCTCCTAACGTGACACGATTGTGCAAATCGGAGAGAATTTACTTACGAGCAATGTGATTCAGGTTGAAAACAACCTCGCTGATGATCAAAAAAGAACAGAAGTAGGGGGTTGGTGGCGGTCGAAGGGAGGTGCAAGGTGAGTGGAAAGCGGCAACAGAGTGATCCAATCAATGTGGGTAACCATGTCAACTCACGCCATCTGCGTCACATTCGGAGTAATGAGGGACACTGTAAGTTCAGCGATCGCGTAAATAGCAGAAAATGGGCACGTACGAAGGCTTCATTTGTTGGTTTGTTGAAATCACGTTGAACGGCTTCGACAATCTCCGTTGAGTTTTCGTCGATTAAGCGGTACAAGGCGCGCAGCTGCTCCTTTCGCCATTGCACCTCCCGCGTCCGACCGGAGAGAAATGTCGCGCGGGCAGTCGAAATGATCTTGATGCACGATGAGAATCCTGAACCACGGTGCACAATGACCCCGCCTCACCTGATCGAAGACCTCGATCGGCGTGGACGAAAACTGCGGATACGTGGGCATGATGAACAGACGGTTGGCTGGTGGAATCGCGAGGAGGGTGTTAAATCATCCGATGATGCGCGGAACCCTTCATGTGTACCTCTGCCGCCGAGATGACACCCCTGTGTCCTTCAATCCTTGTTTACTCGTTCGAACAGCAATATTTCTTCGACAAGAGAGCGAATGAACTAAAATCTAGTGATGCAACACGCAATCCGCGCACTCACTAACACGTTCCGGCGGTTGCGTTATGCTTTTGTCGTGCAAAAAAACTTGGCCCCATTTATCCGAACAAAAACTCATAAATATACAGCTACAAAATGGATCCCTATAAAATCAAAGGGTAAACACGTGCGTCAGTACGGAAGACTCTGCTTGATCAACGTCTCAAGCCGCGAGAGGCCCTTCGACGTGTATGGGGGATAACGTCCCGTGTTCTCAAAGATTTGCTCCGAGATCCAATCTAACGGTTTGTGCAGGACGGTTTTTTGGTGACTAAACGAGAGGAATCCATATTTTCCGTGTAGGCAGCCCATTCCGGAGTGACCGACACCTGTACCGAATGAAATGGGAGGGATAAGGTCGACAATTGGATGCAAGGCACAGCAACAACGTCATCCTCACCACCAAATGGTGCTGAATCGGCACCATATTGTAACGTGGCATCATTGATAACTACGGACCCGGAAATCGCCGCACCGTGTATTTTCTCTGCCGTGGCTTTGTTCTTCGTGAAAATGTAAAGCGCAAGAGGACGCTCCCGCTCCCGAATGAAATCAATTGCCTCGTTCAAGCTCTGGCTCTCAAGAATCGGTAACACTGGTCCGAATATCTCCTGCGACATCAATGGCCCGTAGGCGTCCACCCCAGCAATGATAGTCGGCTCGATGAAGCACTTGTTTTCGTCCCAGTTCCCGCCTACCACGACGACTGAGCCCTCCTCTTCTTTCTGTTGATCGATCAGCATCCCAATGCGTCGAGTGTGATTCCGATTTACAATGCGAGACAGGTCCGGAGACGACGATGGATCTTGACCATAGAATCGAACAACTGCTTCCCTCATCGCAACAGCGAGAGGCTCAAGGAGATGCGGTGGGCAGAGGATATAGTCGGGTGCAATGCCTGTCGAAAGGAACGACACTTCTAGATTTTCCCACGCGATGATGAGAATTTGACTGGAGCATACAGGTTTGCCCACTGTTAAAGAACTTTGTGGCTACTATCCTTGTTCCAGCGCGTGCAATGTCTGCTGGAGACAGCTCAGGATCGATGACAACCGGGGATTTGCCACCGAGTTCTGGTATTCGTAGAGCGGTAGGTTGCAGCGATAATCTCAAAAACACACAAGACGAATATCTTACCGAGGATAACAGGTGTGAGATGCCTTGTAGCGGCAGCCATTATAATCTGAAACGCAATTACAATGTCAAGGTCAGATGGTGGCGGGACTGCCCAGCATCCAATAATATACCTTGCCAACCGCTCTGTATCACAAAACGGTGAGCATAAGCTTCAACTAAAAGAATTCAAGGTGTTGACTCACGTCGATCCTGTAAAGGTTATGTGATCGAAGCGCTTCTCCAGAAGAGCTACCGTCTGCTTAACGCCTCCATTGACCAAGAATATCGCGTCCCGGTCCAGGTACTTTGGGAAGAGCTCACCCATGAGCGCCGCGCAGTTCGGAGTCAGTTCACTTGGCTTGCAAATGGCAACGTTTCCTGCTGTAAGCGCACATGTCAGTGGCTTGACTATCAGAGCCCAAGGGTAGTTCTAGAACTTGAGTTAGAGATCCACAGTTGCAGATATAAGAACTGTTGATGAGCTCACCCAAGGTGCGATTATAAGAGATACGCCATAAGGTTCATGTCTGATGGACAAGTCTGCTCCCAGCTCCATAAGCCCCTTCTCCGGGTGGTCGGGCTTTGTCCACTTGTCGATGTTCTTCAAGCAATCTGCGACAAGTTCCAACCGTCAAACAGATTCTCCGGAACACCATGAATCATTTCACGGGGACTCACAGACAATGTGATTCAGGTTGAGAATGACCTCAACCATGAAAGCTTCCGTTGTCGGCTTCCCAAAGTCCCGTTGCACAGCTTGTATTATGGCATCCGAGTTTTCATCCAGCATACGATACAGAGCGCGCAATTGTTCCTTTCGCCATGACAAGCTACGGGTCCGGCCACTGAGGAAAGTTGCTCGCGCAGTGGCGACAATCTAAAACATTGATCGGAATCCGTAAAGATTCGCCAGTCCGAAGAGAAAATTGAGTCAGGGTGCGGGAGGATCCACCGACCCCTGGCCACTGGCCACTCGTACCTTGTCGAACTTGTCCACCGGAGTAGAAGGAAAAGTTGTGCCAGAGCTATAGTATTCGGGAGGTGGAGAGATCATATTTTCGGCAGTTGTAGGAGATCGAGAGCAACTGTGGTGAGATTTCGCCTCATGGGGAGACAGTCGTCGGCGGTACCCAATCTACCGTCTCCGCGCAGTTCTTCATTCCTTTCGATGGGAAGTCCCGCACACAGGGGAGACAGGAGGAGACATCTAGTAGCATAAGTGAGAAAGCAACGCTCAATCTCCTTGGTCATATGTAAGTACACAAGGATTCTGCGGTAACTTGTGACCACACATTCGTTGAGATTTCAATTTTACTTTCAGTAGAATTGAATTCTTTCATTCAAGTCGTTGCATTCCTCTGCTACTGGAGAGTTGACATGCATCCGCGGAGAGAACTAATCACCGAATTTTCAGCAGGCACTCAGCATAATGCATAACTCTACCAGTGTATTTTATGTGAGTATACAGTTGGAAGTGGACGACGAAGGAGGGTTGGTGGTCAGTGCACGTTGTAAAGAAATGTCGTGCATTTTTTGTCCGACCTCCAATTCCTTGTGCGCCAATCACTGCATCGCCAATCACGCGATGTCCAACAAGTTTATGTTTTCGTTTCCTTTACTGAAGAATCCCGAGATTCTGCGATGCATGGCCGATTTGCAACTGCCGTGCTCGGAGGATGACCTCAAGAACCCGACGCCAGCTGGCGTCCAGCGAATCTACGAGCAGTTACTCACATACCTACTGGGAGCGGCAGCAAAGGACTACTTCGCCTTCACCGCTCAACCCGCATTCCAAGTTCTGCAGCATCTGGACAATCCTGAGCTGCATTCTGAAGCAGTCCAGGCGCTGGGCTTCTACAAACAACTGTGAGTCCGATCTGCAGAGGATAAACGGCTTTCCATTAGATGCAAGGGAAATCGCCGTGGACGACATCGTGGATCGCAATGGAGTGTTCGGAGGTCGTGCTGGTCTGGTAGCACAACCTGCAAGTGTCAAGATACCCACAAATCGGCACCTTCATATGAATTCATAATCCTTATTGATATCGTTCAAACTCTGACGACCTCGCTTCCTCCCTTCTCATCGTCTTCTATGCAATTAATGCACAACATTCCCATCATCCTCCGACCTAAGCTCAAAACTCCTCATCCGAGTCGGTCTGGATCGATTTGCGCTTAAAGACCTGCAACGTCCTGAGCCTCAGCAGCTCCGGCGAGCCATTTCGGCCCTCATAAACTTTGCAAAGTTTCGGGAGGAAAGGCTCGGGATGTATGAGGCAATGACGGCGAAGACGGTGGGTTTCTTCCCTTGGTGCTTCTTGCTGCTGAGAAGGACCCGTGTTGCAGAGGCGTCCCAAAGACAACTTCGGAATTTTGGAGTGGCGAAAGAAATGTCGAAAGATGGAAGACACCAAGAAACTGAGCGACACCTCCGCTCGGTTTGGCTCTGAACCTGAGCCTCTAATAACAGGGACCTGAGGGTGGTCGCTGCGGGTGTGGAACGACTGTGGAATCGCCTTACTATCACTTTCCTTAGTATAATCTAACTTACTTCGTGGTTGCGCTTGCTTCCTCAATGTCGTTTAGGAGGACCTTGAAGACCAACGCAAGCTCACGCAGCAGAGGTATCAGGCATTGGAGGCGAGAGTAAACACGCTTCGGTGGGTGTTCCTCAATCATTGAGTGAATGTGGTCGAACCGACGAACTTCTGATTCAAACGCTTACGCCTTGAATATCGCTTACAATTTTCCATCGATTTCCTCTTTGCTCGTTCTCAGCCTTCTGCGCGCGGAACAAGAACCCCAAATCGCCACTGCTCGAGCCGACAACATCCGACTCCATGCCGAGCTTAGTGAACAGCAAAAGCGCAAGCAAACTCTTACACAAAATGTCAAGGATATTCAAGCCACCCGGACCAAGGAGGCGGAGAAACATGCAGAGCTGGATCAGAGGATCCTGGGCGCTAAGCAGGATGTCGCACGACTAAAGAGCAGAGTGGTGGAGAATCCGGAGGGCTTACGACAGGTGGATATCGCGCGTGGCAGAAAATTTTGGTATTGGGGTCATGCTTACAAGATGTTTCACAACCTTGTCCTGTTAGACCATCGCAGAAATGACCAACAGTTTGGCAGGAGAAAAGCTCGCAGTCGCAGAGAAGGAGCGGAAACTTCGGGAGTTCCGTGCTCGCACTGAAGTTCTCACGAGATTTGAGCAGGTTAGTCTGCTCTCCAAGTATTTCGCTGAACCCTCTATTTATCGCTCAAATAGGATCTCGACCGTCTACAACCGGCGGTTTCCGAACTGGAGTTGCAGCTCAAACGCCTTAACACTGCTATGCGTGGGCCTACTGAAGCTCGCGAGGCTCTTGACAGAGCGCAGGGAGATTTGAGAGATTTAGATGCCAAGGGTCAGGTGCGTAAATCGCAAATGAGCGCAAGATCACTTTCCAACTATCATTCTATTTGGCAGCATCTCCTACGCCAAGTTCAAACCTCGCAAGACAAGCTTACTCGACTTACGCAGCTCGCTTCGCAAAAACGCCGTGTGGCCACTGAACGATCGAAGAGGATGAAGGAGGAACTTGACACTCTGCGCAAAGAAAGGCATGACAAGGAAAAGATGGCTACGGAGGAACGGAAGGAGGGAGATGAGTGGTCGAAGAAGGTTGGTGGATGATGTTGACGCTGTCAGCCAAGGAACTAATCTTGGCGATTCGAACGTCCAGATCGAATTACTTCGCGAACAACACAATGCCGACGTTGCGTCCCTGGAGACTGAATATGCCCGACTAAAGGCCCAACTGGAATCGTATGCAAGAGAGGTTGTGCAGGAGTGTGGTGGAGTTGAAGGGAGGTTGAGATAAAGCGTGCGCGGTGGAATTGTGGAATTGATGGAAAGCGCGGATGTCTAAAATTGCTAGTGATTTGATTATGGGAGAATGTCATTTTGATTTTGATTGTGAAAGTATGTAAGGGATTCATCGTGACTCACTCGCTCATCGCAGGGTTTCATTAGGGATAGATTATTATTCTGTCCGATCCCATTCACAACACTAACACACGAATCGAGCTAATTTATCCAAAAGTCATGTCCGATTGCAAACGCGGCACCGAAGCCCCTCTCGCCTTCCGGCCCAGCGCGGACTCTGCGCCCGTGAGGACTCTGGTCGACCTTGGCCCATCAATTGCAAACCCGGGCCCCCTCGGTCTCTTCGCGTTCTCTTTGACGACCGTCTTCCTGAGCTGCGCTAATGCGGGACTTGTTGGTAGGTAGCGTGAAACGTGAAGAATCAATCGCGGGATGGAGCTGAACAGAAGCTGACATCCCTCGTCTCGATTCCACGCAGAAATCGATTTTGAAGCCGTTGTATGGTGCTATGCGCTCGCTTGGGGAGGTGCGACGCAATGGGTTGCCGGCATTCTCGAATTTTTCAAGGTATTTGAATGCCGTCGACATATCAATATTCATTGACTTACGAGCATCCGCATATTTACCAGAAAAATATTTTCGGCGCCACTGTATTCTGTACCTATGGCGCGTTTTGGGTCGGCCTTGCTATTTTCAAGTTTGCTGTTGCCGGGAAGGCATTGACGCTGTCTGGTGTGCTCTTTCGTAAATTTCACCAAACTTTAAACTCCTTTCCTCACACGCCTCGTACCGTTTTACCATAGGCTCCATTCAAGGCGGCATGGCTCTTTATTTCTCTGCATGGGGTGTCCTCTCCATTGTTTACTTTATCGGCAGCCTTCGTGTATCAGTTGCTCTCGCTGCCATATTTGTACCCCTCATTTTGGCGTTCTTTACCTTGGTGAGCTTCTTGTAGAGCAGTCTGTAATGTGTCTCAGTGTCATTGATTCTATGAACTTTGGTCTCGGGTAGGTAGGTGGCCAGTACAGCACAGCGTCTCTTCGTGCGGGAGGCTGGTTCGGCATTATGGCGGCCGCGATCGTAAGTGTCGGATCTCTTTCAGGGTAAAAGCCTTGAACTAATCGAATACTCTCGATTCCACTTATAATACCTCAGGCGTTTTATCTCGGTGAGCGTTTCTCTCGTCACTGCAGCATGAAAAAACCGACTCACTTCTTCTCTCGCTTTTTGTTCACACGCCGACCCAGGTGCCGCCCAATTTCTGAACGAGATGTACCAATCTGAAGTCCTCCCGGTCGGTGATCTGTCTCGGTATTGGCAGCAGCGAAAGGTGGGCTCCGTGAGACGGGGACCAGCCTCTGGGGGCGCTCCCACGGCAAGTCACGAAGGGCAGGCGATGCTTGGTGGTGAAGCGGTGTGAACCATTGAGATAGTGTTGTTGCATTTGTGCTAGACTAGAAATATTATGCATGGTTCTCACATTGTAATTCACTCACGGGCACAGTACGTACATACAAAGTTTGAAGAGGCTGACGTCGTTCTCATTTTCTTGACCACAGGGGCGCTCCAAACGGTTCTTAATGGCCCCGCCCCGGACGACGGCCTCGTGGAGCGGGCGCACACCGCTCTTGCCGAATTGCATCGCATGTTTAAGGCGGCGCTGGGGCACACCAAGGCGGTTAAGCTGCTGCTGAGACTGGCAGACGAGGCTGGCCGGATGGATGTTGGTGGCACAATGGCGGCGGTGGGTGGAGGAGGTGCCGGGGCTGTGGGGGTGGTTGGTGGGGCAATTGCTGGGTAAGGGAATGGGAACGGGAGAGGAAAGATCACATCGGAGTATAAAGGTACACGTGTTCATCTGTGACATCGTAGATATGTTTATGAGGCATTATCGACCAGTTCGTTCGACTATCGACTTCAAATCGGAGGCGGTGAGGTTCCAACTCAGAAAAGGCACTCCCGCATTTCAAGTCGACCTTTACGGATAAAGCTGACAGCAATGTACTCTCTTTGAACAAGTGCACCGGTGAGTCCTGATTGTCGTGCATTGTTTTTGTTTCCGTCGCGGTGATCGATTGGTTCTACTTTGGGGCTTACGATATGTCCAACGCTGATATCACGCAGAGCTCGATGAATTTTGCCCATGCAAGCTTTTGGATTCGAGGCAAAGTCTGGTGTCGTCACTTCGCGGGAAGGATGGACAATTGTCTGTGAGGAATACCAATTGATTTGAGGGCGATTCAAAGCCGATTCGATAGAATATTGGATTTCAAAACCAGAACTTATAAAAATTACTGAGTGATGCTTTGCTGGACGTTCCATTTCACGAAAATGGTTTGCGATGCACGTCGGTGGATTTGCAACATAACCATCATCCGAATACTCTCATAATGCCCGTATCTTCACAAATTTTGGGCAGAAACAAAACTGTGGTAAGCTTTCAAACCAATTGTGCGGCGAAATTTCTTTGAAACGCTCAATATTTGCATATCCCACAATACCACATGTAGTGACAAATTATCAAAAATATAACTCTGAAGCTAAAATTGCATGTGCAGAATGATCGCTTCTTGCGTCTGATACCAAGCTTCTATGCGGAAAAACTTTGCAGAAACGTCTGATATCGGTATCCATTTCAACTTCTTCGATAGATCACGCAAGTACTGAGTCTGGCCATTCAGCAAGCAGTGACAAGCAATTGGATCTCGAGGAAACAAGCACCATACTTCATCTCTTGAAGGAGGGGTGCATGGAGCAGCCGCCGCGTGGCGCACACTAATTGGCGCATTTGGTGAGTGTCGGTCTCGGAGATGTGTCGTGCGCTGATGTTCAAAAATTCCTTGCGATTGTCAATAGGAGATCCAATTTACGCTCTGATTTTTGTGGTATCTGTAAACTTTTCTCTTCATGTCATTGTTCACTGTCTCCGTGTTTGGGTTTCAGAATCAGTTTCCGATCCCTGCCACATCGTCCTTAGTAACACGGCACTTAGCGCAACATTTAAATAATATAGATTCTCCAATGCTTTAAACATTTTCCTAAAGTAAAATGCTATCGTAATTCAATGGTGCGCAGTCGTGGCTTGTAAATGGGATGTCCGCTTTTCCGACACACCAGCTGTGCTTTCTGAAAGCCTCGTCTCCCCCTCCTGGATACCACCACCGCCGCCGCCACCACCCTCCTCTCACCACATCACCGCGAATTGCTATAATCTTCCACCGCTCCCCGACCTGGACTGCGTGAAGGTATGCCACAACCCTCCCAGATGGAGCAGGGCGTGCCCGGGTGGCGGGAGTAGGTGAGGAGTGGATGAATGTGCTCGGCATGGGAGAAGAAGGGAGAGGTGCGAGGGGCAGATGAAGTGGGGGACGGGTTCAGGGCGAAGCAGAAGTTGAGGGTGATTTGTGCACCGGGCGGAGAGTGGGGTTGAGCACAATTTTGTGGCGGGATATTGGCCTGCCGTAGCTTCTAACGGACTTGTCGACCTTTCGCGGTCCAGCCCTCACGATCCCCTCACAGTTTGAGTCACTCTGGCGTACTTCTCGGCCTGTCACCAGGACGAGTAACACGGTAGTGTCCGTGCAAAATGCGACGACGAAAAGGGCAGATGCAATTTTTGCAGTGAGGACATGGATGGACATGCCTCTCCACAATGGAAGCACTCCCGGGACCGGCAAAACCAGAAAGAACGAACTTCCATCATCCCCGTTCGCGAGACTCCGATCACCGCTTCCCTGTTTCGCCACACTACGCTGGTGGGGATTCATGTCTGAAAACGGAGACAGCGCCCCATCAGAGTCCGATCGCCAGCCACTCGTCGATTCCCAACCCAGACCGTCCTCGTTTTCCTTCTCCCCGGACATTCTCAGGCAACGTGTCGGCAGAAAGTACCTGAGAGACGAAGTCCCCGCCAGGGACGGACGGCTAGCATCGTCGTCGCTTCTGCGGGAGACACTACCGGCCTCGTTCCCCACTCCCAGCCCGTCCGCCAATGACACTCTGTTCCCTTCTCCCTCCTCCGACACTTCCGCACAATACCCTAGTCAGGACAGTGAGGGGGACCGACAGGGCGCCGAGGGGTCCTCCTCGCAGTCGAAAGAGAACAAGGGGAGGGAAGACGACGGGAAGGAGGACTTTGAATGCAATATATGGTGAGTGAGCGCAAGCCCGGTCCCGTTCTTCTGCTGTTGCTGACTGGGTGGCATTTTTCCAGCTTCGAACCGCCCACGGACCCCGTGGTAACCGTGTGCGGCCACTTGTACTGCTGGCCCTGTCTGTCCTCGTGGCTGGACCGCTCGGCAGTGGAAGGGAAAGCGGCGTGTCCTGTGTGCAAAGCTGGATTCACAAAAGACAACGTGAGTTCCGCGTCTGCTTTCGTTGGTGGTTCTATCCGGATGTCGTGGGGTGGACCCTCCTGGCAACCATTTTCGCGACCTCTCGAGAGCGCCTGGGTATGCTTTCGTGGGTTGTTCTGGCCGGATGTCATGGGTTGCTGGTCTTGGCCCTTGGGAACTCGCGAAGAACCCTCAAGTCAGCATCCACCTGGACTCATCCTTAACTTTTCCACATCCCAGGTCATACCCCTCTTTGGCCGCTCTTCCTCCCGCACTGACCCACGCTCACGTCCCACTCCACCTCGCCCGGCACCTCAACGTCCCGACCCACCCCCTCCGCCACCACGGCCGGCGGCGCAACGCCAACCGGGGGGTGTTCAGTGGACTTTCTCGACACCGTTTGGAACGTGGAGGGGTGGGCCGGCAGGGGGGTTCGCACCGGGTCCGTTTGGAATGTTTGGTGGATTTGTGAGTAAATGAGGGCTCAGCGTGCCGCATACTTCGCGAATTGTGAACCATAGAAAATTCAGAAGGAGAGAATCAGGATCTTGAGCCTCCCCTACCCAGAGGTAACTCTGTGCACTCAATGCTGATGTCCATTTTCTCCCTAGCCCGGCCCCGACTCATACCCTGGCAGCGGGCCAACCGCGACACGTGCAACAACTCCGGCCGAGCGCGCAGTAGCAGAGCGGCAAGAGCAGGAAGCACGAGAACAAGCGCAGCAGGCGGCGTTCCAGCAGATTCTGGTGATGTTGGTGATGATGATAGTGGTGAGTGGTTTGAAAGGGGATTGTGCGACTGTTACTCAGAAAATGTCGTTTTGATCTTTCTGGTTTTTCCTAGTTTACTTTTCTTTCGGGGGGGAATTCGTTCTTCTTGGGTCTGTGAGTGATAATGTAAATGTACGAATGGTATTGCACTACAATTTGAATACTAGAAGATTTGCTCGCAGACAAAAACAGCTTAACAGGATGGGGACAAAGTGCCAAGTACATTCCAAAACGCCACCCAAGGTGGGAAGGTGGCAAAGCAATTGGTCCCTGTGCAAACGCGGGAGAATTACACCAGCGATTGGACGCTCCGCGAAAAGAGCGGAAGCACTACGAAGGACGGGGAACTGGGGCAAGCTTTGGATCGGGTCGGACGATGGACGGAGCCGGGTGGCGAGTGGGAGATGGAGGAGATGTTGGAGGGTCTGCTGAAGGAGGAGTTACGATCACTGTTTCTCACGAGCTGACGCCCACGGCACAACACGAGAGACGAGAGGATGGAAGCGGGCAGGCTATGGTTGCGGAAAGCGCCGAGGGGGAAGCCCGAGGTGGAAATGGAGGAGGTGGGAGCCTGGCAGTCGGCGATTTGCGATCAACGAAGCCGACGCAGGGACATGGGCACGGGCGGAGCGCATCGCGGGCGTCTGCACTGTCGGTTGGCAGTATAAACAGCGGATCCGGAGGATATTTTCAGAGTGGGGTGCCAGTTGATCCCCATGAGCCGATTCGAGGGCATACGATTGTGCTTGGCGGAGAGGCCGCGAATGTCGAGAGGTGAGGATAGTAGAAAGCGCTAGGGTGATGGAGTTGGGGGGCGTTAATTCGACGGGAGCGGCAGTGGAGCGTGGTGGACAGTGTGAAATTGGGAGGGGAAGCAGAAGCTAGCTGCAGCGCGGACCCAATGCCCCGGATCTCATATCCTTCTATGTTGATTCAACTATCATCAATTTCACCTACGGACTGTTTCACTCCTCTCAGGCCTCCCACCACGCACCTCTCGGCCAACTCCGCTCCACCTCTCGCGACCAAACTGGACGCTCTCTCATCACGTCTTGCGAACCTTTCCTCCACCCTCGACTCAGACATTGCCCGCTCGGCTCTGTTCAGACAGCGTGTCAAACTGTTTTCCAATGAAATCGAGGATTGGCTGAGGCGAGAAGCTGCTCAGGACTGGGAAGCAATCCAACAAGACGTCGCTCGCCGCATGCTCGATGCTGGACTTGGTCCACCCCCTTCCGCGACTTCTAGTGCTCCCTTCCCATCGTCCACGATCCCGCTCCCACCCAACAATGTTGACCACACATCTCTGCCTGCCTCTGTCACACTAACAGCTTCGACTCCCTCAACCGCGGTCAACTCACCCGCTCGTCACTCAGAATCTCATATCTCTCTTCTCTCAAATTCGACAACTCCGCAACCGGTCGTTTCTGCTCCACCCTCTCCACCACCTGCTCCGCCTCTCGCTACCCCTGTCCCTCCGCACCCCGAGCCCATCTTCCACTCTGCTAATACCCCAACTACTGATTCTCTTCCACCTTCTTCCTCACCTCCGCTATCTCCTCCCACCTCTCCCCCCCCACTTCCTCTCTCCCCTTCTTCCCCACCCCAACCTCTTTCGCGGCGCCTCTCAAACTCTTCCCAACTCACGCACCGCACCGCCCGCACCTTTCGCACGTTCAGAACCCATAGGACCTACGCGACGCTTCGGTCCATACCAGACTTCAACGTGTCCGCCGAGACTATTCTCGAGAGACTCGGCAGACTCGAGGAGCTCGGGGACTGGTCCTGGGAAGTCGATGGAGTTAGTGGCGATGAGGCTGATCCAGATGGTCCACTTAGTGGAGATGAGGACGACCCCCATCCAGGATGGGACTCCGAATCCGAGCCGTCCACACCCCACCCCTTCTCCCCAGCTGCGACAGACACAACTTCTGTCCCAGAGGACGGTTCAGCTACTTTCCCTCCGGGAACACCTTCACCAGGCGAATCCATCCCTGGGGCGTTCCCACCCACACCAGACCGCCAATCAGCAGAAGTCACCGGCGCTCTTTCTCCCGTCCCCTTTTCCGATCGCCGCCCCTCGGTGCGCTCCGCTCGAGCTCTACCCGTACCCCCCACACCTATACCACCTACGGACACTTCCACGAAACCCGAGTTGGCTGCCTCTCCAACTTCGGCCACTCAACCAACTTCATCACCCGCGATCACGCCTTCCCTTGCCCCCCCACGGCCACGCACCAACCGCTCGCGAAGTGTTACCCGTCTCCTTGCTGTCCTTGGGTTTGTCGAGGAACCTCCCTCAGATACTTCACCCCCTGGACACCGCAAAAGGCCCTCGAGAGGTGCCAAGGGCGAAAAGCCGGTCATATCAGATCCAGTTAAGGCCCAAGGCACTGACTCACTCGGGCGGGTGGTTGGTGCCGTGGCGCCTTGGGTTGCCCCCCCAGAAACAGAGACCGCGGCTCCTCCTCCACCGACTACGTCAACCACGGCAGTGGCTCCATCTCTGGTACCTGCGCAAGTACGGGACACACCGAGCCCTCAGTCCACCATGGTTGACGAAACGCCACCTTTGGCACATCCATTTGGCCCGAGGCCACTTGGTGTGCGCCGAGCATCCAAGTCATCTCGGACATCGATGTCGGGACGAGGGCTTACTGGTACGCAGGGTATCCCCCAAGTGCCTGAGTCGGCCGAGGCCCTCTTGGAGAAGCTGAAAGAGTTGGACGGGGAGTGGGATATGGTGGCCGGAGGAGCAGCGGAAGAGGATCTGGAACAGATAAAGGCCGCGACGTCCGATGGGTATGGTGCTGATGGGTACAAGACTAGTGCGAATCAGAGTGCCAAGGAAGGCTTGAGGGAGACATCAATCGATGCAACCGTCAGTAATGTATCCCCAGTTCCCACTGACCCTGGAGATACCTCGTCGGTTGTGCCCCATACGTACCCTGCCTTTTCGCTCCCCCTGTTGTCTCCCCGACCTCCTCCGACGCGCCCCGCCCCACCCGTGCGCCGCGGTTCCAAGAAGGAGTCAGTAGGACTTGAGGTTCCCGGAGAAAAAGACAAGGAGGGAGGAAGGAAAACCAGGTCGAGAAGCGTAACTCGATTGCTGGCTGCATTTGGATTGGGTGCGGTAGACGAAAGCAATGGGGGGGCGAGACGAGGTGGGTTTAAGCAAAAACTCTTGTTATGGCGAGCGGCATCGCTCTGAACATCTACCCCGTTTGTGCCCCGCAGATTCCACCTCGACTAGGCAGGGAAAGTCTCGACCGTCCTCGAGGGCGTCTTCTCCGGCTCTACGCGGTAGTACTACCCTGAACACCCCCACTCCAGGTGGTCACCCAGTGTCTCATTTGCCGTCCCTCGTTGGTGAGACTTCTGGCAGGACCTCCACTCAGGAAACCAGGGACGACAAAACTAATGGAGGCAACCCGGCCAATCCTGAGACCACACTCTCATTCGCCCAACTGGTCGATTTGCGCCCCTTTGCTGCACCGTCACCTGTGCCCAATGTTGAGCCTGGGGGTGGCTTGTCCGGACCTGAACAAGGCAACACAATGAGTGGAAGTGAAGTGCAGACACCAACCCAACTCAACGCATCTCCGTCATCCTCCTCCTACACGCCCAACATGGGCGGCTCCTCTATTCCCTTGCATCCGTTCACAACACAACCACCAACCACATGGATACTCCCCCCACTCCACGCAACGGCCGTGCCGGGGACTACCACCACAAGTGAGGACGATTTTGCGGCAGTTGTCCTAGCGGCTGCCTTATCGGCCGACCGGGCTTCCTTGCGATCGGTGTCCCCGGTAGCAGGTTTTGCGGGACAGTACGCTGGTGAATCTAGGGCATCTCAGGTGCAGACGCCTGGGAGAAGTGCAGCGAGCCCTGTACCCATGTCTCCCACAATACCTGCATCGCCAACTTCGCCCTCCGGAGGTTCTTTCGCGGGCATGTTGCCTTCACATCTTACCACACCGCCTACGCGGAAGGACTCTTTAAGGAATCGATTGGAGACCAATGGTTCAGGCGGGCATGCAGCAGCGTCCTACAGGTTGTCATTGGTGCACAGACCATCAAATGCCAGTGTGAGGCAGACTATGTATGCCCAGCAAATGCAGGGACAAGGGCAGGTGTATAATCAAGATTGGGGCTTTGCCTCTGTCGTGCCGCCGTTTTCTGCGCCGACGGACGGTTTGGGTAATGGACAATCGCAGGGGGACCCATTGGCTGACGGGGCTCTTAACGGAAACGGCGGGACGGAACGGTCTGCATCGGGAGGAAACCTTACTCGATCAAACACAGTGTCAACAATTGCTACTGTGTCATCTGGAGTGACCGGGTCGGTCAGTGGGTCTTCCTCTAGACCGGTCGGTGCGTCGTCTTCACCCGTACCAATCGTTCCTCGAACGCCGACTCGTTCTGTCACCGGTGGAAGTGTTGCGGGGACTTCGCTGGTTTCTGCGTTAAAACCAACAACGCCGGTTTCAGGGGACCTTGTCCCGCCCAGGTCGCATTCAATGACGAGGCTGGGATCCGAATATTTGTTCAGGATACGCGCAGAATCGGAAGCGGGGGATAGCGGGAGTGAGATGGGGGAGAGCGATGTAGGGGAGGAGGAGGAGGGAGGGAGAGAGCACGAGGAGACAAGGCGGGGGAGGCGAAGGTCCAGTAGACCACGGTCGGGGTGGTGGTGGGGTGGTGGGGAGAAAAGCGAGAAAGGTGATGGAGAGAAAAAAGGGCAACAGAGAGATGAGATTAAGGTAAAAGAAAAGGAGCCCAAGAGGGGTCGGCTATTTTGGAGGAGGGGAAGATCGAGGTCTGGATCGAGGGAGGATAAAGCGTCACGGGGCCGACCATCACAGGACTTCGGGATGGTGGAGCCGAAGAAGTTTGGTAACAAAGTGCCCGGCGTACCCGTTGACGAGGTCCCACCAACATTACCAGCGAATACTTTAGACGAGGAGGGGCGCAAGAGCCGGATGAGCCGGAGGTCCCTGTCACGCAAGTCGAACAAGTCGACGAAATCGAACAAATCGATGGGCGACGGTCTTCTGGAACCTCCTCGACTCGATACTTCTGGTGCGAGTGCTTTGGGCAGTGAGCCACGGACGCGTTCACAGGAACAACGGTGGGGCGTCAGCAGGATGGTCAAGGCCGTAGCGTCTGCAGTGACAGGAGGAGGTGGGCGGAAGGACAAGCCCAGGGAAGGTGCGGATAAGGAGGAGGAAGAAGCGTCCACTCCAACCTCTTCGGTTCCGAGTGTAACCAACAGCTCTACAATGTCCGCAGGGGCTGATGGGGCCAGGAAGGGTAGGCAGAATGTGCCGAGCGAGGCTACTATTTCGATGTACAGGATGCCTTTTTATGCGGGGTCGTAAGGTGATGGTTCATGGCTGTCGACCGTTGTTTATTGGCCCTCGTGGCTGGGTATCACTTATATGAAAAAGTATATACGTCTATGTCATCACTGTACGTAGTTTATGAAAACATTTATTGCAAAAAACGATCAAGCAAAAAAAAAAAAAAAAAAAAAAGATTGAAAAGATCGGGCATAAATCATTTCAAACCCATAGGTGCCACTGCGCCAGACGTCTTTTGGCCATTATCTCGCAGCTGCTATAAAAGTAATGCGGGGTAGGGCGTAAGAATACATAAGTCACGTGCCCTGTTGCTTCATTTTGTTTGAGATGTTCATCCATTGTGCACGCTCTGCAGTAAAATGGACTTTAGTTCCCACGCTCCTTTACTCCTTCCAGATGTGCGACCCATCAAAGCTCAGAGTGGTTTCGTTGGGCCAGCAATTGAAACGGGGGCGGATGGTCAATCGCTCCAGCTTCCGATGTCAAATGGCTCCATATGCTCATACTCCTCCAACGCTCCAAACTCCCAAGCTCAAGCCGCCACCACAAATGTAGCTCCGCCAGACCTGCTCAACTGTTTCGTCTGCATGTGCAGTGCCAGCCACGACCAGCAGAGGCATCAAGTGATCCATCGTGGGGTGGGCGCGACGAAGGTTTGGATGCGATTGGGCAAGGCTGAGGAGGGGTTTCGGCTTGTTCGAGAAAATGGTTCATGAGTCACACATGTCGTCTGCGCCGGCAGTGCGCGGGAAACTCACGTCCGCTCCAGCTCTTTCCAGAGTTTCCACGAGATCTCGCTCAAAGTCGAGCGCCCAGCTCTCCACATCTGCAGCGCTTCCAGAATGCTTCATGGGGTTATAGAATTGCTCTGAGGATTTCATCAGCGGAGGAAGCACACTCTCTTGGAAAACTTCCTCGTCGTCCAGAGCTGCGAGATTGTGAACTTTCGACCGAAGGGTTTGAATCATGCAGGTATGGTAACCCGGAGAGAGACTCACCCGAGCCACCGCTACCGACCACAATGTATCCCTCGTCACGCACCTGTCTTAACACTATACCCACGGCAAAATGCCACGCTGGGTTGTGATGGGATGCGATGCTCATCTCAAACACAGGCACGTCCGCTTCGGGAAGCATCTGCAACAATGGGCACCAAGCACCGTGGTCAAACGCTCGGAGCGGGTTAAGAGAGCATGGTATTGGAGATGAGTCGAAAAACTTTGCCAACTGGGTGGCGAGAGTCGTGGAACCACGAGGTGAGTACGAGAGATTGGAGACGCTCGGAAAGCCATTGAAGTCTGGTGTTGGATTTCCAGTTGAGGCAAACGGTACGCAGATTGGAATACGTCTCCTCACCGTGAAAGATCGCGGGGTTTTCTGCAGAGGTTACTGTTTTTGGGCATTCAGAACAAAGCTACCGGGCAGCAGTCTTGTGTTCTCTCCGCTCACGCTTCTCACCTTCGATACCGGCTGCTCTCCAGTGCGCGCTGACCATCACCACGCCTTTTACTTGACTCTGCCGCCATTGCTCGTGAATGAGTTTCCCGATTGCCCTCCACACGCCCACAGTTGGCGATGACTCGAACTCTGGTGCGCCCAGAGACGGCGGTCCGTGGTTGATGAAAAACGCGGGCAGTCGCATTGGGTGAGCAGGCCGGGCGGTAGTGATCGGCTACCATTTTGTGACCACGGCAGCCGTCCAACCCATGAACGTGAAATGGACCCGGAATACAAGAAGCAGAAGGATGCTGCTCGCACGCGGATCGACTCACGATATAAAATATCGGGTTTCATCTCGTCCGGGACTTACGGAAAGGTCTACCGGGCGTCCCATATTGCGACGTGAGTTCTCAACGAAACCACCACCGAAGACCTTTCATTGAGCAAACTTTCTCTGGCTACTTGGGTGTCACTTGTTGGCACCGCTCAATGATGCCACATGGCCGTCGACGCACCGCTCGGCACCCCTCAGTGGCAAAGATGTCGCAATCAAGAAGTTTAAGCCCGAAAAGGACTTTGACCCACACGCTTCTGCGTTCTCTCAGTCGGCCTGCCGAGAGATAGCTGTGAGTGCCCCTGTGTGTCGAGGAGACCTTCACTGTCGGCTTGATGAAGTGACCTTTTATTACTATGGTCGCCAATCCCGCGAAAACAGCTATGTCGTGAGCTCCGGCACGAGAATGTTGTTTCACTCGATGAAGTGATGATTGACCCAGCAGACAGGTCCATTTACATGGTGTTTGACTACGCCGAACACGACTTGTTGGTGAGCATTTGATATGCGACGTTGGAATGCGATATCCATCTCCTCAGATGAAAATCCAATCAACGGACAACTCTGCTTGCCTTCCAAAGTGCGTATTTAATCCATGTGTTTCCTCGCAGCAAATCTTACACCATCACGGTCACACCGAACGCAAACCTGTCCCCGAACCAATCGCGAAATCACTTCTCTACCAGCTTATCAACGGTGTCGCGTATCTGCACGCGAACTGGGTTCTCCATCGGGACTTGAAACCAGCCGTAAGTGGATTAAGACACCAAAGTCTCACGGCAACTCTCCAATACTTTCCCTCCCACCTCCAAGAATATTCTCCTATCTCCTACCGGGACAGTCAAGATTGGAGACTTGGGTCTCGCGCGACTCTTCCAGCAACCTCTCCTCCCTCTCTTTTCTGGTGACAAGGTCGTCGTCACAATATGGTACCGGTCTCCGGAGCTCCTGCTTGGCGCGCGACACTACACAAAAGCCGTTGGTGAGTGCGCAACAATGGCAGCTGGTCGTGGCTCATTAGCACGCAACGGTCTTCCAACCTCTGCTTCCTCTACATCACCAGATATGTGGGCCGTCGGCTGCATTTTCGCAGAGCTCCTCATCCTCCGCCCCCTGTTCAAAGGCGAAGAAGCCAAAATGGACTCGAAAAAGAACATACCGTTCCAGCGACACCAGCTTCTCAAGATTTTCGAAGTACTAGGTACTCCTGTACCGCAACCGCAGGGGGGAGGGATTGCAGGAATGGGAGCCATGGGAGGAGAATGGGCTCAACCTGTGTGGAAGGGGATGGACTGGATGCCGGAGTATCACAATTTGAAAGGATTCCCCAAGTGAGCACTCGATGCATGATCGCTCGGAATCTTACTTCTCTCAACATCGGCCGTGAAACCCCTATCGTCCATCGTGCGACAGCTACCCTCCTGCCTTGCGTAAGGTGATCCATCAGTCCGCGCCTCACTTCCGCTCCGAGCGGGGGTTCGATCTTCTCGCCAGAATGCTGGAGTACGATCCCAACAAGCGAATCACAGCGGAACAAGCGCTACAACATTCCTATTTTCTGCAAGAAGAACCGCAACCCATAATGAAGTGAGTCGGAAGTTTTAATTTGCTCCGATTTTGGGCGTGCAGCTAAATCCTCAATGATTCATTGCCCCAGTCCCTTTGCAGTGAACAATACCGAATATCCCCTTCGCAAAATCACCCCGCTCGAGCCATCCGACGATCACGTTGCAGCACAGCAAGCCGTTGCCAAGGCGACCGGTGTCGTGAATCCGACGTCCGTCGTGGGTCCCTTCTCGGGATCCCTCCTCCAACAAATCCAAGTGCCT
This sequence comes from Gonapodya prolifera JEL478, assembly GCA_001574975.1. Taxonomy (NCBI): domain Eukaryota; kingdom Fungi; phylum Monoblepharomycota; class Monoblepharidomycetes; order Monoblepharidales; family Gonapodyaceae; genus Gonapodya; species Gonapodya prolifera. Next base: position 1,244,426 of record KQ965731.1, read on the forward strand.
CTGATGGTGCAAAGCCAGACATACGTGGGCGCAACTCAACTCACGAATCCTTACACAAAAGTCTCGGGATCCCGCTTAGCCACCCTGCCACCCCAGTTCGCGCACCTGCAATCATCCGGCGCTTCCCATTCTCGCGCTGTGTCGCATTTACTTACTACCCGCCAACCCCATAATGTCGCATTGTCCCATTCCAAGCTGGCGACTTCGGCACCTCCCAGTCTGCCTATGCAGGTGACTTTGGGCGTTCCTGTGCCACCGGGCGTGGCTCATGCACGAACAGCTGCACCTGGTGCAGCCTTATCTATCGCCTCCAATTCGCGAGGCTCGTCAGTGCAGCTGTCTACCGGAGTTACGGTGCCGCGAGGAAAGGCATACGCCTTGCCTTCTGCGCCGCAATCTATGGGCGGTCACGTTGTGTCTCAACAGGGTGGATCGGTTGGGAACGCGAGCAGCTTCCAGGTTTCGCAGGCGCTGCTGGGACACGTTGCACAAGGTCCCGCGTGGACTCAAACTACAATGGCAAATGGGACAATATCGTTGAACGCTGGAAGTATTCCTGGCTTCCCTCATCAGGTCGTGCTGCAAGGAGGACAGAAAAGGAAGAGACAGGGATAATAAAAACTCTGCATTTTCACTTTGACCCATGCATACGTGGTCTTATTTATGTTTTTCGCATGTAATGTATGAAGGCGTCTACTAGGATAAACCACAGCAAAATGTCTAACGAGTCATTTTTATGTGAATGCTTCTAAATCATGTTGAGTCAAATTTTGATGCGTAATTTCTCAGTGACGTTATTATTTTGCATTTGGCCTTCCAGACACGAGGTGAACCGACTTTCGTTCACCCCTCGCCAAGTCCCGCATCGGTTCTTTGGGTATCGCATCCCAGTCCCACAATCCAGATGCTCTGCGTCCATTCTCTCTCCACCCTGACATTCCCAAAGATGGACTCGGAGGACATGACGGTTCTGACTCTGCCCAAACCCTGGAAGGACGCTTTGGGATTCCTCCGGTTTGCCTCACTGGGATGGGTGGAGAAACCTTTGGCACGCCACCGGATGGCGCAAACCAAGGATCAGGACCCGCTGCAAAGTCATGGGAGGCGTCCACATTCATAGAACGCCTGAACAAAGCTGTCCTCCTAGCATTGGATGGGGAGGACAACGCGGGGACGGGGGGAACACTCTTGTCGGCTCCGACTGCTCCAGAACGCAAGAAGCTTGATTCAGCGAGAGGTTGCGGGCCGAGTAAACCGATTGACGGAGAGTCGAATGCCGCAGAACGGCGGAAGCGGGATTGTGGAGATCCAGGTATGGAGGGTGGGAGGGGACTTGAAGAGCGTGGAGTAGTTGGCATAGCTCGGACGGGCCGATACTGTTGGAACAGGATGCCATCGTTTGACGAATTATCAAAGCGACTGGTTGATGTATGACTCGTGAGGGGAGGGTGGGCAATGGATTTAGGCTTCTCGCCAGGGGATACGACACCTGAGAGCTCCGGAGAGCTACTCGATGACAGGCGAGGGGAAGGCAATGACGTTGTGTCGCAATCGGACTAAAATACAGATTCATTGAGAAGAATTCGCACAATGTATGATCGCCGCTTCTCACCGTTTGGGTATCCTGCCAAGAAGCTTCCAACGGAGACGCGCCGAGTCCGTTCATGTTCCTCGTTTTATTTGCCAATTTTCTCAAAGCATCGACGGCCTCCAGCACATTGCGGTTCCTGCCCGGTCCTAGTTGCCTTCCACGAGATCCCTCCTCCTCTGATTCACGGTCCTGAAGCTCAACGGCAGAGTCAGTTCCTGGAACAGTGCTTGGAATTGACAGCAACTCGGGACATAACTCTGCAGCCGGAAGTACAGTAACGGAATCTTTTGGCACACCGCCGTGAGACTGTGGAGTGTGAGATGGATCGTGGGACGGTCCATTAGTGGTGAACCTTCCAGTCGAAGCGACAAGAGTTGCTCCAGAGGATACCGCATCGGGCTTGCGATTATCCGCACTTCTTCCAGTTGACGCTTCCTCACGCTCGCCACGTTTGGCTTCAACTGAATCCCCAAGGGGCGATCCGAGACTTGCAACCAGCCCATCTAGTTCTTCCCGCATTTGTGACGCACGTTGCAACAACGCCTCGCGTTCGTTGCGACGATCATCCAGTAAAGAAGAAAGCTGTTGCACTTGTGATTCAAGTGCTGGAACGAGAGCTTGATGACGCGACAAGTCGGCTGAAATGTTCTGGAGTGAAGTTTGAAGAGAAAGTTGCCTAGTAGAGAGGATAATTAATTCAAATGGCGAATGGTTTAGGGTAGCAACTCGCGTACTTCATCCGGAGTTCCGCATTTTCGCGAGTGAGCGCAACATTTGTTCCTTGAATGAACCAATGATAAGATGGTGGTCGAAATGACATTGGCAAGAAGAACGCACCTCTGAGTCTGGTCGCCTCAACTCCAAGCTTTCGAGCCTGTTCATTCAAGTGTTCTGCGAAATAAAATTCCACCAGTCAATTCGAAATACCAAGAGATATGATGCATATATCCGATTGCTTGCTATCTTGCTTACCTTGGACCTCCGAGCCGCTAAACGGGTCTCCACCATGCTTCTTAGAGCTCCCACGACTTACGGGCTTGAATTCACTTTCAAAAATGCCACTCGATGGCCTCGTAGGGGAAGTGTCCATGAGCTCGTTCCGAAACAGAAATGCAGACCATCTCCGGTTGGGACTGTTTCCATTTCCATGCAATCCCTGAGGAAATTCAGTCACGAAAGCTTTCGAGTCTGGTTGGTCAGACGCTTGGCGCTTTCCCGAAGGCAGCCTCGGCAGAGTGGTCCAGGTCAGAGTCTCTTCCTTTTCTTTCTTCTCCTCTGGCTTCTTCTGCTCGGGATTCTTCGGCTTACGCCACCGGCCTGGGAGTAAGCCGCGAAGAACCTGCATTGATGGGAAGGCTAGTGAATGCAAGGTGATACGCCGAGGGGTCCGTCCACAAAAGGGTGGCGCAGCCTTCCAATTTCATTACAGACGCAAATCAAATCGCTCAAAGAGCTCCGCGTAGACAGCAACATGAGTACATACAAGAAATATAAATTGACATATTGTTTTGGCACGTGATTACCCCGCAACCGCGCAATGAGTTCAGCTCAAAAGTGTGAAGTATACAAGGAATTCAAATTGATTTGTCACATTCGGTTACACTATATGCGGTATAATACAAGATTTTAGACAAAGTCAGATGAGAACCAGCGACCAGCGCCATTAGGTGTCGTTGTCCAGAGACCTCCAGTAATCCAACATCCAGCCATCCTCTTTAGAAGCAGAGCGTTTCCGTATTGTACCTCTCCCTGCAAGCGTACTAAGCGCAGATCTGGGTCCCCGTGGTCCACCCTCTCTCCTCCGGACATTCACAGAGGACGCGGGGAAGAAACCAATGACCGAAGTGCCCTCGATTCGACCGAGCATCCAGCCATCTTCGTACTGGAAGAAGATGAACACACTGTCGCCAGAATGGAGTTCGATTTCGTCGTCCGCTGTCGGTTCAAATCGATTTATTACGACACCCGTTCTGTGTGATTTTAATTGGTGAGGTCGCATAGTAAACAGCTGAGCACAACCAATACACTCACTGAACCATTCCTGATGTATTCGCTGGTGCCTCAACAGACAGCTCTGGCACCAAGTAAGGACCCTGCATACGAGAGACAGGGGATGACGGGGACGCCAGAGAGCTTGAGTAGCGGCTCGACCGGCGCAGTGTTGCCACGATTGCCGCAGATATGGAGCGCCTTCGAACCTCTGGATCATCAACGGTCGCGAGGTGACTTAAACCGGTCGAGTTAAATGAGGGAGGAACATCACGACGGAGACTGAGCTGCTGTGAATCGTAAGGACTATATTGCATAGGGGTGGAGGGGTGAGCGGAAGGAAATGGAGGGTGTCCTGGTGCAAGGTCCAGTTTCGGAGTGTCAGGGGAGGATTCTTCACTGTCCTGCATGACCCGTCTTCGTCGTCGCATTCGAATGATAATGAAGCCAGTGACAAAACCGATTGCGAGAACACCAAGGAGTGCGCTCATGCCAAGTATCGCCATCGCGCTGAGGCCGTTTGCCGATGCCGTTGGGGCGACATCTTTTGATCTGCATGCATGCTCAGTCCGATTGAACGTTTGCAGCGCATTGACGCGACGCCACTCACGATGTTGACGTATCTGTACTGTGCGAGTCGCTATAGTCGAGGGAAGCGGTGGCCTCCGCGACGACTGCAACTGGTTGAGCCAAACTTGTCGCTGTCGAAATTCCTCTCTGTTCCGTGGCACTCCTCAAGGACCGTGATGCAGTAGCGGCTGGCGCGACTTTGCCAGTAGGTTTTGATGAAAATGTCAGGGTATTTGTTCCCGCATTGGGCACTGTCGCGCTCCCCTTATTCGGTTGGCTTCCCATTGCATCCATTGATGGTTGCGTGCCATTCATCCGAGAAGCCACGTTCGTCCCCAGAGGTTTTCGCCTGGTCGCAGTTCGTGTACGGGGCGAGACTCTGGTGCGGCTCAAGAATGCAGTTCTGCTCCTCGTCACATTGGTCCGCGGTGTCCGTTTCGTGGTCTTCGTTGTTCCGATTGCGGTTTGCGTCATTGACGAAGGCGGCGTGGTCGTGGGAGACGTGGAATCCGTCGTCATTGGACCAGAATGCCGGAGCTGTGCACGCCGCTCTCAATTGGGTTTCACCGAGCGATGGGACACTTGAACGCCAAGCGCTCTCCTAACGCGGCTGATGTCGCAATGATTTTGCTTCTTCTTGGGAGATTGACTCGTAGACCCAACTCGGGTGCCGGTGCCAAGGTCGCCCCATGTGCGGCGCTCAGATCGTGAGAGGGGTCTGCCTTCCCCCGAAGCCCGATCATTTACAGCTGTTTTTGCCCACTTTTGAAACCGGAACAGGGACTCAAATCTCTCTGAAATCATCGTGCGATTGCATCTATGGACACTAGAGAACTAACTTGATTAGTGTTCTGGTTTGGAATGTGTACTACCCGTGATAAACATCGTATATACGAGCCTATTGTTTCTCTCGCAGTTTTTATCTTCTCTAAAAGTGAACGTGAAAAGTCACTGTACAATACCTATGTCATCTACCTTGATCTCTGCACACACATAAATGGGTAGTACGTTGACAGTTCGTTTAAATAGGCGCTTTGTAACGTGACATGCTCCCAAGTTCCTGTTGCATCTATGTACCAATTTTGCGTTCTCCGTGGCAGTGAATTTGATAGGTTCAGGGGGGCATCTCCGAACTGTCGATCAGGCAGGGAAACCCTCATCTTGTCTCAACCCGTCTCAATCCTCTCATTCATGTGGGGAAATATGTACAGCAATAAAAAATACGCAAATGAAGTCCAATACCGCAACCTCCGAGCCTATATCTCGACAGGTTTCAGTAAAGGTTTCCTGTAGTGTCGCTGCAGGTGACTTCCAGGTCCACCATCCACCGGTTTGAAAGGGGCAAATGCCCCATATGGTTTCGGGATGGGAAGCTCTGAAATACCCCCCGTGCCAATAGTGATGGCATCCGAAACGTAAGCGTTGGGTCGCGGTTCTGCCAGAGTCCGCGTCGCTGGTGAAATTATATAGAATCCATCCTCGTCCCTGCATTGCTTCATCAGATAATGGCTCAAAACGCAACAATATTGTCGCAAACACTCACACTTCCACCACTCCAGCGCCTGTCTCCTTCCGTCGCCTTTCCTCCAGTTCTCGCAGCTCCTGCTCTCTTGCTATCCGACGCCTTTCGGCTTTGACGTACTCCAATTCAACTTCCGGTGTGGGCGCTTCGCCGCGTTCGACGCGACCACGCGCGTCCGTGAGAAGAGCTTCTTTGTCACAAAGCTCACGGTAAAGTGTCATTGCAAGAGCCTGGTGCATTGAAAGTTCCGACACTCGCGAAGTGAGAGATCTTGTGAGAGATTTGAGTCGCCGTTGGACCTCGTTAAGCTGGTAAAAATTTATCAACAAGCGGTCAGAACTTTCAGACGAGCGGATGACAAAATAAGGCTTACTTTCACGACAAATGATCCTGTGACAGACTTGCCCTCCTCGACACGTTCTTCTATCCGTCCAACGAGATCTTCGACCTCTTCCAGCACCAGATCTTTCTCGAGCAGCTTCTCCTCGATCTCGGCAAGCTTTTCTTCCAAAAACCTGATTCGCTTGGCCAATTCTTGCTGCGTAGGGTCTTTACCCCCCAAATGCCTTACGCGGTCTTTGGCCTGGTTGCTGGTTGGAGTTTCCACGGTATCACCAAGGATATCAACCTGCTTCCGAACGTCATGAAGATCTTTCGACAGTTGATCCGCCCTGTTCTCGAGTTGATCGGCTTCCGCTCGAAACTTGTGTCCGACCAAGATGCTTCGCTCCAACCCTTTAATCGCTGTTCGAATTTTCGTGATGTCTTCTTCGAGCAGCAACCCTTCTTCTTCAGCCTTTCTCATGTGCTCCTTCATTGCTTCGACTTGCTCCCTGCACTCTTTCAACTCCTTGGTCCGTTCCGCGACGCAAGCTGCCAGTGCGTCTCGCTCAGTCGTATACTTGGCAAGTGTTCTGGAGGACGAAGATATCACAGCTTCGGCAGATGTTATGCGAGCTTGTAGGTCTGCAATCCTACTGTCATGTTGCTTTATCTGCTCTGTGTGATTAGCGTTCAGCCGTTCGGGGTTAAGGTTCAGTCAACAAATAAACGGTAGCCCACCATTTTTATCATCATGGACTAATTGCGTCTTGTTCTCTTCGTTCTTCAGTGTATCTCGAAGGGCATAGGCCGCTTGATTTTCCCGTTTTTGTTTCTTTTGGGACCACGAACGTCAGGAACCGTGCACGTCACACGGAAACCCTTGATAAACTCACTCCTAGCTCTCGTTCCTTGAGTTCTACCTCTCCCTTCACCACCTCAACTTCGTTTCCCAGCACTTTCAATTTTTCCTCGACTTCTTGGCACCGCTGTCCCGCCGACCGCACCATTTCCGCGTACCGATTGCGCTCTGCTTTCACCACTTCGTACATCCCGGCAAACTCATGCACGCTCTGTAATGCTTCTTCACAAGAATCTCTCGCATCGGACAGAGCGGCCACAGTGGCCGCGAGATCTTCCCGCGCCCTTCGAAGTCTCGACTGTGCCCTCAGCAGATCTCGGGCACGCAGTGTTCGCTCCAAGGAGGTGGACACGAGCCTGGACCGAGTTGCGGAAAGCTCCTTGCTCGCCCTGTCCAACTCCAGCTCGAGATTCGCAATCTTTTCCTGCTCAGATTCGACGAGTGTCCGTTTCTCCTCGTCCACGCCTTTAGTTTTCACCACGTGGTAGAGCAAAATGTCCGTTTCGCGACGAGCCGCAATCTGCTCTTGTGCGCGCTGGGCGCGTTCTCGCGCACAAGCTGACGTGTCGTGGTCCAAGTCCACGAGATGGTTCTTGACCGGTGGGATGGAAGCGAGAAGGGAATTGAGTGAATTAGTGAGGCGTCGGTTGAGCTTGAGAGCAGTGTCTTTCTCCCGTAAGGACCGAAGCAATCTATCATGTTCCCGTTTTGCCTGTAAGAAAAATATGAAGATACCATCGATCTTACCAACCTGTGAATAAGTAAACATGAAAACGAACCTCTTGAATAATTCGTCGTCCCGCCGCCTCTAGTCGGACCTTCTCGGCTCTCTGAGAGACCACCTGTTCCTTTGCAATCTCCAACTCTTTGGCAATGTCCTCGCAGGCTCTATCAAGCTCTCTGGCTTCCCCCTTGCGGGTCTCCAGATCCGCAAGCAGGTCGAGCTTCGTTTCTTCCAACTCGCGTTTTCGTTTTTGGTAGTTGACGAGCGATTGCTCCAACTGCGCCGCCTGGGCGGTCTGGGCGTTGAGTTCGGTCGCCAACGACGATAGCGCGTCGATGAGCACGCCGGCCTGCTTTTGGATTTTGATGGGCATCTCCGTGCTCTTGGTCAGGGCCGCTGCGTGCTTCTCGCGCTCAGCCTCCAGGGTTTCCCGCTCGTGCGAAATCGTCGTGAACGTGCCCTCCTTCTCCTCGAGGTCCTTCTGCAGGTTCTCCACCTGATGCCGCCTTTGAAGCACCTCGAGCTTGAGCTCCTTGGTCGATTGAATGAGCTGGGGCTCGAGCATGTCCTGCTTATGCCGCCGAATGTCTTCGATGTCGGACAGAAGTTGGGTCTTCTCGCGTTGCGCGTCTTCAATCTCCTTTTCGAGGCGCGCTTCTCGCTCCATGCAGAGCGCTACTTCATTCTGGGCCTTTGTCAGCTCGCGCCGCAGTTCGCCGATCCCCGACGACTCTTGAAAGGAGCGTGCCGTTGTGCGGTCGGCGTCGACTTTTTGGGAAGCGACTTTGCGCGAGATTTGATTTGTGACCTGGTGAAGGGAGCGTTCGTAGTTGATGGCTGCCAAGAGGTGCGAGTGCAGAGAAAGAAATCGCTGGCGAAGGTCGGAAATTCTGAGGGCACAGAAGAATATGGGTGTCCGTTAGACCAGAGACTTGCCACTTCAGGGGGCCAACGTGTTTGCGGGCTTCACCGCCCGCACTCCCTCCAAGTTTATCCGAAAACATTCTGTCAGCTTGTGACAGCAGCGAGACTCTGCATACCCTTGGATCTGTGTCCGACACGTGCATTGCCCACTAGACTGGACTTAACTTGACACACGATCCACCACTCACTTTTCCACGGGCATCTCCCTGTTCTTTTTAATTTGCTCGATCATTTTGAACGCAGGAGTCTGCTCGATGTCGAACAATCCGCTGTAGAGATCCGCGTTGTCTTCCTCATCGTCGTGTGTGGGAGCAGGAAGCTCCGTTCCAGACGCGGAGAAGAGCGGATTCGAAGCCGAGCTCAGTGGGAGTGGCTGTTCATTGGCTATTGAGCGAATCTGCTGGACCACCTGCGCTATGGATGTAATGTCGTTTGCTGTCTGTTGCGAGGACGGGGACTCTCCACTCGGGTGCGGGGCGGTGTCCGCAGGCTGATCGGACGGCGATTCGGGCGGGGGCGCGGGTTCCCCTGGCGACGGAATCTCCATCGTGTGCTGCGACGGGGAGTCAGTCTGTGTCCCACTAACGAGCGACCGCAGCATCAACCGTAATTTACCCGGCGTTCACCTTGCCAGTCCCAACACGAAGGAACAGCGCTGGCATAAACCTATATGTTCATTCGACTAGATTTTACGGATGGTAAGACAATTTCGTCCGCAGCGATAACCATTAAATTTTACATAAAGCAGGTTAATAAATACAATGCATAAAAAGTCTAACGTAATGCCTCGCTGCACTGCACAGGTGCCAGCCCTGCGCGCACGATCGAAGAAGTTAGGGTCGGGATCACGCGGTCTGGTTGAGTGTGATTGCGATAGCACCACCGTTGAGCAGTGCTCCACTCGCAGTCAAGGTAGGCGTGACCGACATCTTCCCGTTCTGGCACGAAACAGCAGGGTCCGAAGTTTGGAAGATACCGCCCGGGTTCGGCGCGTCGTCCTGCGTCTCGAACTTGAGCGTGTTGCCTGTTGTCATTGCGTTTCCGATGCTCCAGGTGTTGGAGATCATGACGTTTTGCAGTCCACCGAATGTCATGGAGATTGCGGCGAGACCACCGTCCGCATCGTCCATGGGCTGGTGGCCATTGACAGACAGAGTCATTCGAAGAGGGAAGAACACCGCTCCAGTGTTGCCCCAGCAGTTGTCAAACTTGTAGTTAAATACGTACGGTAGGCCACCCCTGTTAAGGACGAGAATAGTTAAAGAACGGTCGTCGAATGCAGTCTTCTCTTCCAAGAACGCTTACCCTGTAGCAGGAGCAGGCGTGGGTGTCGGAGCAGGGGCCGGAGTAGGGGCGGGAGTGGGAGCAGGAGCTGGAGTGGCTGGAGGAGGAGCTGGTACGGGTACAGTTGCACCTTGACCGGCTTGAAGACGACGAACGAAATCGTAAGAAAAGGAAACCCGACCAAACCACTCTCCAATCTCACCTGGAGCACCCTTTGGCCGAATGACCGCATTGATCGGCCCTCCCGTGAGCAACTTCCCGGTCATGGACAGCGTGGGGACCGTAGCGGGCATTTGCCCCACACAAGCGACACCGGCGGGCAAGAGGAACTGCCCGCCAATGTTTGGCCCGTCGTCGATGGTCTCGAACGACCACACGTTCCCGGTGGCCTTGGAGTTTGCCGACGCCCACGTGTTGGAAATCCCAATGCTGGCCAACCCTCCAAACGTGATCTGCAGCGCCGCGAGACCCCCGTTGGCGTCGGCGGCGGGTTGGTCCCCGTTGACGCTGGCCTTGATGTTGAGCTGGAATATGTTCTGCGCGCCGCCGCTTGGGTAGCACGCGCTGATATCCCAGACAAAGTCGTAGTTGGGGGCGCCGGCGGTTGCGGGCGCGGGCGCGGGAGTTGCAGCGGGGGTGCCTGCAGTCTTTGTGGGCTGTGCGGCGGGAGGGGTGCCCGCGGCGGGCGTGGGTGCAGGTGCGGGAGTCGTGCCGGTTGCGAGGCCGTTGGCCTTTGCGAGGTTCAGCAAGGTCTGGGTGTTGAACGTGAGCGACGTGGTGACGCCGTTTGCGTCCGTGTTGGCGATAATGGGCAGCTTCTGGTTCGGGTCAAGGTACGCAACCTGTTGCACGAATGGTTAATATCGTGTCGCAACTCGCCACCACACGACGCATCCTCTCACGTACATTAGGAAGCAGCGTGTCACATCCAAGACCCGCCCACGACGCCGCATGTCTCTGTCCCAGGAACGTGTACAGGTTGGACCCGGCCCCGGTGTCGGGGCTCGCGAAGCCAATTGTGAACTTGGAGTCGGTGATGATCGAGGCGGCCGAAACGTCCAAGAAGCTCTGGCAGTACGCAGTCGACTCGGCCGTGGTCCCGGCGCCGGCTGCCTGATTGACTGCGGCGCGGTAAGCGTTTTGCTTGGTCTTGGAGGGGTTTCCGGCGGCGTTCACGACCATGGGGTTCTGAGAATAGAGGTGAGTTTTTCGGTCAATACGCATGTCACATGTTGCAAAGGAAAACGAATACGAGACTCACGTTGGGAGGAACCTGCGCGACTGGCGCTTGCTGAAACTTGGCGGCCTGAAGTTCGTTGAGCGCGAGTGAGCCAAACGACATTGCCGGGTCGGCCAAACTCGGGACAGTGAACGCGGTGCAGCCGATCGCGGGGCGCAAGAACGCATCCAGGAGAAGGTTGTCAGATCCGTTGTTGATGTCGGTCGTGAGGGTTTGGGAGTTGGCGGTGGTCTTTTGGCCGATCTTGCCATTCGCGTCTAATGGAGAGAGTACAGAGATGTCACACCCAATTCAACAACGAGAAGCAAGCAACGTGACACCGCAGCACGTACCAAGTGAGTAAGTCGTGATGACATTATCCGACTGGTCCATATCCACAACCTCGAACGATCGGGTCGTGTAGCACGTCTTTCCGTTCTTGCCCGTTCCCAGCGCCGGGATCGTAAGCGTTGCCTTATTCGCCGCCGCAAAGAACTGCGCCGCATTGCACGCCGCGAACTGGCCGAAAATGTCGCCCTTGGTGTTGGGGTCGCCGTTGACGCAGTTGGCCGCGGCAAGGTCTTTCCCGTTTGTGCCGTCAGCGATTGTGGTCGATGCGCCGTTGGTCCCGAACCAGCATCCGACGACGCTTGTGGCGGTAAGGGCCGGGACGACGGGTTTGACGAAGGCCTGCCCCTTGTTGATCATCAGGGGGGAGTAGACGGAGAGTTTGCCAGTGGCGGTGTCGACGATGGTGCATTCGGCGAATCTAGGTGTGGTGGTTGACCGAGTGAGATGCCTGAGAGCTCGGACAGAGAATTGACGCATGCTCACGTGGGCTTTCCGTCCGCAGCCTGAGTGCATCCGTTTCCGGATACGACCCACGGTGTCGAAAGACCTGTCGCGCTCAATGCGTTGGCGGGGAGGGTGACGACGCAGGCCATGTCGGGCATTGCCGCAGGCGGGGGTGTGGCGGCGGGAGAAGTTGCTGCAGGGGAGGGAGCTGCGGGAGTTGGTGCGGCAGGGGTTCCTCTGGAAGTGGGGTGCGCGTTGGAACAACTGACGGCGGAGAACATGGTTGTAATGTGCACTCACGCTTGACCTTGAGCTGCAAAGTGGCAAGTGGCGCACAAATCAGCATTTCGACGCGTTCGTGAAGAGGAATTCTTGTTACGTACCACCACCGCCAATAGCACCATTTTGAACCGTGACGCTGATAGCGCCACCTGTGATAAGTGCTCCCGAGGCAGACACGGTCACGCCCGATGCAAATTTGCCGTTGTTGCAAGCGATTCCGGCCAAGGTGAACTGACCGCCCACAACGGGCTGGTCGTCCTGAGTCTATTTTGGGGTGTGAAATTGCAATGTTCGAAAAACGAACGGCGGTGGTGAAGGTGGCAAGCGAGTGGGCTACTCACCTGGAAAGAGAAAACATTCCCTGTTGCCTTTGGGTTGGCGCCGTTCCAGGACTGTCCAACCTGGACCGTAGTGGCGCCGTTGAACTTGACCTGCAGGTTCGCGAGTCCACCATTCGCGTCGCCCATGGGCTGTTGGCCATTAACACTAATATGCATATTCGCAACGAAAGTCGCATCCGTCGTCCCCCAGCAGCTGGCGACATTGTCAAAGGTAAGTACGTAAGCCGGCGTCTGGCGTTTGGCGAGCGGAGCAGCAGTTGCGGACAGCGCGGAGAAGAGGAGAGCGCAGAGTCGCGCGACGGAGTGTTTCATTGCGGGGGAGTGGGCGAGAGGGGAGGGCGGAGTGGGGGAACGAAGAGGTACGCAGGCGGTAAGGGAGGTGCGAATGTGCACTCTATTTGAAATGCGCTCGGGAAATCCTGCGATCGTCTTGGCGTGATCTGCCGCAAACCTCTCCGCAAACCGCCGTAAACTCAGTTCCGCCGCAAGGGAAATATCCCGAAAACCTGACGAGTCCGCAAACCAGCCCATATCGGGGATAATACGGTAGGCAAGCGACGCAGCCGAGAGATCAAGCGAGGGACAACTCTCGTCAGTGCTGGTGGTGCCGAGTTTTCGCGCCTTGTCTTTCATGAACCATGTCTGACAGGTAGGATCTTGGCAGTCATCTCCGCACCGGGTTTATTTCACGTCAGGTGACACACCACAAGGGAAGAATCTGCGGGAGGGCTCTCTTCAGCCATGTACATAGCTTTATATCAAACATGAGATTACTGTACGCACGAGCGTCCGAACGGAGACCAAGAAGTGTTCTCAATTCTGTCAAAGTGGGGACGAGACTGCCTCCACCAGAGACCTGTTCCCAACGGCAACAACCTCTCACTCGCGGTCACCGTGGCAACAACTGACAACATGGTATTCAGCTCGTAACAGAAGATAAGTATGTACACGAAAACCCGGGGCGTATTCCCCACATCAAACAATCTGAGCCATGCGCTCAGCATTTCCCTGGAAGTCCAGGTCGAGGGGAAGTTTCTCGCCGATCCAGGCCGCGTACCTGGTGCGGTGCGGCGAGGTGAATAAATCCCTTGTTCCAACAGTGCAGGAAGCCGTACAACGGCACATCTACGACCACGTACTTTGTGTGATCGTCAATCTCGATTTCGAGCCGGTTCTTGCCCTTGAGGTACTCCTTCTTGAGGTGTGGGTGGATGAGGACCGACAAGTCGCCTGCGCGTTCGATGAGTTTTTATATTCATTGGTCAAACTGCCAACTGCCAACACCACGACCACGGTCAAGGTCACGCGAGTGTGACACGCACCTCGTTTCGTGAGCAGCCAGGGAATGAAGGTGCCGTACTCGATGGGGGTCACCACTTGGTAAACGAGACCGGACGTGGACGTCGTGGGATGTCATATTCACAAAGAGAATAGACAAGACACGTATTCAAGTTGGCTCAAACCACGTGAACACGGGCTTGTCTCAAATACCACCCACCGTCAATCTCAAACATGCCCGTCTATCCGAATTCCCCATGCGCGCGCGAGCGTCCAAGTCCAACCCAAGTAACACAGAGCAACCGGCATAAGCACCTCCAATCCAACTGACAAAAACCACCACACGGCGGACCCAAACCCACCAGGTGCGGCCCCCTGGGCGTCTCATGGAACGGCCAGTGCCTTAGGTAGGGAAACGTCGCGATGATCTCGTCCCTCAGGTTCCTGGCGAACTCGACATCCTTTTTGTTGTACTGTTTGAAGTACTAGCGGGTGGGAAATCGTTTGTGATTCGGCAGTTTCGGCACACGGGGTCCACAACAACACATGTCAGCCTTCCCCGCCCGAACTACGGCGACAAGCTCCTTCGAAAACCCACGATGTGCACGTCAAAGTGATCGATCGGGTACGGGAAGGCCGGGCTCGGGAGCGAGGTTTGTGGTACGTCGGGTGTTGTCGATGGGGTGGGTTCGGGGGCCGATTGGGCTGATGGAGCCTCGCTTGGGCGCGATTCCGATTCGCTGGTCATTGCAAATGGGGCGATGGCAGTGGAGGTGGGGAGAGAGAGGTGGGTTGGAGTGATTACGAATCCAGCCAAGGATTATGGTTTAGAATGGACCCTGTTGATAACGCCCTGGACTTTGAGTGGGCGGAGGGTCTGTTGCACGATTTATGTAAGCAGCTTGAAAATGGAAGTCCCGCCTCCCCCGTGCAGGACGTGGTGATTTGAGGTGACGCAGATGAGCTTGAGCTTTGGGAGCTGGAGATGTGAAGAAGAAAGGTACAATAATGTAGGATCGACTGCCCTCCCCGAGAACCAGAAAACAATGATACAATTTTGGGCGGATGGTGTTGGAGTAGATTCACACTGATCAGGAAAAGATACAGCTAACGCCCAGGATACAAGTACCGTTGTCGCGGTCAATTCCGTCATCAATGAAGGTCGAGGGCAGGTAGAATCTCGAGAATTGGTGATGGGGAGCAAGGAGACCCAACGACGAGCATGTGCTCCGTCATAAACTTTGAACGATTCATTCAAACCCATGAGCTCCCTCGTCGAGACGTCGATGCACTGAATTGGCGCGGGCCTTCATTGGGGCAAGCCTCAAAGTCTTCACTGCCACCTGACACTTTTTAGAGCAGTGTTGAATAAGACGACGCGTGAGATGTCCAAAATCGAACCCAGGTCGGGGCTGGGAGCAGGTTGCGGAGCGCTGCACTTCTCCATCATAGCAGTGTAATCACCTGCCCGCAATTCACGTACACTAGGCGTCGCATTCATTTGGGATTAGTTTCATTCAAAAATGTCTTGCACAACACGACATTGTTCCTTCATTCGTTTGGGAACTGCCCAGACGGCAAACTTGTTACGGTCGCCGCCGGCAAACTTCTGGCGCGCCCAAGTGACAATCCGAGATGACCATGATCGTTTCACTTTTTGTGTGGCGAAGGTGAAGGGAAGGGAAGGGACCGAGGTATGGGAGTGAGGAGCACAAGATGTTGCGATGCAGTGCGAACGAAAAAATCAAGGTTTAGACATCAGCAGGACTGGCGATTCAAAATTCAAAAGCCTTACCTTGGGCCTTTTCTTTCTTTCCAGACATACTTTGAAGGCTGGCGCCAATGAATGCCACGCGAATTTAAGTGCATTGTCGTGTCGGCGGGGCATTCCTGGGTTTGAACCTGTGCACTCCCGACGGCTTTATTGATGGGCTAGGGAAGGTGAACTAGGTTGGATTTCAAAGTGTGTCTGTTTCAGTTGATTTCGTCCTTTGGAAGACTGACTGGCAGGCTTGATTTTTGCAACTGAGACTTGGCAATACAATCAATCAAAAACACTGTTTTAGCCTTAAATGCTGTCCTGTCAAGCAAGGACGACGGCAGGTCGAATCTCGAGAATTTTTGATGGGGTGACGCGGACAGAGACAGAACATTTGCTCACAAACTTTGAACGGATTGATTCTACCCCACGAGCTCCATGTCCACCCGAAGATTCACTTGAATTTCGCACGGTTTTCATTGATTTGGCATTCGGAGACGGGGCATATGGTCACAGACTTTGACCGATTGATTCAAACCCACGCGGGCCCCATCGACTTGAAGATTGACTTGAATTCGCGCGCTCTTCATTGATTTGGTATTCGCATGACAAAAATGGAGCGACATTTGCCGTCCAAGAGAGGTCTGTTCCTCTCGGAGCCGTTGCCCAGGACACACCAATGCAGACGTTGTCGCTCTCGTGTCCCATAACTGCAGTAGCGCACTTCCCCACGTTGACCTCATAGGGCACACACACCACCCGTTCCGATGGTCAAGCAAATCTGACGAGGAGACCCTGGATGCCGGGTCGGTGTGATGGACCAGCAAGAGGCACTCTCGGCCCAGATTTGGGTCGAGGAAGTAAATGCTGCTTCGGCATGCGGTGCTGGTTGGCTCCTCTGACATCCAAAGGAAGTGTTGGAAAAGTTTCGGGGCCAGTCTTCCTTCCAGTTAGCACGGTCAAACCAAGTTTCCCCCATTTCATTCTTTGTCCAACCGGGAACGCAAGGGCGAGAAGAGAAATCCGCCCACGCTATCGCATCCGCTCCTTGAATTCAGTGTGTGTTGTTTAGATTTTTTTTTTTTCGTCGTGCTTGTGCGCACATCATCACCGTCGCCTCCACCTGTTGCTCTGATCTGACACTCCCCGCCACACAGACTCGTGTGCTCGCGTGCACAAGTCGCTCTCGCACCAGTTTTGCTCGTTTCACTTGGAACTCTGCGAACACGCCGCGTACCCCCGGCGACCGGCACTGGCGGGCACGGAGACAAAAACACGTGACATGACGGATGGACATCAATTTCCGCTCGAGTCGGCTAAACAGATTATGCCCCCGTTCACAAGATGGACGACCGGAAGAACTCGGCCTCTCCTTCAAGTACTACCTCTTTCTACCTCTATTATCAACTCTTTTCCTGAGAGTCCAGCTCTGGGTGAAGGAGCGCCGGGAATCGCATCGCTCACGTGGAGCAACGAAACGCGACTCTGACACGCGATCGCGAACTGTTCGCCTGATTCGACACCATGGACTCCGATATGATATCAAAGGGACTCGAGGTGCTGGGCCTCGATAAGGAGCAGGTCATGGCGAGAGTCTCCAAGAAGAGAAAGGTGCGTCGACCTCTTCACCCGTCCCTTTCCTCCTTGTTTTCATCCCGCGGTCCCTCAATTCCCCTGTTTTTGTCCTAACCGATAAAGTCGCGGACGGGATCCGTGGCATCTTCCTCGTCTGGCACAACCCCCTCTCTCTCTGTCCCCTCCTCTGCACATACACCTGATGCGAGCACCACCACGACGCAATCGGGGCAGGGGCAGGGGCCGGGGCAGCGAAAACCACGGCGAGACAAGGGCGTCATCGGCAGACTCGCCCGGCTCGAGTCGCTGCTCCTCGGCGGGCTGTCCAGAGACACCACCACCCAAACCCAAGACACTACTACAGCTCGCGGCATGTCGCTGTCGCCCAGCCTGTCGCCAGCCGAAATTACTCTTCCTCTACCTGCACCCTCACGTGACACACCCGTACCACACACTGCGCAGCAATCCCAGCCCCAGTCCCAGACCTCGACCTCATTCATCCGCCGCCCGTCCCCACCTCGCCTCTCCCACTCTGCATCCTCCTCCGAACGCTCCCTGTCCGTGCACTCCGCCTTCTCCACCCACTCGTCTCCCTTCCTTCCCCCGCAATCGCCCTCCTTCCCCAGTACATCCTCCGTCCTCTTCGACACCTCTGACATATCCGTCCTCTCACTTCGAGTCGTTGACGCCGACCCCGGCACGTCGTCCTCGTCGGCACTGTTCGATACGACGCACTGGGACGCGGGAACGCCCATGCCGGACTTGCCCTCGTTTGACGCGTCCGCGTGGCATATTTCGCGGACGTTGACCGCGTTTGATGATGTGAGTGGTCGTGAGGTGGAAGGGGTGAGCGACAGAGGGCGTAAGACCGGAGTAGCGAGGTGCGAGCGCGGCGAGCAGTCAAGCGGTGCGAGGATTCCAAGGTATAAGCGTGAAGCGGATTGGAATACACGTCTGAAGGGCGTATATTTCAAAAAGAGCTAATGTCCAGAGACGGTGACTTGGGCCGCAGGACCGTAGAGGCACAGAGGAATAAATATACGAGGTATACGAGCGGACAGAGCACCGTCGCAGCTTGCTAAAACCATCCTCGCCTTACCCCTTCACAGCTCCCCCCGGTCCCACCACCCACGATCCTCAACTCACTCGTCCTGCTCTACTTCGACCGCTTTCCGCTGCACTTCTCGCTGATGCACTTCTCCCTGGTCCACCGGTCAGCCTTCCTATCCTCCTCGTCGCCTCCCGACCCCATCGTCATCTACGCCATCCTGACCATCGCGTCGCACATGCACGAGAGCCCCGAAGTCAGGGCAATGGGGCGCGGCGTCTTCTTTCCGAGACTCAGACGCGCCATCAGGGCGGGCGCGGATCGCCCGGGCGTGCCCGGGTTGGTGGGACTGTTGTATGGGTTTTCGTTCGCGGTTAAGCACGTAATGGTACGTTGAACCACTCGGCGCTTCGGCAGGTGTAGTCTGGGATCTCATGCACGCAAAAACGATCATTTCGCCAGTGGAAGGAGGCCTACTTCTACTACATCCAAGCCGTGTCTCACATCAAGCTGCTCAACCTCGTGACGGAGCGAGCACTCGCCGAGCGTCTTCCCTCGTGGACGGACCGGGAGTCGTACCGGCGATGTTTTTGGTTCACTTACATTTGCGTGAGTCGACACAGCCACATGATTGTCCAGAACGCACCGTGACAGACGCTTCTCGCTCCTGTTGTAGGACCGGAGTATCGCCGCAGCTACCAACCGACCCGTCGCGCTGCAGGACGTCGAGACGTGTGGGATCATGTTACCGTGTCCTGACGAGTGAGTTGACTCCTCGAGGGCATCAATAACTCGTTTGCTAACCACTCGTCTCGGGCCTAAAGAATATGGGACAGCGCATACCCGCCCGCATCCTACATACCCCCGCACACGCTCGACTCCTTCTTCTCGATCCGCACAACCGCTACAACACCCGACCCGACAGCCATCTCGCAGTTCGCGTTCGAGTCCGCCCTGTGCTACCCGTTTGGGCACGTCGTGGAGTTCCACCAGCACTGGTGGAACAGGGGCGTGATGCCATTTGCGCCAGGAAGCGAGCGCCAGAAGGCGTCGGTGCTGGCACGTATGGGCGAGATTGAGGAGGAGCTGGAGACGTGGAAGAGGAAATTGGACGATTATGTCACTGCAGGTGGGAAGGGACTGTCGGAGAAGAGTGTGCGGAGGCTCAAGTTGAGCTATCATGGTGTTTGGACAGGTGTGTTTGAGGGTGTGGGGGTGGGTCGATGGGTGGGGAACCGTCGAGTTTTTCTTTTCCCTTTTGGTACACTCAAACCCAACCCAAACCCCCCTCTAAGTCCTCCACGGTCCTTCAACCCTGACGCTCAAACTCGCGACCGAATTCGTCCTGCGCCCCGTATGGATTGCAGCGTCACCCAACCCTGGCGCCGCCTACCGCGTGGGGAACTTTGACCGCGCGGAGCTGGAGCGGACTTTAGTTGCGTGGGTGAGTTGCTGCACTCCATTGAGCAGGGGGTTGTCCGAACAACGATCATTGGTGAACACCCGCCCTAAACTTGGCGACCACCTTGTTCTATCCCCCTCCGCTCCCGCGGCCTGAAGTCCCAATCCCCTTCGTTCCTGTCCGCGTTCGCGCACGCGGCGGAGGCGTCCGAGATCGCAAAGGAGGAAGAGAACCACCTGACCGAGGTCGGCACGGACACCTCGCACGATACGACGACTGTGCTGTGAGTCTTTGCGATTTCCTTCTTTGGAGAATCTATGCCTCACCGCGCCTGCTCCCCTCACTACTCCCCCCACCCCACCCCACCCCTCCAAACACGCAACCTCCCACCCCACAACCACTACCCAAGCCTGTGTCCTGTCGTCATCATTTTCCTGGCCACAGGGGCGCTCCAAACGGTTCTTGATGGCCCCGCCCCGGACGGCCTCGTGGAGCGGGCGCACACTGTCCTTGCAGAACTGCATCGCATGTGCAAGGCGGCGCTGGGGCACACCAAGGCGGATAAGTTGCTGCTGAGACTGGCGGATGAGATTGGCCGGATGGATGTTGGTGGCACAACGGCGGCGGTGGGTGGAGGAGGTGCCGGGGCTGTGGGGGTGGTAGGTGGGGCAATTGCTGGGTAAGGGAATGGGAGCGTGAAAGGGTTGATCGCATCAGAGTATAAAGGTACACGTGTTTTTTATTTCCTTTTTGTTTTGTATTTTGCAGGCAATGTGTACGTTTGATGTACTTGACCTTTCTTCTCGCGACGAAACGGCCAGCTCTCACAAGGAGAATGAATGCACTCTTTTTAATGAAGTGTTTTATCGATTCCACAAGTGTGCCTCTATGAGAGGTTCTGCAATGAATTGAAAGATTGCATATTGCGAAGACACACAACAAATGTGGCAAAATATTGAGTCGGGAACTGGGTGCAAGGCCTCCACTCCAACTTCCACAACCCAAACCATTCACCACGTGCGGCTTTCGCAGACCACTCGCGGCTTTCAAGGCCACTCGATCGTCACGCAAAGTGCTGAAATCGAGTAATGCGATGCCGTTTGCTGCCCGTAGTTAGTCCGGAACATCACGTCGTTGGATTTGCAATACAAACATCGAATACTCCCATAACGTCCGAATCTCCCCGAAAATTTGGCAGAAACGATCTGTGGTTAGCTTTCAAACCAAATGTGGGGCGAAATTTCTTTGAAACGCTCAAATTTGCATATCCCACAATACCGCATGCAGTGACAAATTATAAAAAATTATAACTCCGAAGCTAAAATAACATATGCAGAATGATCGCTTCTCGCGTCTGATACCAAGCTTCTATGCGGAAAACCTTTGAACAGACGTCTGATATCGGTATCCATTTCAACTTCTTCGACAGATCACGCAAGTAGTGAGTCTGGCCATTCAGCAAGCAGTGCCAAGCAATTTGATCTCGAGGAAACATGCGCCATACTTCATCTCTTGAAGGAAGGGTACATGGAGCTGCCGCCGCCTGGCGCACCCCGGGAAACGGTTCTGGGGTGGTCACCCCGCCCCCCCAGAGCCGGCTAAAGCTCCGCGAGCGCGCACACCATCGGTGCATTTGGTGAGTGTCGGTCTCGGAGGTGTGTTGTGGGCTGCTATCCAAAAATTTCTTGCGATTCTCTTTATGTCAACCAATGATGCAAATTCCAAGGACTTTTGGACTGCAATCCTTTTCCTACATTCGGTGCACGTTTGTTGTGGTCTGGGGTGGTATCTGTGAACCTTTGTTCTTCATGTTGTCCACTGTCTTCGCGGCTTTGTCCAAGTGCGACATCACCATCAGTAACATGTGTGACCCTCAGCGAATATTTGGATCAAATGAATTCTGAAATGTTTTGATCATGGTTCTAAAATACAATGCTATCGTCATTTAATGGTGCGTAGTCGTGGTTCGTGATTGATGGTTCGCTCGCATCTGCTCGTCAACCCTCGTCTGCGTCTGCATAGGTTCTTCTCGTGCTTGGCGCTTTGTTGCAGCAGTCCAACTGTGCAGCAACGTCGAATCCACGTCCCCCTCCAAAGCGCGCAATGCATTACCACCACGCTCCACCCTCCTCTCACTGCATCACCGCAAAAACGCTATAATCCCCCACCGCTCACCGACCTCGACGGGCGTAACGGCATGCCACAACCCTCCCAGATGGAACAGTGCGTGCCCCGGTGTGTGGGAGTAGGTGAGGAACGGGTGAGTGTGTTCGGCGTGCGAAAAGAAGGAGAGGAGCGAGCCCCGGAAGGAAGAGGGGGAAGGGTTCAGGGCGAGGCAGAGATTGAGGGTGATGGTGCACTGGGACGAGAAGGTGTGGTGAGCGCGCTGATACGACGGGACATTGGCCTACCTCAGCAGTTGGCCGTTGGCGGACTTGTCGGTCTTGCACACTTCAGGCGTCCACATGCCCTTCCAGGCGGGTTACCTCCGGTATACTTTCTCGCTCTTTCACGTTCCACGCCCTCCGACATAATTTCCATCTCGAGAACTCCTCACGCTTTCGCATTTCGCGGTTCATGTCTCACCCAGGATCTCCGGAGGAAACCACGGCCTTTCTTGCTTCACGCCGCAGGTTCAAACTAACCTTGTCAAAGTGCTTCGATAGGGCCTTGAGGCCACCGCCGTTTGCGGGGTCATGAGGGTCGGGAACGTACTTTACGAGAAAGAACTGTGACCTTTCAAACGACTGGAGAAGAACTTAAGCAACACAACAGTTGACACGAAGAAGATGAGGGTAGGGACATACCATGTCTGTCATGTCCGGCCACATCCAAGCTGCGTCGCCATGTTCGGGGAAGAGAATGGGTGCTATGTCGCGAATGATGTCGAAGAGGTCCTGAGTGCATTGTCGCCAGGGGGACGATGGGTCAGAGAGTATGTAGCGCTTGTGCTGTGTGGAGATTGGAGATGCAGGGTGGTTCTGCGGGGTGTGGAAGGTTGGTGGAGTGGAGAAAACGGGTGATTGGGGGTGAGCAGGGTCCGGAGGGTAGAAAGGAAGGGTAATCACAAAGAAGTCGACGATTTTGCGTGCACCCTCGTCGCTGAGCAGGGGAGTCGCCCAAAGTGATGGCGCGAGACGCGAGAACGCGTTCGGGTGCGAGTCTACAAACGCGGTGTTGACGGCGGCCACGAAACGCGGATGCAGCAGAGAAAGCAGCGGCGGCGGCGGATCGCGCGGCAGAGACGAGACGACGTGCGGCGGGGGTGGAATGGGGAGAGGACGCGGTAGTGGCATGAAGCCTGTGGCCACACTTGACGGCAGCCTCGGAGAATTGGGACAAGATTCGCATTGGAAGACCGATCCCACAGCATTCGAATTGCTCATTCGGAATTCAAAAGAGACAACGATCCGCTCGCAGATCCACTCAGCTTCACTACCGATCGCACTACATGGTGCGTCTGGGTGTGTCCGCTTCTCTACCGCATTCCTCACTCGATTCCATTCTCCATACCCATTCCTCTCCTCTCCACCACCCCCTCACGCCACGCTGCACTAGGCCGCAAACGCACAGCAGCAGCTGTCAAAGGCGGAAGCCGACCAGGCTGCCCTCGAGGCAATGTCGGACGACCAGCTCAAAGATACTCTTAAGAAGCTGCGTGAAGAGGCAGCGCAGCTCGTGGAGGAAAGGAACTTCTTCAGTGTCGAAAGGGTGAGTAATGGCGATGTCTGAAGCGCAAAGCGCGCAAGACGGAGGCGTCAGCCAAAGGGGAGCCTTCAGTTCGGAGACACAAAGCGCAATGGCCGCAAGGCCGAGACGGCCAGAGGCGAAAAGTTCCGACATGTAGCGTATATCGAGCGACGGAGGCTAGTGATCCTACGCGGAGCGCACTTGGAGTGACAGAGGCGAATGATGCTGCGCAGAGTGTCCTTCTCGCGAGGCCTGAACACAAACGTCCTGCTGGAGGGTAATAATCCTATACGGAGCGTACTTAGAGCGACAGAGGCCGAGGAACGTGACGGATGAGCACCACGCGGAGCGCAGCTTGAGTTCGGAGGCGAAAGATGTGCCACAAATGGGATATTGAGTTTCAACCATGTGAGGGTCATGGAGGCAGACAAGTCAGCCGAGGTTAGCGACTTGCTGAGTGGATATTAAGTGATCACTGCTTCAATTCAAGGCGAGGTGAATGGCTTACGGGCGGGAGGCGAGTGACATGCCGTGGAGTAGCCATGTAATTAATTTGGCAACGACGTGGAGTGCTCCATACCGTTTTATAAGATTTCAACGGTGAATGCGAAGGAGTGCACTGGATCTGAGATACCCTTAAGGAGGATTGACCCCGACTTCATGAACGGACACAATCTGACCGCCATTTCTTACACAACCTGTACCCATGCACTGCACCCCGCTAGGACCATATCGTGACATTCGCCTCCGTCCTGGACGAAGAGCTCGCCGAGGCCCATGCCGCGCTACTCAACAAGGAGCGTGACCTCGAGGATGGCGAGGAAAAGCACCAGCTCGAGATTAAGGTTCGTTTATTGCGTGGCGTGGGGCCGATTCCGTGGTTCTCACATTCTTGCTTTCCTCGCTCATGCCTTTCTTCTTCATATCCTTCACTCCGTTGCAAATTCTCCCCACTCGCTCTGTTCATATCTTTCTTTCATCCCATCTCTGATTCGTCCTCCTCATGTTCTTCCAATGCCGGCTCTCCCACCTTCTTTCTTCTCTCTATGACACGCGCCTCACCCTGTGGACTCCTTTCTTCCTTCCTTGCCACGTGCCACATATCGCATATCACGCACAACTCCATGCAGGTCTACAAACAAAAAGTCAAGCACATGCTGTTCGAATTTTCCCACGCCGTAGACCACCACCGCCGCACACACGAATCGCACCTTTCCGACCTCGCCACCTCCACGGCCACGGAGCAAACGCACCTCGCAGCCTCCAAGCGCGCGCTGCACCGACAAACCCTCGACCTGCAACAAGCGCACGAAGACGAGATCCGTACAGTGAAGCGGGAAAATGCCCGAGAGGTCGAAAAAGTCACGGAGGAGCTGCGCGTCAAGGAGGAGAAGCTAGCCCGGATGTGGGAGGACAGGGTCAAGGAGTTGAGGAGTGATTTGGAGATTAGAGCAAAAACCGAGGTGCACGAGATTGAGGAGAGGAAGAATTTGCAGTTGAGCGTGTTGACAAAGCAGTGAGTTTTTCTTGGGCAGGTTCTGTGGTGGGATGTTGATTGACTGTCCCGCGGACCAATTGGTAGGCACGACAAGGCCTTTGCCGAAATGAAGACGTACTACAACGACATCACGCTAAATAACCTCGCGCTGATCAATTCGCTCAAGGTGCGTTGTTGTGCGGCTGCAGAAGGGGTGGGGAGAAGGACAGTGCTGTGATGTGTTACACAAGTAGTGCTTTGGTATTCCAAATGCTGGCTTTGTTCTCTGGTTCTACGGCGCTTTGTGTTGCTGTTCTTTTCACACCTCACTTTCACTTATATCCTCCCCACAACACGCACCTCACCCAGGAACAATCCGCTACCATGACCGCCCGCGCGGCCACACACACATCCCAAACCGCCCTCCTACTATCCCAAAACAAAACGCTCTCCCAACCACTCTCACAAGCCCGCGCGGCATGCGACTCCCTTCGCCGGGACTTGGCCAACCACGACAAACTCAAGTCGTCCCTGCGCATGGTCACGGAGCGGTGTCGCGAGATGCAACGAAAGGCCGACGACGCGCGACTCGAGTGCGAGAAGCTGAAGGCTCGGATGGAGCAGGCGGGGAGCGATACGCGGGAGTGGGTTGGAGGGTGGGCTGATGGGGTTAAGGGAGTCGTTGAGAGCGGGGGTGAGGAGGGCAAGCGAAAGGTTCGTGCAGTTGTGGGAGGGTCAGTGCGCGTTTGGGCATTATGTGACGTTAGTGGTAGGCCCTCGAGGCGGCGATACGGCACGGGTCGGAGGAGCTTCAAAAGAAGGTGTGTTTTGTGTGAACTTTTTGTTGGGTGTGCATACACCTCACGTCGCCGTCACATTCCCCATCACCACCTCTTTCACCGTCCGGCACACAAAGGACTCCCAACTCACATCTCTCCTGGCAAGCCTGCCCACCCCATTACGAACATCGTCCCCCACAGCGCCGGCGTCGCGCCGCACGAGCCGGCGCCTGACAGCGCGGGCAGCGGAGACGACCGAGGACGCGGGTGGCAAACCGGGGTTGACAATTGACCGAGCCAAGAAGATCATGTCGACTGTGGAGCGGTTGGTGGATGAGAAGAACGGAAAGGTGCGGGAGTTGAGGGAGGAGCTGGAGCGGGCGGCGAAGGTGAGTCGCTGGGAGAGTGTGCTAGTGGGGGGAGTTGTGTGTTCAAATGGTGCTAATCCGTTGTGTGGTGCGGTGGTAGGCCCAGTCCGCGTTGAAAAATACCGTTGAGGCGAAACTGACCGAGGTTGGACTGCAGTTGTCCGAGGTCTAAACTGACTGAATGCGTAGTACGCTACATAACAATAATTATTTATTTCACTTATTCATGACAAATGCATTTGATGCTGCGGCCGTACCAAGCAATGGGGTCACCACAAAACTTGCGTGCCCACGTTCCAAATCATGCAGGGCGCAGGGTTTTTCGGCGGATCGAGCGGCGGCGGCGACGGAGGGGGATCGTGGAATTCGCCCTCGTGGGGCGACAACAACAGCAGCCACAACCACAACCATGACTCGCATCGCGACTCCCACCGCGACTGGGACTCCCCAAACACACAACCATCCTCCCCATGGTGGCCTTCCCGCGACGCGCTTCTTGGGGCCGGGGCGGGAGCTGCTCTAGGTTGGGGTCTCGGATCCCGCTGGTCCCGCGGGGGTTATCAACCTATTGTCGGGCCCAGTGACCCTCAACCCCGCTTCGTAGTCGCACCACAGCCTGTTTTCCTCGCTCCGTTTCCGCGCCCCGCCCCACCAATGTCCCCGCTGCGGGCCTTTGCCTGCTGCTTATCATGCTGGTTAGCCGTCGTTGCACTTATAACCCTAATAGCCCTCGCGGCCATCACACCCCACTCGTACTCAACGACGCTCACCGTCGTGGCGGGTGACCGCGTGGTGGTGGATCCCGGACGGGATGCCGTGTGGACCCTGGGGTACGACTTTCGGGCAGACGTCGGGGCGGACGTGTTTGTGTTCCAGGACGCTCTGGACCCCGTGGACGACATGGAGAAGGAGAAAGACAACAAAATTGTGTCAGCCGACACTGCGACGCTCCCGGCGCTCAACTTGACCGTCCCAATGTTCCGCACCGTCAATGTGACCCTTCCCCCTGGTGGGGCGTACAAGTTTGTGCGCTTTGACCTGTACCAAGGCTCCACGTGGCGCGTCGAGTGGGATTTGAAGAAATGGAATATCGAGCCGTGGGTATTCCGTTACTCAGGTGTCGTCAAACCTTGGACTGACGCTTCCCGTGTACATTTACCTCTTGACCATCAACTTATCCTCCTTCACCACCATCTCCGTATCTCCAGCTCATTTGCCGCCTTCCCCTCCGACTCCGCCTTCTCCCACTTCACATCCACAGGCGACGCCTCCGAGAGCCTTCACCGGCGCCAAGCCGCCAAGGGCGTATGGACCGGCCGAGCGTCTCGCCGTGGCGAATACTACTTTGCGTGGTGCGTGTATCATGCTTCGTTACTCTCCCTTACCTCGCCTCACCTCAACCCTGCTTCAGGTACACGACGGACTCCCGAGCCTACGCACTCTCCGGATCCGCCGCGGTCCATGTATCCTCCCTCACATACGACACCGCAGGCGCCATCGGTGTATGCCGGGTGCCTTCCTCGCCACCCACTGCCGCGTCCACATCCACGGCGGCCGCACCCTCCCCTACCAAAACTCGCCCGCGCGAAGTCGATTGTGCGCCCTACGTGTTCGCCGACGCGGGCGCCAGAACGACGTTTTTGGTCGTGGCGCCCGTGCCGGGGGAGCAGGGGCACGAGGCCGATTCGTATGCCGTCGAGTGAGTACGCTAAGTCGTTTTGGTCCTGTTGCTGCTTTTGCTCACCCTTCACCCTGCTTGCCACCCACACCAAACCCGATACATCTACCTTTATAGTGTCACCAAACCCCGCAACACGATCCTCCTCCTGGACGTCTACCTCCCGCCCGCCGCGGTCCTGTTCTTCTCGCTCCTGATATGCTGCCCCCTGTGCTGCGGGTGTCGACTCTACTCGTGCTGCGTTCCAGACTCTGAAGACGTCACAGTCGAACCCTCGTACGCGCCCGTCGTGGAGTCGCCCGGCGCAGTTGGGCAATCTCCGGCCTCTTCCGCGCCAAGCCCCCGCTCAGGGGATGGATCCCACGCGAACGAGCCGGAGCAGCCCCCGAGTTACCAGGAGGCCGTCAGGGGTGGCTGGGCGGATTACGGGGCGGTGGGGAGGGCGTGAAACTGGGTGTGTGGTAGAGGAGGTTTTGGTGTAGTGTTATTTAGATTAGCGTGGAGGGACGCTCATGAGCTTGAGTTCGTTTAATGATGTAGTCTTTTTGATGTTTGTGTTAAGCATTGTGACTTCCGATTCACAAGAATAGATGCCTGGTTGATTAATGGCTAATTACAATTTGAATTTGCGGCAATTCTGCTTCTGTATGCATATTTGAGTTTTGTTGCATGTCAGTTTTCAAACTGGCCCAAACTGGACCTGTTTTGCATCCTCTTTCCTGGACAACCGCCAACAAGACTGCAAACTCCGTCAGGACGACTTTAGTCTCATAGTATTTTCGGAATCCGGGTCCAATGGAAAAGAAAATACTCGCAATTTCATTATTTTGTTCATAAAACCTGCTGACTGCTTCGGTCTCGCCTCCCCAATCCATTGCCATTGCCCAGCCGAATACGTCTTCCCTGAGATGCAGGACTTGCTCGGTGCGTGTTTACACGCAAGCCACCGATTTTAGAGGGGATGGCGGGGTACGAATCCGCCTCATCGGGCGCCGTCGGCCACTTTCTCCTCTGCAAAGCGGATTTTCTCATCCAGCAAACCAAACAAGCGGCGCTTTTGACATCGCTGGCCAGTTTCTTGTAGTCATGTGGTATCTCAAGCTCGAAGAGATACGGCTGTTGATTCCCTTTGGCTCAAATAAGAACCTGCATCGCTATAGCGTTACTTACTCCAATGAAACGATCAAGTATGGGAACATTTCACGGGGTGGCGCGGTTATCATGCCGGGTTTCCCATCGGAACTCTCTTCTTGATCCCAGCACGATTTCTGGATCCTCAACGGACGATACGAAGAAGAATTCAATGCATAACGCAAAGAATCCAATAAGTCAAGAACCCTGCAGAAATTTCCCACTTTCGGAGCACATCGTCTGTTTACAATTTTGAATGTCTCGACGACAACCTGCGTCCCACCACATTAGGGTCATTCAATGCCTAATAACCTGGAATCTTTGGTGCCGAGTTCGAGTGACGAGCCTGCCTTTGAATGTGACCAGGGCCTTTGGCAGAAGGTCCGGGATGACGAGCCTGGAGGTGCCCCGCTCCTCCTGATGAAGGACCTGCAGAGCGAGCTTCGATGGCGACATGACCTGGTCCATTGGGAGACGGGCCTGGACGATGTTTGTAAATGTGACCGGCCCCTCCAGCTGACGGACCAG
Organism: Gonapodya prolifera JEL478; assembly: GCA_001574975.1. NCBI lineage: Eukaryota > Fungi > Monoblepharomycota > Monoblepharidomycetes > Monoblepharidales > Gonapodyaceae > Gonapodya > Gonapodya prolifera. The sequence goes on from KQ965731.1 coordinate 1,273,563, forward strand.
AATGGCGAGCTTCAAGTTGCATATGGCCCGGTCCTCCAGACGAGGGACCTGAGCTTCGCGCTTCGATAGCCACGTGCCCAGGGCCAGGCCTCAGCTCGTTCAAATTCAAGTGATGATCACTTCGAGCCGGTTCTGGTGTGCGAAGATGGATCGGAACAATGCTGGTCGAGTCTTCTTGGTGGAGCGCATCGAGATCTTTTGCTTGGTTTGGCACGGGAGATGCTCGCCCAGTGAACAGATCAGTTCTCATGAAGAATCATTCGCCCGGAGTCACACTTTCAACCTCACCGCAGATGCCAACAACAACGGCAAGCACCGCGTTCAAGGCTAGAACAAGAGAAAGACCTTGAGAGTGCATGGACGAATGTGCCATGCGAACAATGCCTAATGAAGTGCGAGAACATCCTCACGTGCACCTCTCATTGAACCCAATTTTTCAAGTGTCGTTAGGCTGAAAGGTACAAAGCGTGTCTGCAATTGATATCAAGAGGACCAAAGGATGCCGCCAGGGACCCACTTTGTCCGGAACATTGAGGAATCCTGGAATACTTTCGTCACTTCTCTGCATTTCATCATGCCGATTCGATTGAATGAAGCATCTTGTCGGTGCCGTGCTTGATGTGACTTGTTCAGACATGTTGCGTCTTTCCCTGTGCTAAGAGATATCTACGGGAGACAGGGAGGCATCGAAGGGGGACGACAGAACATTCGATATCAACCGCTCCGTACCTCCTCTACCCTTGCGAAGTGGGCGTTGACGGGTGGAACACATCGATTTGATATAACGTGGAATGATCTCTTGCCATGGAGCGCTTATGATTCGGAGCGAGAGTGACGCCCCATCCACAACAGTGAAAGTTTCAGGTTTCCGGGAAAGCACTGTGGGAGTAATTTTGTTTCGGTAGACTGGATTGAGAATCTTACGTTGATATTCCTTCCTGTCCACCACCCGCCGCCCCCTCCTCATATAGTTCAGTCGAAGAAATAAAAGTAGAGTAGAGAGGAGTGCAATAAGCAACAAAGTCTATAAATGTAGTTTGTTTTGTTGTGTCAATGACTTTTTTACGTAATTAGGGAAAGCACCTGATAGATTATATCGATTCAGCGAAGCCCGAGACAGCCCAGTCAGTTCTGGCGTGAGAGATCAGCTGGTAATTCTGGGTGCTGTAGTTTTGACCTTTACATCTTGGGCGAAGCATTTATAAGTTGTTGAGTTTTCATTTGTTGCGTACGGAAGTGGGGCGAGGTGAGAAGCAAGTGGAGGACATAGGCGAGATTCTGATTCGTATCTTCCCTGGCACCAAGACGGCTCATTTAGCGAATCCACGTCTCTTCGACTACGAGCTTTATGGCAATTGAATGAAGCATCGTCGCATGGGGACCTGCATGGACGACCAGCATTGCCGCTGTGGCCTGTGTCGCACCCAATCCCGGCCGACACCCCCGCCATCTTTTTTGCAGACACATCCGACGTGCACATCCCAATGGCAGACTCAATCACAGACCCGTCACTGCTCATCGCAACGCCCATCTTGCACGGGTACGATGGCAGTCCATACGCGCAGAAAGTGGGACGTGGTTGACGTGGTGGTCTGAGAATACGGTTGACGATGCCTTCCCTTTGGACTCCAGGCCGTGCTTTACTTGCAGCTCAAGGGCATCAAATGGGCCTACCACAAGACATCGCCCATGATGCCAAGGCCGTGAGCGTTGCTTCGTTATCTTTCATGTATCAACGGCTGACACGGCAGCAACAGTCACCTGACTCCAGACCTGTCCGGGGGGTACCGACGCATTCCCATTCTTCAAATTGGAGCGGACATTTATTGCGATAGCAACTGTATCATTCGAGAGCTTGAAAAAAGGTGGGTGGGAACCGAAGCAATTTTCACAACACGGAGAGCAACGAAGTAAGGAGCATCTGGTGGAAGATGTGAAAGAGAATGGGTGCTGTGTGGTCGACTCAGCCCATCCTGGCATGACGGGATTTGTTAACAGGGTACACCGGCTCACTTTGTCTCCAGATTCCCTACACCTGCTCTGGGCACGTCGGGAGAGCACGAAGGTCTCAGTTACGCTCTGCACCTCTGGAGCGACAAGTTTTTTGCTGTCGTGGTCAACCTGTCGTCCCGCAGACCAGGCGTACCCGACGCATTCTACAAGGACAGAGAAGAACTGAACGGCGTCAGTGAGTCCCTGTCGCTCCGAAGCATTATTCTACCCCTTCATTCCCCCATAACCCACGCAGGCATGACTGCAGAAGCCCTAGCTGCAAACCACCCCCGAGCGCGGGACCAGTTCAGAGCCCATCTCAACTTCCTTGAGACGCAACTGGCCCACAGCAAGACAGTGTGGGTCCTGGGCACGGAAAAGCCGCACCTTGCTGACGTGCAGTGCTGGACACCCGTTCGGTTTGCTGCCATGTATGGGATGGCAGCGGACATTTTCAATGAGACGAATGTGCGGTTGTCTCTGATTTTCGCAATCACATGTAATTCACACTTTTCCACCACCCCAAACACAAACTAGTATCCCGCCATCTTCCGCTGGTACACCCAGCTTGCCTCGCTCGGCTTCCCCTCAAGCTCCCCCTTGCAAGTACCCCCCGCGCCACTCGTCTCCGGCGAAGTTGCCTATGCCGCCGCAGAGCTCGCCAGCCGCGGTGGGTCATTCGCACCTTCCCTGGGAGCGGATCTGAAGGACGCAAACGGAAGAAAGGTTGGAGATGCCGTCGGAGTGATTCCTGATGATCAGGCAGTGCTTGGCAGGGGGCCTGTGTTGAAGGGGACATTGGGTGAGTGGGCTTTGGAGTCATTGAAGGGGCGTATGTTGTGACATACAACGGTTGGCTTTGTCGTGTACAAGATGGAAGCTCGGCCGACACGATCAGCATCCGGTGGAAAAACCGTGAGTTGATTGTTGCTCTCTCCGAACCGTTCGTACGTCTCACAGATCCCTTCACGTCAGCCCACGGTATCTACGTCGTGATACATTTCCCACGGTCTGGATATTACATCGTGGACGCCGAGGTGGAAGCATCGATCTAATGAACATGGTAAATCGAAAGGCACACTGCTTTACGTAGGGTGCTCGCCGTAGTTTGTACCATTAGCTTCCCGGAAAGGCCAGATACCGAGTCAATGATGTATCAACACGCAAAGTCAAATCGTAATTTATTTGCTCCTGCGTCCATTCAAACAGACAGCCGCACAGACAGCCGAAATTAAAATTCCCTCGCACTCCATTTAGATCTTAGCACCACCCTTCTTCGCAGCGGACTTGGCGGCAAGCTCGGCGGCCTTTTTCACGAAGCGGGAAACGGGGATGCCCTTGGCGAACCTATTTTTGACACAACGTCGCCGGTCAGCACTCTCCCCGCAAATATTAACGCGACGCCCCTCCACATCACTCACATCTCCGCCAACGCGTCCACACTCCTGTACGCAGCTTGCATCCGGCTCTCGCGGAGGGGCTCCGTGACAAGGCGCTTGGTTTCCAGAAGAGAGGTGGGGTCGTTGTCATTGAGCTGCTGCTCGAGGTAGGCGCCGACGGCTGCGTGGAAGTTAGCGGTGGGGAACACGCGACTGGTGTCGCGGAAAAATGGTTACAGGACGTTTCAAACCGATAATGCAGTGCATAGGCTCACTTGACCAATCCCCACTTCTCCATGGTGGCGGCGTCCAGCTTGGTGCCGAACATGAGCACTTCGGTTGCCCTGCGGACACCGAGAGATTGCGCGAAAGTGACGGCGGAGCCACCTTCGGGAACAAGGCCGAGGGACGAGAACGGGATTTGGAGCCAGGCTACGGGGTGAATATACAGGGTGTGTTCAACGAGGTGTCCGTATCAAAGATGATTGAAGGTGGAGGGATTTACCGGAGTCGGAGGCGAAGACAAGGTCCGCGACACCAATGAACCAGGCGGCACCTAGAGTGTGAAGGTGGAGGGTGGGGTGGTTACCTAGAGTTCAATTTGAAGAGAATACGGTAGGTGCTTACCAGCACCGACGGCAGGTCCGTTCATGGCAACAATGAGGACTTTCTTGTGCTGGAGCAGGAACTCGTTGAGTTCATGCCGTTTGCCATTTTCGGGGACGTTTACTCACGTCAACAAGGAGACGCATGAGTTCAAGCGAGGTGGAGAATCTGCAAAGGTTGGGATGATATGTTAACTTACGGATAAGGAAAGGGTGCCAAGATGACTCCAACGTACCCGCCGACTTGGAAAGTCTTTTGTGCCTGGACGTGGGCATCGGCGGCAGGGGCATCGGTGCGACGAGAACCTTAGGGTGAGTCGTGTTGGGGGGGGGGTGTCAGAGATTCGTCCGCCTTTCGTCATGACCGACCCATCCCCATCCATCGTCGGTCTCCCTCCTTGAGCACCACACACTAGGCGTTCATTCCACTCACCAACTTGCCTCACATCCGCACCACTGGACAAAAACCGTCCCTCCCCAGTGAGGACAGTGAAGACAACGTTAGGGTCGGCGTCGGCATCGCGCAGGGCCTGCGCGGTCTCAGGGATCAGTTGGCCACCAAAGGCGTTGAGGGACTTGGGGCGGTTCCATCTGCGGTACGGAAACGCAAGGTTAGAAATCTGATGACGGGATTGGATGGTGCGGGACAGATATTCCCATGGAGAATGCATGAGTACGTCTTTTTAGTGGCAGATGCGGTTTTTCCTTGGCATGGCTAAGTCGAATCGATGCCATCCCGTGGCTCCATGAATCCATTGAAAACAACCAGCATCGGGATCACTCGAGGAATCGAGGGATACGTACTTGATCCACCGGATGCCACCGGTTGTGGTCACTTCGATGTCTTGGTACTTTTGAGCCATTGCGTGATGTCTGTGTGTGGGGGGAGAAGATGCGGTGGTCCAACTGTGTTCGGAATCAATTGGCCGATTCCGGGGGAAGAATTGAATACATAAATACTTTTCAACCGAAAATGCATACGAAATTCACATGAACAGATGTCCTCTCTGTCGGTTCAACCAAAAGTTTTGACAACAATGGCGGATAGCTAATTTTTTTCGTTGAGGTTTGAAGGTTCTCCGTCATGATTCAAACAGCGGGTTCGAAGAGAACGACGGCGAGAGCGCTCAAGATCGTGCATGCTTTGCGTGGGTGCAATAAGGCAATTCAGTATGTTGCTGTGTTTGCGTATGCGTCATGCCTGAGGTCTTGATCGTGCGAAGAGAAATGCGAAAAGGCACACGCGTCTCTCATAGGCTTGCAAGCTCACTCCGCAACTACAGATGAAGAAATCGCCATTGACTCACTCATCTCTCGCAACTTTACATACCCCTGATCCACCGCAGGGCGGTGCAGATTCGGTGCTTGCCAAAGCCAACATCCCCGAAAGTTTACTAGCGCTTGAACGTCCTCGCAATGGCCCCGAGTCCTCGATCACAAGGGGGAAACCAAACACACCGCGCCCCCCGCCCGATCAGTATGCTCGGTTTTCCAACATGAAAAATGTCATTATTATGTCCGTTGCATCTTTGGCAACGTCTTTATACGTTTTGGAAGCATCAATTTACATGCCTGGTGTGTAAATCCAAGCTCAAATCATGATCTGGTCTGCCATCACATCTTTGACATGATACAGCATTCGTGGCCATACAGGAAGATCTTAAAACAGACGATGTCATGATGAATCTTACCGTGACGGTTTACTCGCTGTCATCCGCAGTGGCGGTGAGTGGCGGATTTGTTTCAAGGCGTTGTGTCGGAAGGAAAATGACAACTCGCAACACTAGCCCATTTTGCGGGCGTCCTTCAGTGACTGCTATGGGAGGCGTCCCATTTATCTCTTATCGAACTTACTCTGCTTTGTTGCAGCCGTGTGAGCTTCCTTTTTGTTTCTGCTGGCTTTCTAATGCGACATGAGTTCTCACTATCTTCACCACTCAAATACTGATGATCTTCACCACAGACATACAGATATTGATCTGGCTCCGTCTTCTGCAAGGCGCTGGCACAAGTGCTTCGTTTTCTGTTCTTGCGGGGACGATTTCAGATCTTTACCCAATCGAGCAGCGGGGTCGCGCTGGTGGATACTCCTCATTTGGAACGGTACTTGGTGCTGTAGTGGGACCAGGTGTCGGTGGAATTATCGCATCAATTTGGGGCTGGCGGCACATTTCTTCCGCTACTGCCTTGGTGACAGGAGTGGAGATTGTCCTGATCTATTTTCTGATTCCCGAAACACTGCACCGCCCTCCCACCAAAGATCAAATCGGCGCAAGGACACCAACATCAGCGCTGAAGTCTCCTGCGGCACGCTCGATTTTGGTTGTTCCGACAGTATTGGAACGCATTCTTCACGTAGCGCAGAGCTTCAAGGTTTTACGATACCCTTTCATTCTCACAATCCTGTTCTCGTTCACTGCTAGCTTCATGGGAATTCAATCGTGAAACTCCCAAGGGTTTAGGAATCAATCGAGAGTTTACAGTAAGTATTCGTCCCTTTCCTGTTTTCGTACTCTCCACAAAACATGTGCAAGATCTTGACACAAACAGCCTTGGGCTCTGGGCTCTCGTCTTTGCCGTGTCCAATGTGTTTGGATCTATTTTGTCAGGACTCATCTCCGATCGGGATATCAAAGGAGCGCCAGCAAACACGGAGTGCCTTGGCCAGAGGACAGACTATACCAGACTGCCTATGGTCAGGTAATCTATGCGGCGGGCCTCCTTTCCATTGGTTAGAGAGAAATGGAGGCTTTCCCACTGATTTCAGCGTCCAATTCCCGCTTGACCTTAAGGGTGGATGTTCAATTTTGCCGTCGACTATCGCGTCGCCAACTCCGTTGGGTTTATAATCCTGGGTTTTGGTGGTGCGATGAGCTTGAATCCTCCGGGTACATACATCATTGAGTACGTGTCCCCCGGCCTTAGTTTTGGTTTCGTTCTCACTTCCACTTATGCACGATATACCGACCAGCATATTCCCGGCGGACGCAGCGATGGTATCATCGATCATATATATGGTACGAAATCTCTTGGCTTCATATACGCCTGTAGTGGTCCCCTTAATTGTGAGTTTGGTGCCGGAGACAAACAATGTGTAGTCGATTTTTTGCTTTGGGTTTGACCGATGCCGTCGTAGGAGGACAAAGCCGGCTTGGCATGCAATACACCACTTGGGCTATAGTGATTCTTCTCGCAAGTATTGCCATCTTATGGACGGCAATTTGGGGCTGACAATCGTGTCTCAAGTGCACCGAGTGGATTGATACTGAGATCTCGAGCGGTGAGGGCAGTGAAGTGGATGAAAAAGAGGAGGAAGACCGAAAGAAGGCATCCGAAGACCATAATAACCATAAATAGAAGAAAAGAGAATTTATCTCAACAAGTGTGGCACAGATCTTCCCCTTCAATCGCCCCGACCCGTCTTTCCACCCACTCAATCATGAGCGAACTCTTCTACCGCGGCGAGCTGATCGGTACGGAGTGCATGCGAAACTGCTCCTTTTGTCCCACACTGAATCACCTTCCATAATCTCGGGACCACTCGCCCCTCTTCGTCAACCATGTCTCGACATCTGCAGGCCACACTGGATGGGTCACATCCATCGCCACCACGTCCGAGAACCCTGACATGATTCTCTCTGGGTCTAGGGGTGAGAATCAAGCCGCGGTTTTACTCAGCTGGTGGGAAACAGCATGGGACTCGGACGACTTTTTGGAAGGATGCGACGGCGAATGAGGGTTTCCTCGCGTCCAGTGGAAGATTGCATTGTAGAAAGAAGAGAACTGCCACAGGCGTGGTCGGGAAATGGGTGGAAGGGATGGATGGATGGCTGTCATGACTCTGGGCAACATCCGCCAAACCGCCATATTCGGGACCCAACATAGCGTGTGATTGAAGTGAACGTCCTTCATTCATATGCATTACTGGAATTGTTGCCTCGGCTCGGTTTGGTGGTCTAACCTGTTACTGTCTTTTAGACAAGACTGTCATTGTCTGGAAGCTCACCCGCGACTCTGGCGATGGCTCCGAATACGGAAAGCCCTACAAATCCCTCCGTGGCCACAACCACTTCGTCCAGGACCTCGCCATCTCTTCGGACGGAAGCTTCGCTCTCAGTGCCAGCTGGGGTGGGTATCGGAAGAGTGATGTGAGGGACAGGATGGATTGAAATTGTCCCATGGATGCTCCCTCGGATTGGCTCAACAATCTTGGACCTCGGAAGGAAAAGAGATCCCTGTCTTTTTCGAATCGCCGACATACTTGGTGTACCAATCTTCCCGAACCCTCCGTGTATTCAGACAAGACCATCCGTCTGTGGGACCTCTCCACCGGCCAGACACGTGGCCGCTTTGTTGGCCACACCAATGTGAGTCAATCAAGCATCAAATTTTCGGAGCTTGTGTCCCAATCGTCTGAACATTCGTTCTCCCACTCCTCCAGGATGTCCTTTCCGTTGCCTTCTCCGCTGACAACCGTCAAATTATCAGTGGTTCTCGCGACCGAACCATCAAGCTGTGGAACACCTTGGCGGAGTGCAAGTACACCGTCCAGGACGCTGATGCCCACTCCGAGTGGGTTTCTTGTGTGAGGGTCAGCCCCAACCCACAAAACCCTGTCATTGTGTCCGGAGGCTGGGACAGAATGGTCAAGGTGGGTCTCGACGTCATTCGCACTCCCGTCTTGCGATTTATCAATTCTTGGAATTCAGGTGTGGGACCTTACAAAAATGAAGCTCAAGACCAACCACATCGGCCACACTGGTTACGTGAACACCGTCACCATCTCTCCGGACGGTTCCTTGTGCGCCACCGGTGGCAAGGACGGAACCACTATGCTCTGGGATCTTAACGAGGGCAAACACCTCTACTCGCTTGACGCTGGTGACAACATCCACTCCCTCGTCTTCTCGCCCAACCGGTGGGTACCAGTTACGAATTGTGCCAAAGCATCGTGAATCTCGAGCTGACCTTGTGCTCAATGTCTTTATCAGCTACTGGCTCTGCGCTGCCACCTCCCGTGCCATCAAAATCTGGGACCTCGAGTCCAAGTCGGTCGTGGACACCCTCGACGCTCCTCTCGCCGAGGACACCGGTGCTGGTGACGCGGAGGGCCGGCGCAAGGGAGCTCAGCCCCCAGAGTGCATCTCCCTCGCCTGGAGCAGCGACGGTCAGACTCTGTTCTCTGGTTACACAGATGGAAAGATCAGGGTTTGGGGTATCAGGGGTTAAGCGAGGAGGATGATCTATTCAACCGCCGAAGAAGAGGGGGAGGGTGGAGTGGGCGCAGTTGGGAAGTGTACTGTGGTTTAGTGGTGGAAGAATGCACGCATTTTGCAAAAGCCAAATACCGAATGCTCCCGAGAACGTACACGGTCTGTTCGGTCAAAGCGATCACTGTTTTGCCGTTTTTCATCCCACATTATGCCTGTGGCCCTTTCTCTTCAAATTTTGTTTTTCTTTGACGAATGGCTGCATCACTACTTCTCGAAACGTTAAAAGCGCAAGGCGCGATTCTCTCTGTTACTCTTCCTGATGGCGGATCGAATCCCGTCGCGGTGACGGTTTCCGTTGGCCAATCCTCCGTTGCAGGAGGCGGAAATGGCCTTTTTATCACCAAATCTGCCACATCGAGCGACTCAGACGCCAACGCCGAGCGTGTGGCTGAAATCAACACCGACGAGGAGGTTTGCGTGGCCCTGGTGCCGGATTCTTTGATCCTTTCCACCGACTCAGTCATCGAAGTCACCAACAACATCGATGGGGCAGTCAGCCAGTTTGGAACCACCGGTAGCAAATTGGGCTTCCAGTTTGGCGCCTTTTTGGAAAAGTTCGCCGAGGATGAGGAGGCACCTGCACTCTCCGAGAGGACCATCGTCATGCTATTCCTCCTCTTCCTCAAAGTTGTCAACACCGTCGAATCGTCATCTCCCAATCTGGAAACAGAGACGGATAAGGCTATTTTGACCATCCTTGCGCCCTTCAAGGCGTACTTTGCCGCTCTACCCTCAGCAGCCGAGTTCGACGTTCCGATCACGTGGCCAGCATCGTCCCTGAAACGTCGTCTCCTCAAGGGAACGGATCTTTACGCTGGAGCGGAGGCAAAGCTCAAGACCCTCCAGAGGGAATGGAACACCATCGGACAGAAGTTCAAGGAAGCGTGCGAGTCTGAGATTGGCACCGATGCCGTGGCGAAGATAAACATTGAAAGCTGGGTGTGGGCGGACTGTGTGTGGTGGTCCAGGGTCATCGAAATTCCCTCTTCAACGGAGGAAGAACACGAGAACTGTGATGATCACGCCCACGATCACGGTGCCGGGAGCTCCGCCGACCACTCCCACTCGCACTCGCACTCCCACGCAGCAAACGACCACAGCCACTCTCACGAGAACGACGACGACTACGAAACTGACGACGAAGATGACGACGATGACGACGACGACGAGCTCAACGCTCTGATCCCGATCATTGATTTCATTAACCACAAATCTGAGCACAATGCTCGTTGGGAGCCCACTCCGGATGGAGTAGCGATTGTGGTCAACCGGGAATGGCTCTCAGGGCTTTCTGTTGGTCAAAGCGAAGAGATCTTTATTACTTACGGAGAGAGGACCAACGATCGGTGAGTTCGACCGGGCGTCCCATGACATCACCTCTTTTCGTTTCTGAACACATCGTTCTCTTTAGCCTGCTGTTTGTACACGGTTTCACGCGGTCTGAGACCACACACTACCCATTCACCTTCCCTATTCCTGGGCTTTCTCAAGTCGTCGAATCCCTCGGAAACGACCCTACAGCGGTAGAGGAGGACGAACAGCTGGACGAAGAGGCCATGAAAAAGCTGACGGTCAAACAAGAAGTTGCCATAATGTGGACCCACTCCCCGAGTGTCAAATTGTCCGTCCTTAAGGAGGCCACCGAAGGACCGGTATCCGCGGCTGCCCCAGCATCAGTGATGTCGGAGGCCATCAAAGATGCTTTGGACCCCGAGAGCCTCACTGCCATTTACGTGAGCGCTCTGGACGACGCCGATGTCGCTTTGGAGCTGCCAGAAGGGTGGGGCGACGGCCACAGCCACACTCACGCCGAGGGAGAGCAAGACCACGACCACGACCACGACACGATCGAGCTGCCCAAGGTTGTCCTCTTTGGCAACACCGAGGATTCTGTCAAATTGCCCCTGAACGTGGGACCGGCGGTGCTCACCTACCTTGCGGAGACGGCCCTGGCGGGTCCTCTCAAGAAGAAATTGATCACAAACGCGCGGTCTCTCGTGCGGGACGCTGCCAAAAGCGTCGTCGGCGGACTTGAGGAGTCGTACAAGGAGATCGAGTCCGAAGTGTCGGCCGTGTTGGCCAAGCCCGCGACGGACCCGGTGCGCATCAAAGTCGAGGACATTTTGAGGCTCAGGGGCGAGCAGGAGAAAGCTGCCAAATGGGTCATTGCAAGGCTTGACGCCGCGGACGAGTGAACGGCCTGTCTGAGTGTTCTGTTCTCGTATAGACATTTTGGGAGAGATAGATAGATCGTAGCTAACCGTGTCAAGACGCCGATGGACAGTAAAGTGTAGTAGTAGTATTGAAGCAAAAGACTTTTATAGCGAGGACCCCAGCTTTATGCGTTTGGAAGGAGACCAGTCACTTAACCTGTGGTCCATTTTCCACACATCTGGGAAACCTGCCATCCAACCCCGTCCGAGAGCAAGCAGCGCCGCCTGCTTTCCGCTCAAGAAGCACTTATGTTTGCAAAGCGTCGTGCGTGTAGGGGGTTTTCAATTTGGCTTGTTTCCACGCCATGACGGGCACGTACCTTGCACATTCCCATTCCCGAAAACCCCGCCGAAACGTACTCTCCTGGTCGGTTCGGGACTTGTCCTGTGACGGGTTCTGGGGGTGTGCCGCGACGTTAGTTGAACCTTCCCACAATCCCAGGTCCACCGCACGCTTCTTTCACTCACCCCCGCTGGCCGTCCACCCCTGCGTCCCGCTCCACACGCCCTCCACCCTCGTCTTTGTCCCAAAATTCTTCTCCAAAAACCCCTCGATCCCGCTCGCCACCCGCGGATCCACGTCGCTGTCCTCAGCGTTCCAGCCCTGCCCATTGTTCTCCTGCAGGTCCCGGAACCCGCCCAGCACCACGCGCCCGTCCGGGCGCGAGGACATGTATGCGTACCCGTGGTTTGCAGACACGGACGCGCGGAAGGGGGGCGCGGTTTCGGGGATGAGGGAGCCGCACTTGGGGTCGGGGTTACGTTGCGGTCCGTCAGTCGTGACGTACGAGGGTGGCGGGGGATAGCATCGCGCGGAAACACTCACCACGCCCCTGACTGGTGTGACCAAAAGCTCCGGTAACAGCGCGCGCGAGTATCCGTTGGTGGCGTAGATGACGCGTTTGCATCGCACGTCGCCCTTTGAGGTGTGGGCCACGAACTCGAACTCCGCGTCCGAGCTTGAGCCGGCACCGGCGACCCGACGCACGATGTGCACCAGCGTGTGCGTTTGTACGTTGACGCGGCTAAGGTCGGAGGCGAACCGGAGCAGGGCGTGGCAGAACTGGTCCCGAACACGGACATGTCACGCTGATTGCCAAAGGTGTGCACCCCGCGTCGAGACCTGGCGCCGCTCACCTTTGCCGTCCACACCGCATAGCTCGGCTTGACTACCATCCCGCCAGCCTTTGCAGCATCGCACCCATAAATGGCCTTGACCTTTTCGGCGTCGATGGATTCGGGTAGGTCGCGCTTGCCGCCCAGAGTGCCGATGCGGGCCTGCCGCTCCCGTTCGGCTTCGGCCTCGGCTGGAGTGAAGAAGGCGATGAGCGCGTCTGAGTCGAAGCGCTCGAGGATGGGTTCGGCGGCGGGGTAGCGGGAGAGGTACTAAGGAGAAAGGTAATGGATTGTGAGTGGGAAGATTGACAATGGGTATCCGAATGAATTCACTCACGCGCTTGTGCCACTGGGCCATTGAGGCAATGTTCTCTTCCTGGAATGCAAGCTTGTTGCGAATCATGTCAAAGTCGGCCTTACCCTCGGACTTGAACTTCCACGCGAAGCCGAACGCTTTATCCCAATTTAAAAAAAACACAGATAACGCTGATATGAGCATTCACTCGATTCTCAAAGATGCGTCGCACAGACTCACACGACCTCCCAATCCCACCGTTGCGTCCACTTGCACCGTACGCGACGTCCCGGGCATCCAGCACCGCGATATCGAGGTCTTTTCCCGCGATTTCTGCCAGATGGAACGCCGCGCTACACCCTGTCAGTCCGGCGCCAATGACCAGCACATCGCACGATGCAGGGAAGGGCTTCGTGACCGGGTATTGTAGCGTGTTCCAGTTCAGCCAGTAGCTTTTCGTGGACTCGGCCTTTGGGAAGGGCAGCGGGTGCCCGTCGACGGTGCGTGGGGGGCTCATGTGGATGCGCGTGCAGTGCGTGGACGGAAGTGGGAATGCCAATGTATGATCGATCGGGTAGATGCGGACCGTTGACCGTAGTTACTCATCGCGGGGGCCAAACATGTTCAGTTGTAGCGAAAAAATTTCGTTCATGCGAGTAGCTATAAAGATAGTGGGGACGCTGGTCTTGAGCTCGCCCTTACGAGTTGAGCAGTGTCGTACATACTTGGTGAATGACAAGGGGTTGTGGATGCACAATAGTGAATGCATGACAGTTAGCAGTCTGAAAGGACTTTGACGCCTTCTACACCACGGCTACTGCCATCTCTACCGTTTCCCGCACGCAATTCAAGTGAAGGACTTTGGAAGAGCGCATAGGTGTGGCGCGGGTGTGACCACAGCCTTGGTCGGACTTGGAGTTTACCCAACCGAACATTCGAATCTTTACTCCCTCGCTTCACGTTCCAAAAATCAAAGTATTCACAATGACTGTGTCACCGCGAACACCGGAGTCGTGGTCCCCCGAGTGAGCTCAAAAGAGAAATCCACTCAATCAACTTCACTTTCCGATCAACTCACGCTGTGTATTTGTTCGCCAGGTACGCCGCAGCCGTCGCACGACGAAGAGCCATGGGCCTCGACCCATCCATCAAAACCGTCCAGGACTGGCGCCGCGCCGCAGACGCATCGCCCACCTTCCCCACTCCCGCAAACGTCAAAATCACACCGACCGAGATCCCGCGCGCTCCCGTTCCCCAGCTGGACGAATCTTCCACGGCCTCTGGCTCGCTTCCCGCGGAGTGGGTGGAGCCAGTAGATGCGGCGCCCGACGCCCCCGTGCTGTTGTACGCCCACGGAGGGTGGTACTGCATTGGAAGCCCCAGAACGCACAGGGCCATCACCACGAATATGGCGGCACGGGGAGTGCGAGTATTGTCGCTTGATTGTGAGTCCGTGGCTGCTGACACGAGGACTCGACGTCTCGGCCAATTCAATCCATGACTCATGTGTTACAGACCGACTTGCGGACGAAAACCCCTTCCCTGCCCCTCTTGTTGACGCAATCAGTGCGTTCCGATACGTTCTCGGACAGGGCATTCCCGCAAGTCGTATTTTCCTCGGAGGCAACTCGGGTACGTATCACACACGTCAAACCTCCGTGTGGTTCTGCACCGCTCAATTCCATGGACACCCATACCCTCGACCTAGCCGGCGGCAACCTAACCCTCGTCACCGCCATATACTTGCGAGACCAAACCACGCTCCCTCAACTCGCAGGCCTGCTTCCCATCGGCCCGTGGACGGACCTCACCTGTTCCAGCCCGACCATGCACCTGGGCGACGAGTTCGAGGCCGACACGATCGCACGAGGACCTGAAGGGACCGCGATGGGTGAACTGAACCTGAACACCAATGGCTATCACTCTTTGTTTAATCTGACGTGGCGTGCCGTGCCTTCCCCCCCCCTTTCCAGTCACCAAAGCCTACTGCCCCGACATCTCCAAGCGCTCCCACCCACTCGTATCGCCTCTCTTCGACGACCCTGTTCCGGGAAAGCCCCTCCCTCCCACACTCGCCCTGTACTCGACCCTGGACCGCCTCTTCGGGGAGGACGCCGCGTACGCCCTGCTCAGGAACGACGCCGGGGAGAACGTGTCGGTGGACGTGTATGTAGAGCAAGTTCATGTGAGTAGTTGGTGTCCGCTTTCGTTTGGACCTCCATCCCGCGCCCCCCGGCTGCCCTCCCTAAACCGTGCCCGCCTACGCCCGCCAGGTATTCCAAAACGCCCCCGACCTGCCCCAAAGCCAAATCTGCTTCGACCGCATGTCCTCCTTCATCACATCCGTCTCCTCCGGTCCCGCACTCCCGGCGGCGGCGGCGGAGCTCAAGGTCATCCTTCCCGACGGGTCCGTCATGCCCGCAGACGCCTACGGCGGGTTCCGGCTGTTCAGGTCCGAGCTTGCAGGGTGGACGGCCCGTGCGGGGTTAAGGGAGAAGGGCAAGGGGGATGAGAAGGCGTTGGAGAGGTATGATAGGGCGATGAGTGGGCCGGTGGGTGCGTAGAGGTGATGGTGTGAGCGCGTGTGGTTGAACCTCCACGCTCCGAATGAGGTGGTTTTTGTTTGTTTGTTACTGGTATATAAATCTACGAGGGGTCTGTTTCACCGTATTCCTATGAACGCGAATTAAATCCTCCTCACGCGTCGAAATACTTGACGCGTTGTTGCAGAAGAACGTGGTCTACGACGGAGAGCTCCACGAGACTGCGAAGCACGAAGGGGGACATGGCAATGCAACATTTCGGGTCAGATCAGGTCAGAATCCAAACTCGTACCGTGCTCTGTCGTGCTCGCCGAACCGAACCGAAGCGACCCGACATCTCGGGTTCGAAAGACTCACCCATTAAGCGCTTCCCGCACACTCCCCATCTCCGCCTCCACCTTCTCCGCATCCGCACGGTCGGGCATCGACGACACTTGCACGAGCCACACGTCGGGTCCGGTGCGTGCGTCGTCTGCAGCCGAGGAGGGATCCACGGGCGGCACGAAGGGGTCGAATGGGGGGAGAGATGCGGGTGACAGGGGCACGGGGAGCTGTGTGACGGGGATGCCCGGGTGAGAAAAAAGAGACGGAGGGTAAGGGGTCGGGGGACGTACTTTCTCGACTCGGGCTACGGTGACGCGAAGGTACCGCGTGACGTTCAGTCGCATGCGTCCGGACGAGTCCACGCCGGGTTCGGAGTCGGGAATGCGGAGGTGGAAGTTGTACCCGCGGCGGACGAACTCGGATGATATTCTTTGCGGGGGGTACATCACGGTACATCACGGCACCACGTCACGTCAGTTCGACAGCAATCTCTGAGGAACGTCGGTCCACTTGAATTCACTTGTACCCCATGGCCTTGAGATACTCCACGGCATTCCCGGCCTCGACCTCACACACGACCACGGGGCGGCACGTCGCGCCCGTGTATGAGATGTCCACATTGGAGAACTGGAAGAGGGTCCTGGACGGGACGGGGCATGAAATGGGTTCGAGTCCGCGTCACTGTCGCCTCGATGGCGCACCGCACAGACACCCGACATGAAACCCACCACTTTCGTTCGTCAAACGGAATGATCCGTGTTCCACTGGCTCCCCTTCCGGCTCCGTCGTCGGCCTCAACCTCCCCGCGCCGCCGTTTCTTCGCGCCTCCGCGATCCAGAAACGACGATCGCAGGCGCAGGACAAGATCGTCGTTGCGGTTCGATCCTACGGGTGTCTCAACTGGAGTGGCGGGCGGGGTGCAAATTCATATCAAGTTTCGTTTCTTCACCATCGACCTCGCCCACTGTCCCCTCCACGTAAACCTACCTACCCGCGGAGACACACACGACCTCATGCTCAAAGAAATCCGCCCCGAGACTCGGATCCCCCAGCGCGGCGGAGCCTTTCGTGAGGTCGCCGCAGAACGCGCATAGCCGGTCGAGGAGGGTCTGTAGCGTCGCGCCGGGGGAGGATTGGAAGAGGCCGTGTAGGGAGAGTTCGGCGAGGGAGGAGGATGGGCCGAGGGCGGTCATATTTGGGGACAGAGAGGTGGTGCGGTTGGATAAACTAAAATTCTGCCGTTCAGTTTGTGCTGTGTACGAGTGTATCTCCAACAGTGTCTTCCACGTTGCCTAAGCTGCAAGAGCGGCAAACAGCGCTACAAGCCCTCCTGTGCTGACCAACCTGGTCACCACTTTGTTCCCCGAGCCTGCCTTTGCCGTGGGTGAAGGCGACGCTGCTGCGGTAGTCGCCGATGCGGTCGAAGCGCTCGATGTGGCAGATGGCGAGGCGCCAGGAGCGGCCGTTTTGGGAGCGGATGTGCCTGAGAGTGCGTACGCTGGCAAGTGGCAAGAGCGACGTTACTGCATGCACCTAGGCGGTTCTTGAAAAATACAACGTACTGGTAACATAAGGACCCGTAAGCGAGCACATGAACTGGGTCGCCGCGCTCTGAGCAAGTCCGTACGGTGCAGGGCACCCAGCGCACTGGGATGTGGCCGATCCGAAAATGTAGTTCCCGCCGTCGAACCGCCACACATTGAGCGTGGTGTTGGTCGGGCATGTCACGAAGGTCGCGTTGGGGGCGTACACGGTGCCGAGTTGGACGTCGCCGACCAGGCCGCAGCAGCAGCCGCCGGAGTTGGCGGAGCTGTTGAGGGTGGGAGATGGGTTTGGTTATTGGTGAGAGGGGAGCGATTAGGCGAAGAAAATAGAAAAACACACTTGCAGCAAGCGCGGAATTCGGCGCGAGGAGCGAGCTCGCTGAAGGTGTATGTGAATGTAAAGTTTCCGGCCAAGATTGGGATGGAGGTGCCGACGGTCACGCCTGGCAGGAGAACGAGGGTGGATTAAATTGACGTTCGGGATCGTACGACAAAAGAAATACCATTTGCAGCGATGATATCAATGGTTGGCTGAAACATTGAGAAGGGATGGTGATGGCCACACCAAGCACAACGATTGATGACCATTTCTTACCGCGAAACTGAGGCTGACATTGGCCGTTGCAACCTGACATTGAAGGATGGTCGGATCCCGTCAACCATCTCTTGCATCAACGAAACCAAACCTACTTGGCAGGAAGAAGTGAGCGATGCGGGGTCCCACGCCAGGGAGAGTGTCGTTGGGAGATTCTGCGCCCAGCACGAGGCAGCAGATGCCGCGATGAGCGCGATTGCGAGCAGACAAGACATTTTTCGTGGCTGTCGGGGAATCTCTCAGGGCAGTTATGCGCAATCTCAGTTCAAAATGGAAATAAACTGTGGCGGCAGGGACAATCATGAAAAAATGCTTCTGATGTCATATGATCCAACGCGTGAAAGCTTTGTAACATTTAATCAATGCAATGAAAGAAAAGCAGCTAACCTTATCTTCCATCGGACCTGACGGTTTTGTCTGGGCTTTGCCGTGCTGCGGTCACACCTTCGGCCGGTGATCCCGTTGTCGCTGCAAAAACAACACGAGGATGGCGGTGCGGTTCGACGGGCAAGCGATCGTGGTCACGGGATCCGGACGCGGGATTGGGCGCAGGTGAGCACAACGTCGCGGTTTGCCTGGTCAGGTTTGGTCCCGGCACTTGCACTCACCTTTGACTATGAACCTGTCACCAACCCAAGCCACGCCCTCTTTTTCGCCGCACGCGGAGCAAACGTCGTCATCAACGACACGGGCGCGCCCACAACCCGCGGGGATGCTCATTCCCAAGCGGAATCGGCACAGTCCGTCGCCGAGGACACCGCGCGATACATCCAGCATCACGGCGGTCCCACCGCATCATTCACGACCGTCTCGGCCGAGTTTGGGGACGCTGTGGTCCGGGAATCGATTGACAAGTTTGGCAGGCTCGACGTCCTGGTCGTCAATGCCGGGATTCTCAGGTCGGCGCGGTTGGAGAGAATGAGTGAGCAGGCGTTCGATGCCATGTGGAAGGTTAATGTGAAGGGAGCGTATTCGGCCGTGAGGGCCGCGTGGCCGGTTTTTCTCAAGCAGGTATGTTGAGTGACGGAGGCAGGCGAGTGAAACGAGCAGGACGAAGGAGCGAGACGCGAGCGCAGTGAGCCGTTCGAGGCCGAAGCGCCACAAGGCGCTGACCGAGACTGTCGAGTGGAGCGTGCCTCAAGGCCTTAGTGCGATAGCACTGACCGAGTCTGTCTGCCGGAGGCGAATCAATGCGCAATGGAATAGCACTTCCCGATGGTAAACCAGACTCCATTTCCAGGGCTACGGACGAATCGTACTGACGAGCTCCACGAGCGGAACGTTTGGGTCGTTTGGAGGTTCCAATTGTGAGACACCACGTTATTATCGCGCCCTTTCGTAACTTCACCGATGATTGTGCTGTGTGACAGACGGTACATCCAAATATTGTCTCATTGGACTGCTCCTGTCCATTTCGTCCTTGATTAATTCCCTCCCCGGAAACCCGGACATCTCCATAAGGTACAATTCAATCCCAGAACGCACTTATCCATGTCCACTCATTAACGCTGAACCTCACTCCATACATCACGTCCATTTACCCTCATTTCCACTCACCCTCACTGCACAAACCAACACAGCGCCGTATGCCCCTTCGCCTTCACCCGGATGGGCTCCACCGTCATGAAGGAGCCACCCTCGCCTGAGGGGTTCTCGCCCGACAACGTCTCTCCCGTTGTGGCAATGCTGGCGTCTCGAGAGTACGGGGGTTCGTGTAATGGCGATGTCTGGCTTGCGGGATACGGGTGTGTTTTGCTTTCCTTTGAAAGTGAAAGCGACGAAACCTCAACCCTAACTGTTGACCAAATCCCGAAACCCGAAAGGCATTATGCGCGCATGGAACTGGAACCGGCCATTCACTTACCTCGGGTGTACCAAAGCGGTGGCGGGCGGAGTTACACCGGTGTGCGGTTTCTTGTCGTCGGGTCGGGCTCCAAAAGCCCCCGCGAGCTTTCTTCTCGCCTGTCGAGCTCGGGGGGTAAAGTGATCGAGGTGGACGTTGTCGATGGGAAATGGAACGAAGCCTCTGCTGTGAAAGACATTGATGCGGTGTTTGGGGGAGAACTCGATGTGTGCTTGTTCGATTGGAGTGGTGAGTTTGTTGCCACCGCAACACGTCATTGCACGCCCTGCTCACCATCCACACAGACGCACCTCTTCCCTCCAAGTACCCCCTCGCGAAAACGTTTTCAGGGTCCTTGTCAGACCCCGACCACGCCTCTGCCGTTTCCGATCTGGAGTCCCTTCACCGCGCCTACCTCCTCCCCACGTTACGCATCGCGCAGATCGCTTACGCCCGGATGCGACGGAAGCAGCAACCGTTCGGGCGGTTTGTCTCGTTCTTAAGAGCCGATATTGGTCGAGAAGGCGCCCGGACAGATGACGGCGAACTCGTGGTCGGACCCGAATGGAACAGTGGTGAGGGTTCGACTGTCGAAACCTTCGAGTGTCATTGTCGTCTCATGCGGTGGTCTGGGCCTCGCCTCCCTCAGCTGCATATGGCATCCACGCCCTCCTTCAGGTCTTGACGGTCGAATCGCGTTTCTTCGACTTTGACATTTCCGGGCACAGTGTCGTGCTCCACCCCGTGCAGCTGGGCGACGCTGGAGGGGTGCGACCGGGAGCATGTCTCCCGGTCGTCGCAGATTTGCTTGGGGGAAACGGACGGGGATACTCGAAGATGTGCATTTTTAATGTAGGCGAAATGGTTCAATCTTTTGACGAAAGCTGCTTATGTGACTCGAACGTGCGTTTTATGCTTTCTTTAGGGCACTTCTCTGGCTTGGCATGCCTCCCCTGGGTCTTTTCTATCCACACCACCACCTCGAGATATCTCTCCGTACCCCTCGCCATTCTCACACTTTAAAATCGAGGAAACGGTTGCAGAAGTAGAGCGTGGCTGGGAACAGGCTGCAAACATCCACGCGAATGGGAGTTATTGGCCTAAGGACGAGCCTGAGGTGAGCACAGCTGCGTTTGAGATGATTACAAGTGCCTCATCTTCTCGACAAGGCCACTGCACCTGCCACAAATTATGTGAACAGGTGGTACGCCCGATGGTTCCCGTCGTACTCGCCATCAGGTATTGGAGTGCATGGCAAGAAAGGCAAGTTTGACAACGCGGTTGTTGGAAAGCTGTGACAGGAGACTCTGCGCAATACCGTCATGCATGTGAAAGACTTATGTAGAATGCTAAATTAAATATGATTTGCTTGAAACACGATAACTCGTAATGCTCCGACGCCCATCAACAAAAATAATAAGAACGGGTTTGCGATTGCAATTGTTTGTCAAACGAACGTCAAAATTTGGTGCGGTGGAGTGTTGCAACTATTGATTTGCTTTAATTTCATATCGCCGACCTGTAGCCTAGTGCACGAAGCGCGACGGTGTGAATGAATTCGATACATTCTTCCGTCTCCTGAACCCACCACATCAAGCCAGCTTTTTGACTTGTGGTCGTACACCAAGTCCACTTCCTCCTCCTCCTCACTGAGGTCTACGTCCGTCCCGTCATCTCCCTGTGCGTCGCGCTGGTCGATGGCAAGCACGTCTGTCGACTTTGACCCTTCCTCAGGGTTTGCTTGAAGTGTGATGGATGTGTCGGATTCCCGTACAAGCTTGGGGCTGGGAGATTCGGATGATCGTGTTTCAATCGTGTGGGTATCGACCGGAGGATTTGACAAATCACTCTTCGGTTCATCACGATGTTCGATAAGTGAGCTCGTATGCTCGTCGTCGTTGCGTAGATGTGGATTACGATCTTGAGTGACAATCAAGGTATGCTCATCTTGAAGCGCAGGCTGTTCTTCGGATGGTGGGAGTGGTGATGGATTTACGACGATTGAAAAAGGTGAGCTCTCGGTGGTAACGGGATGATCCGATGATTCTAGTCGAGGTTGTTCGTCAAGCAATCTCGGCGAATATGTTTCTTTGCTAACGCTCGCCCCGCTGCTGTCGATATCCAACCGCTTCACATTCTTTTCTGGACTCTCAGCTTCCTCTTCTTTTTTGTCCAAATCCTTTCGTGTCGGTCGTGCAAGGTCAACTACGGCATCAACGAAGCCTGGCAACTTCATTGGGTCTTCATTGTCCCTATCTGATAGGGTCCATGCTGATGACGCGATGTCTTGGTGTAGCGACGTGTTTGTATCTTGAAATATTTCCAAGTCTGTGCATGGTAGCGTTCTTGAAATAGGCGCCAGGATGTCGATGCTGTGTGTCTTCTTCAAATGGACGTCATCACTGAGGTGCGATGACGCGGAGGAATGGGAACGGTGTTGAAATGAGCGAGAAGAGGATGCGGCTCCCACTCTCTCCTCCCTACGAGATTCGACTGAAGATTGAACGCTGAGAAACCACACCCGATATTAGCTACATCCAGTTCGCAAGCGTTAGGAATCGTCATCACCTCGATTTCCTACTCATCCGACTTCCACCACTGTCAGACGATTGAGTTCTTTGCATCCGACTTTGTCGAGGTCGGGCCCCCGATCGATTCATGCCCTCCACAACATTATTCCGTAATGTGATGGGTGGAAGCCGCAATCCTCGTGATGGTTCCGTAGGTTCCTCTGTTTTTTCTTCCGATTCTTCCACATTCGCACGCCGTTGCTTGACCACGACAACGTACGGGCGTTGAACCAGGGGAGGGTCACATCCTGGGCTCGGCAGAGGTACGGCTTTACTTCCAAACGCCAGGTGCGCCTTCCGCTGTTCATTGGACGCGCTTGTGCCAAAGAGCTCTCTCTTTTCCGTCACGAATTCTTGCTCGTGTAGGCGCACGCGAGAGTAATTACAAATTTGATTGTACGAATCGAGAAACGTGGGGAACTGAAGGGACCGAGGTACGACATCGACAGGTGCATCCACCTCGAAATCGTCTCCAGTCGTGTCCACTATCCGATGCTTCAATGTAAACACCCTTCGGACACGACAAACTCCTTGAATCTGGATAAAGTCCAATGAACGAAACGATTGGCCGGGCCAAAGTTTTGTCAGCAGGTCCACACAGTCGAAAGCGAAATTCATCCACAGATCTCTCTTGACAAAAGCTAAGGGTAAAGTGGCGAAGGAAGGTTGAACCTTCGTCGATCGTACATTGGTGTTGAATTGAAGTCGACGTTTCTCGCGTCCCAACGTTGTCACGCAAAGCTCGAAGCTGAGCGGTGTCCCAAACGGCACGAACAATTGAATCACGAGAATGGGCTGCGTCAGCATCAGGGGTGACTTTTCGTCCTTGGGAAGCGCAATCCTTCCTGCAGATGGGGAACATCAGCCAAAATAGCACGTAGATTGAGCAAACGCCCAAACTCGCCCATGCCCTCAATGCAGAAAGCGAACGACTTGAGATCCTGCTCAAAATTCCTGTACACGGACTGCTTTGGCGTTGCTTTCCAAATTGACAGTCCATTTTGTGGGGATAGCAGCTCTACCGATGGGCCACCTGATGCGGAAACGCGGTGATTACCATCGCAAAATGGGCTGCCATAGACATAGGGGGGTCCAATCACCTTGGTACGCGTTCCGAAACATCTAAGAGAGGCTCTGGCTTTGGTCACGCCTGCTTGCTTGCCTGACTGTTGTCTGGGTAACAGGCGCGTCCAAACGTCAAAGGAAAGCTGGCCGGGTCGGTGTGTCTACGCCTGATTCGAAGGTGCACTAGCTTGACTGATCCACTGTGACAAAACATTGCTATGAGGAATATAATTGATGGTGCTATCTTTTTTCAGTACATGTGTGTATAAATTTAAAGTCGCATTTGATCAACGATTAGGACGTAATCCTGGTGCAGTCGTCAAACACTCGCTGCCATCGGTGGTACCGACATCTCGGCGAGTTGGTGGTCGGGTGTTTTCTCTTCCTTGGGCACTACTCGTTGAAACCGACGGGCAAGTCCGAGTTTGGTGGCGAGTCGCTCCTTTGCGAGGTGTAAGTATTTGCCCACCTTGGTGCGCGGATGAGTCCGTTTTCTGAGGGGATATGCAAACACGAGAACTCACTATAAAGGAAATGACGAAGGCGACTGGCAGAGCAAGGTAGTACACTACATTGCTCGTCTTATGGTAGTCCATGAAGGGATACGTCCACATCCCCGGATGGGTAGCCTTTTGCGTGGCCCGATGTGAGGCAAATGGACACGCTCATAGTACGCTTGGGGCTCTTACAGTAAAGATCCATGACCAAAACATCCATAGAAGAACAATCACCAGGATCAGAGGTATGTGTGTGAACATTAGGTGGTCCCATCGATTCAGAATGACGTCAACATAAATGAATAGCAACTCCAGGCCATGCTTGCTCAAGTTGTTCCAGTACGCGGCCTGACTTGACCACACTGAAGGTGCAAGGACCGTCCAGAAAACAGCCACTACCTGAAACGCTGATGAGGGGGTAGGTGTGGTGGAAAGGAAAGAACAGAAACTCACAACAGGATGAAACGCCACCGCGCTCTCATACAAGTACCACAGTGCTAAGTTAAAGCCCCAGTGCCATTTATCGAGCGTCCAGTTTTCTACACCACGAAAGTAAATTAATGTGTGGAACGAGATAACCCCAAAGTAGACAATGAGTCCGAAGTAGGTCATATCGGTGAAATACTAACGGGTCGAGATAAGTCGTCGTTCGAGAGCGACGCTTCTAGATTCACTTCCTACGCACCTGAGCCCACGACCAAAAGCCAAGGGGCGAACGAGACGCCTGAACCCACGTGTAGACATGCACAACTTGAATCATGAGAGGGCAACAGATAGCTCGAGTCCAAATCATATGAGAGACTTGCGCAATAGCTCTTACTGATGCCATAGAGCAGAAAAAGTACTCGAACGCATAGCAGCACCGACGTTGGTACAATGAAACTGGAGACTGGTCTGACAGGGTCGAACAGATCCATCCTATGGCGATCTTTGTTCAATGGTCTCCTTGTCGTCGTGGAATCGTCATCTTTGTCCTACCGATGCCACTTCCAAATCTTGTAGCTGAAGGTCTTTGGGTCGGTTGGCCCTCCCTTGGACCGCTGCGACGGCGATGCGGCATCCATCGTGCGCCCAAAGTCCAGGGCTTGCTGAGCTTCGGTCATGGGATCCCCTTCCGCAAGGTGACGCAGGTTGCAGAGAGGAGAAAGGTCGGCGAGGTCGGACAAGAAACCCCTCCGCCGATCGCCTGAGATTTACGCCGCTGGTCCCTGCATAAAATGTCCAGATCGATATTCTGACTATCGACTGGGTGATTCAAGAGTGTACAGCATGTCTGCGTCTTGTGCGAAACTTCCACCCCGCTGGCGTATGGCAGTAACCGCAATTGAACGAAATGAAAACAAAACAACATCGCCCAAACGCTCTTCCCTTACTTGCTCGCGGACACATTCTTGCCGCCTGCCCACGTTGGCCAATACCGTGAGGCCATAAGATACGCGAAAGTCGGAGATACACGATCATCCAGCACTATCGCGAGCTTCGCATCACAGAAATGCCTCTAATTGCGTCTGCGCATGGGATTCCGTGTCCAGCGTTTGGAAGAAGCGAGCAATGTATTCAAAGTGCGCGGGAGGGAAGAGGTTAGACCTTGGAAGGGCGAAATCGTTGGTAGGCGAAGTGCGAAGGACGTGTTTATGGAGTGGGAGAGAGTGGGTCATCGTTACCGACGGGGATACTAGACGAAGAAAAGTGAATGATGTGACGTCAAGATGCAAGGAGAATGCCAACATTTGGCTGTATTTTGCTTTTTGTCAAAGAAAGATTTACAATTTTGCAGAGATCTATCGAATTCGAGAGTATAAGACAACCAAACTGTCTCTTCACATCAAGTCGCTATTGGCGTAAGGAAGTATGGTATGGAAGTGACGGGAGTTACATTGTACTACCCATTTTCTGTGTGTAGTGTTGCGGGGCCAACTAACATTATGGCTTGGGTCAACCTCAACTTGGACGTAATCAATTAATCAATTGATCAGACTGAGTTTGAGGTTCAGACATCCCAGCAAACATGTATCTCCGGATGATGCTGGAGCCGTGACCCGCAAGATGAACTCTGTTGCAAAACAATTTCTGAAGTCCAGCGCATAAGAATCAACCATACAGAACTTGTGGAGCAAAACTTAAACTTACAATGTGGTGTGCTTCGACTTGCGGATCAAAGTATCGGAAGATTTTGGGGAGAACCTCTCATCGCTTGTGGATGACTCCGTTGCTCGAGACAGAGACCTTTCCGAAGGAAGACGGCACGAACTCACACAATACCCCTCTCCCCATAGACCCCATGACTCCAAAACGGCGCGAAAGCTCGCTAAAATTGCTATAGAGAAAGTCAATACTGTTCCTCATTCTATGGAACATGTAACGAAGTATTAACCTTCCGGGTTGCCAGCGACGTAGGTATCAGCCAGAGGCAGAACCGAGCTCGCTTGTATCCTCCCTGTAGCATCCTTCTCGAATGGAAGCAAGAGATTTGAAAGTAATAATATTTGCCGCGACCTAGAAAGCCCTTCAACAATCAATCGTCGAAAGCTCTCCGCGATGGGCTGGGGCAGTCGCGTCGATGTGTCGGCATAGGAAGCTCCATCTTCGTAAAACCTCTTTTCGAGCAATTGGTCCATTACACCAGAATCGGGGTTCAGTTCGCCAAGCGTCCTGACAGGACTGTCGGCGAAGAGGGAGGAATGAATAATGGCAAGCGTGTACTTTGGACTCAAGACAAACTATTTAGTTTGAAAGCTACTCCAATTTGATGATTGTGACTTACAGTTTATCGCAATCGTATTGTTTCCAGTTTAGTTGGGGCGCATTTGCAAAGGTTTTCAGTTCGCGCGTAAGATCGACTTCCAGAATAGAGCACAGCATGGTCAAGAGGCAAAACTCTAGGCGATTATGTCCTTCACGTAATTAAGCAGATAGGCAAGAGTCTCCTCGTCGATGACAACGTTTGAACTCATTCTCGGATGCAGGTCCTGCATTCGCTGATGAAATTCTAGCATTCAATGTTGGTAGTCCGTGGCCTCAGCTTCTGTAAAGTAGTCCAGTCCTGCGCAGGTGGCATTCAGCTTTGTGGAAATCGCGTCAATCTGCCGGGCCATCGCTTTTGTGGGCCCAATGTCCACGACGCAGGTGAAGCGGTTGCCAGCCAGATCCTTGATCTTGTCAATTTGTGCCTTATAATGAATTGATGTGAGATAGTTGAAATTCGAGCAAAAGACACCGCAACGACCAACCATCTCGCTTGCAACAAGTATGTGCTCGAGTGCAGACTAAAAGATCAATCGGTGAGCGTCAAACTTTCATAAATTAAAGATATTCGAACAAGCAGCTCTTACCTCTGTGACCTCAAAGGGAACTCGAGCAGAAGCGCGCCAATAGTACTACAAGAGGTACTTTTCCTATAAAAACACATAACCAGTTTGGTCGTTTTTCTCCTAAAAGAAATGAAGCGTGCGATCACGTACCCCGTTATTCCACACAGGTAGCGACATTCGCCCTTCCTCCCCCACCCGGCTTCCAGGTTCGGTGCGAAATATACAGAAAATTCTGGCCGCGAGCCCGTCCAAGTCCGCATCCCCCAAAATACGTCCAAGAAGGAACGAAGGTTCGCCTCCTCTGCTATGAATTCCAAAGCTACACCTGGCCAGGAGAGAGTAAGAGGTCGTATTTTGTTTTCCCACACCAGCACTTTGTCGGTGAAGAGTCCGAAAAGGGGAGGGTCGGTTTTGTTGGGGGGCATGAAACCAATGGCAGTAGCGACAACAGCGATTTGGATTCGCGCAGCCTTGTTTGAGCACACAATTTGTTCCCATGTTCAAAGCGCCCGAGCTAGCAGACAGGTGCGACGCCGTACTTGCTGGAGTCGTGGTCGCCAGTACTGCTGGTTGTGGAAGGGTGCCCGCCGGGTTTGCTGGAGCCATCGAATTTGGGATCAAGCTGTGCTGGTTCAGCTGGTCGTGAAAGGGTGACGTGTCGGACTGTTGCACAAAGGATGAAGCGTTTATGGAAGCTTCCGCCGATTGTTCGCCCTCGTTAGAGTGGTCCTCCATGAAAAACGATGAAGAATAATTGTGCTGTACAAGAAAGAAGTGAAAGGAAGCAAGCTCGGTTCGACGCATACTGCAAAAATCCAAAGTCGTCGCACTTACAAGGGCGTAAAACCAACCAACACGTTTCCAGGGTGACTTTTGCTACAAGGAGAAGCGTCTGGGAGGTGGTGAGCTGTCGGATCAGAACAGAATCGATCAGCGAAAGTGATGGTGTGAGGCCAGCAAAGATAAAACGACAGCACAGCAGCACTACACCACGTACCGTGCTCAGCAAGGCGATGCGACTGATATGAGAGGTTTACAAGCCCCTGCGTTGTTTGCTCGAGTCTTCCGTTGTTATTGCCACTGCTTTGCCACTTTTTGCACACGACCCTTGCAAGCTTTTGATGACCTTGTGATTGTGAAGTTCGCTGTTCTCAGGAAAAACTATTTAACTAACATCGAAACCAATACTGAAGTGAGGCCCCGGCAAAGCCCATATTGTCCCATATATACATGTTCGTCCCCACCTCTCACATAGCACCAAGCGATTTTAATCTCCTCCGTACGCCCGCCATCTCCTTCTCAACCTCGTCCAATCGTCCCTCCAACTCGTCCCTCCTCCTCCTCGCGTCAGGACCACGTGCGGGTAGTCGAGACAAGGTCGTCTGTAGAAGGGTCTATCGGCGACAGAACGGGCCAAAGGGTACGAATTAAGGAACGACGTCAGCGCGACTGAACCCACGACGAATACCATACCAACCCACCTTCTCCTCCCCTACCTCCCTCATCCTCCTTTCCAGACTCTCCACCGTCCTCCGATACTCCTCCACAGTCGTCCACTTGTCCTCCCTCACCACCCCGCTGTCCTCCCTCGATGCATGCACAACCACTCCTGGTGCAACAACCGGATCCACAGAAAAGAAATCGTCCGCCAGTGACCTCGGTCGAGACCGTGCGGACCCAGGGACCGGAGCAGGTGTGGGTGGGGCCATGGTCCCCCCTCCAAGTCCGGAGACCCCAGCATTCGCTGTGCTTGGCCGCGACACACCAGATCTGCCACCGTTGGCCAGACCCGAAATTCCGCTCACAATCGACGGTGTACGGTCCAACGTCGCATGTCCAACCAGCTGCTGCTGCTGGACGCCATTGGCATAGCCATGCCCGGTCCCCGGCCTGCTCCCCAACCCCACCTTCGCCGAGTCCCAAGCAAGGCCCCGGTCACCCACCCCGCCGGCGGACACATATGAGCCCGCCCTCGATCTCATGCCACTAACCCCTCGCAAAGGCGTCACCCCACCACTTTGCCATCCTGTTCCCCCAGCATCCCTGTACCGTTCCTCCTGCAGTTTCCGGAACGAAATCACAGGAGCAGGACCTGTTATGGTAGGCCCGGATGGGGTAGTAAGTGTCCGTGGTTCAGTGGGCAATCCCATTCCAAACCCGAGAGCATTCTCGCCATCCCTGTCTCCAAGGACACTCCCATCTCTCGATAATACCCCGTTGTCGTTTCCATACCCATTCTCGTACGGATTTGAGTAGTTGTACGCGCTCCCGGCGATCCCATTCACCGCATCCTCCCTCATGTTCCCGTAGTCGCCGTCCATCGCTCCATTTTCCTTGGGGCTATCCCATCCACCCCCGTATCCGAACTCTCGCGCGTACCCTACCCTCACTGCCGCCAGCTCGTGCGATAAGCGGGTGGCAAGGGTAGCCGCGGCTGGTGGTGTCGGTGGAGACGGAGTTCGTGTGAGTGTCAAAGGACGATTCCAAATATAATGTGAGGCTCTGATCAGCACAGTGGACTTTCCGAACTCGCATTGATCACCTACCTCGCTCTCTCGCCTCCGCCTCCTCCGCCCTCCTCCTCCACTTCTCCGCATCCTCCCTGTCCTTCTCTCTGTCGCTTACACCTCCCCGCACCAACTCCTCCACTACTCTTCGCACGTCATCCATCTCGGCCTCCCACCCTCTCCGCTCCTCCTCCCACACATCCCTCTCAACCTCTCGCTCCCGCCTTTCCTTCTCCCACCCCTGCTCCGCCCGCTCCCTCGCCTCCCTTTCCTTCTCCAACGCCTCTTCAAGCCTCTTCCTCCCCTCACGTTCCCTCTCCCACCCATCCTCGGCCCTCCTCCGTTCATTCCTCTCCATCTCCCGCTCCTGCTCGACCCGAGCAAGCGCCTCCTTGGCACCTTCCAACTCCCTCTCCACTTCCGCCCCACGGTCCACCAATCGCTCCGCATCCCTCCCCACGGCATCGCGCTCGGCTTCAGCCCTCAGCGCGGTTCGTAGAGCCTCGTCCCGCCCAGCCTCAAGCCTCGCCACGTCGCGGGCCAGTCGAGCGCGATCGAGCGACACCACATCGAGTTGCGCCGAGACCGACGCGAGACGCCCTGCGTGGTCGGTCAGAGCGGAACGAAGCGCCGACTCGGCCGCGTCACGTGCTGCTACGAGTGCGGCACGTTCTTTGGCCCATGAGCGGGCCAAATCTCTGTCTCTGTCTCTGTCTCTGTCCCTTTCCCGCTCCCTCTCTCGCTCCCGATCCACATCCCTCTCACGCTCTCGCTCCCTATCCCTGTCCCCCCTCCGCCTTCCTCTCTCCTTCCCCCCACTCCCCTCGCTCCTCTTCGTCTTCCCGGCACTCCCTTCCGCATTCGCATCTCTCGCGGTCTCTCCACCACCCGCATCCAAATCCTCCACCATTCCACCACCCAAAAACCCACCCACTCTATGCGCCGGCGCGGGCCACTCAAATCGGGGACCCACATCCGCCGGGTCGACCTCGACACTGAGCTCTTCCACCTCCATGGCGCCATCGGGCGCCGTCGACGCCGCGGGAGATGGAGGGCCGTCGCCATCAGTTCGGTCGGAATTGTCCCGCGCAAGCGCGAGCGCGGTGGGGGATACGGGATCGATGACGGGCACAGCGGGAGAGACGAGGAACGGTCTGGCGGAACGAGTGTGGATTGGGGCATGAGCGCCGGGTAATTGTGAAACGTTCAGAAGAAAAAAAAAGAAGTGCGCCACTCACACGTCCGTCTCGAACACCCGCTCAACTTGTTCTGCACCAAATCCCCCGCCCTCCCCATTCGCACCACCCATGTCACCACCCATGTCACCACCTTGCGGCTCAGGCGAGGGCGCCGGGGACCTCCGACTCCTCTCCCGCTCGCGCTCCCTTGCGTCCGCCCATCTCGTTTTCGCCTTCCCGTCTCCATCTGCGGTTCCCTTCCCCTCCCACCTATCCCCCGCCAATCCCGCCGCCTTACCTCTAGGCCCCGGTTGAACTGCACCTGCACCTGCGCCTGGTCCCGTCCACCCACCCGCCATATGTGCGAACCCAGCCCCGACGGCCGCCCAACCACGAAGCACGTCGTTCGCGCCCTGTGCCCACGACGAAGATGTGTCAGCGGTGGCGTCGGGACGCGCGGGGGGCTGCGAGACCCGCGATGCGGAGGACGAGGACCGCCGGGTGGGTGTTGTAGCGGCGGATGCGGACGCCGAGGGCACGAGCGAGGCTGACGGGGTTCGTCGGAGCGTGCGTGGTGGGGTGCTCGTGGTCGTGGGTTGCGCGTTCCCAAAGCCCGCAGTGGGATCCGTCACGGACCGCGGGAGCTCACGAGATCCAAACGTGTCTTTGCCCGCCACGTCGCTGAGATTGACGGCCGTGTCGCCTGATCCTCGAGTGGCTCCGGCGGGTGCTGTGTCCTTGTGCGAGTCGCCCGTCCAGGCAGATCCGGTGCCTGTACCGCCTGTTCTGCTCGTTCCGCCCGTCCCACCCGTCCAAGCCGTCCCACCAGCGCCCGTAGCTCGAGACGAGGGGGTCGGTGTCGCGGTGGGTACCGGGGAGGGCGTGGATCGCTGCGGGGAGTGCGCGGGGGACGTAATGGAGAGCGCCGAGAGGGCTGATATGGAGACCGACATTGACATGGAGATTGACACCGAGGAGGAAAGCGGGTCCGAGTCTGTTCCCGTGCGGGCGAGGCCAGGCCGTGATTTGGGGAGGTTTCTGTGCCCGGCGCGTGAGGACGTGTCCATGGAGAGTGATCTGGCAGGTCGTGGCGGAGCGACTGTCCATGCCGTCGGGGGGTTCGAGTCCGCGCGCGACGCGGGGCTGGAGAACACGGACGCGAGTTCGGACGCTGAGCGCGGGGAGAGCAAAGCAGGTGCCGGGGGGATGGAGTAGGGGATGAGAATGTGCGGGGATGGGTTTGGAAGGCGGAGTGGGGGTGGGAGGAGTGGGGGTGGTGGGTTTGGTGAGGGGAGGGGCGGAGACAGAGGGGAGTGGCTGGGCGGGTGGGGAGATGTGGGGGATAGAGTAGCGGTGGTGGTGGGGTGAGGGGTGAGAAGCGATGGTGGGTGGGGGGAGAGATGAGAAGGAGCAAGAGGAGCAGCATGACCAGGAGCAGGGGCAGGAGCAGAGGGTGGTACGGATGCCGATCTGCGTCTGGTGTGAGGTCCCCATGGTGGTGAGTGGATTGGAGGCGACAGGGAGTGTGTTGGGGTTGTGAAGCGCGAGTGCACATGCAGGTTCGGAGATTGCGGCGAGCGCGGGGATGCGAGCGAGTGCGAAATGGGAGACGACAGCGGGGGCGACGGCGACCGCGACGACGAGCGAGAGTCGACGGGCGAGAGGGGGATGAAGGCCGAGAGGGAGGGTAGTTGCGGTGACAGCGGGGCGGGGTGCGCTAGAGCGCGAGACGGCGATGTGGCCGTGTGCGCATAGCGTGTCGCTTGTTCATGGTGGGTGTGGTGGATGTCATGCAGGTCGAGTGGCGAATCGGAGGTGTGTCCGCTGTCCCTGTCGTCGTGCGAATCCGCCGTTGTACGGCTCAATTCGCTCCCCCGGCTGCCCTGCGAGGACGCGCTGCCCCTCCCCTCTCCATCCTCGCTCTCCCTGGTCTGCTTGCTGTTCTCGCTCCCCACGCTCTCGCCCTCCCACTCCCAGTCCTCATGCTCCTCCGTCCCCCCGGTCGCCGCTGTCTCATCTCGGCCTTCCACCCTTCCCTCCACCACTCCTCCCGCCCCATCTCCCTTCTTCCCTTCTGCTGCGTCCCTTTCCGCTCTCGCGGAGTCCCGTTTGCGCACCCGTCGTCTGACCCACCCCCACACCCCACCCGTCACTCGTCCCTTCTTCGCCTTGTCCCCAAATGCTCCGCCCCCTGCCTCTGCCTTCTCCGCGCGCTCTCCAGCTTTCCCCTTGCCTCCACCCTCGCCCATCGCAGCCCGTCTGCGACCAGTCCGTCGCCCTGTCAAGTGTCCTCACTCGCTCTCCCCCTCTCAGCGTCTCACTCTCCCCGATATGCGCTCTTTCTTTCCCTCTGCAGCCACTCTCTTCCTCCGTCCCGTGTTTTCTTCGTTCGTCGGCTCAGAATCTCGTGCGCAGCTCTCAAATCTTTGGACAATTGTGATCGCCACAGTGCCCGGACCCACAGGCCACATGTATTGCCGCATATCTTGTATGACGTTTGCCCCTCACATTTCTCCGATACAAACGTACGTGGTGCGGCAAGTGTCTGAATGGCCTTGAAAAGATCTTGGACCTTTTGTCGCTTTCACGAATCCCTCGCATACTCGGGTCCTCCGCTCTTGTGTTGAGGGTCAATCATTCAGCCTACACTACACGGCCTGTGTGCGCCAAATGCTTCCGACGCGAAGATCGACATATCTTACTGGGAACAAGGTAACGAAGTCAAGAAACGAAGACATATATTTATAGGGTGCTTCTTCGACACAACGAAAGAAGCGCTCCGCGCAGGTGCAAACCGGTGGACTATCTTTTTGCTTCACTCGACCGCAACTGTCGTTTTGGCATAAGGTACGACAAGCACTGGATCCATGAGCCCATACGCCTGATTCGGAAGCAACACTGGCGAGGTAGCATTGCGACTTCCACCCAGCGAGGTGATGTTCGCCGGGTCCACCGCGTTGAGCGCATTCAATAAAGTAGTCCCAGCAATCACCAACAACCGATTTCCCCCTTGCGTGAACCGACGCGGGAAATCAACCACAGGGTTCGCAGAATCAACAGCGCTCAAATCTGCCCCGTTCAGTTGAACCTTGACCGTGTGAGAGACGGTGCCCAAGCGCAGCTCGGCGCCAAACTCAAGGGGATCTGCTTGCCAGGAGAACATGCTCTCATACGCTCCGATTCCAGACACCGACTCGAGTCCCGGAATGGATGACCAGGGTTTGAGCCCGTCAAGTGCAATCGTCGGAAGGACAACTTGAGTCGATGTGTAGTTCTGGAGATCCGCGGGCGCCTTCCAGGTTGTCACCGTGAGATTCCATCTCGTTAAATTCAACGAAGGGACCACTTTGAGTTTGAGGTTGGCCACTTTCGATTGGGAACTTTTTGTCGAGCAAAAGCAAAAGAAAACCACATTACCGGAACCATCATCACATCAATCTCGTGCGAGTACTCACCTATTTGACACTGTGCTCACCGTGAACGCGACAGAGGCATCAGCGTAACCCTGGAGCTCGACGGCCTTGTCCGAGACAACAATGGCCTTGATTCCTTCGCGATTCCAGAGATTGCAGCCCGAGATGCCGCCACGCCTTCAAATGCGGAGGAATTGATGAACGCGTAGACGGTAGTTTCGCCTGGGCGGAGGACGATTCCAGGGACGGCCACGACTGCAGGCTGCAGGCGCGTGAGAACAGCAAGCGCGTGCACCACGCCCGACCATGAGTTCATCACAAAGGCGTTGGCATTGGGTGCACGCTCGAACTCCACATCGAATACCGCGGTCTCGTTTCCGGCATTGTACATCCAATAATAGTCCGTCGTGGCGCCAGCATCGACTTGTGCGCGGTGGACGGAGTACGTGAGCTGGTTCAGCGACGTTGTGCGCTTCGCAGCGGGCCTGACGCCAAGGGAGTCCAAAGCCGCGAATACATCCTGCGTTGAGTTAACCACTCTGACGTTCGCGGTTTTGACGAGCTGGTCCATGGCCTTGCGTACTCCGTCGCGCTTCTGCGTGCCCTCTTCGTAACCTGGAATGTAGTTGGGGACTTTGCCGATGACGATGATGGGGAGAGAGGCTTGGGCGTACTCCAGTATTTTGAGTTCGGCGCTGTACGTGATGTCGCCTTGCTGCTTTAGGATGAGTGCCTTGTACGCCGGCCCCGTTGCACAGAGCTTCTTGTCGGTGACGTTCGCGCATGTGAGGTTGAAGTTGAACGGCGAGTCGTAGTCGTAGCTGTACCCTGCTTGAGCCAAGCTGCTTCCGAATGGAGATGGCGGGCTCAGGTCGAATTCGTGGCGGTAAATGACGAGGTCGACTTTCTCTACGCCCTTCTTGAGGATGTACTGTGTGCGGGAGAGTTGGTCCGTGTACCCTCGGTAGTGTTGCCATGCGGGCATTCGTGGACCTACGGAGGAAATTGGCGGCATGTTCGTGAGAAAACGCGAAGAATTGACACAACACAACGTTTTGTAATGTTCTAACTCACCATGCATTTCCGAGTAAGCGAACCCAAACGCCGTCATGCCCGGCCACGTGGTCAGTGCCCTTTTGCCAGTTTGGGGGAACCCGTGAATGACAACCTGGTTGACGCCCCAG
This sequence comes from Gonapodya prolifera JEL478, assembly GCA_001574975.1. Classification (NCBI taxonomy): domain Eukaryota; kingdom Fungi; phylum Monoblepharomycota; class Monoblepharidomycetes; order Monoblepharidales; family Gonapodyaceae; genus Gonapodya; species Gonapodya prolifera. The sequence goes on from KQ965731.1 coordinate 1,309,010, forward strand.
CGAACTGCACGTTTGCGAGGTTGATGATGTCACCCATGCGCTGCGCATACGCCTCAAGCAGCGCAGCTCCCAATTCCGTCGATAAGAGCTTTCGTTGAGCCAGGTGGACACCGCCACCAAACTGGCGGGCTTGGTCCACGGATGGAACGGTGAGTGATTCGATCTCTGGAACGTCAACTTCCGCAGCAGCTGCTGCAACGTCCACCTGGAGGCCGTACCCGGGTTGGAGGCTCAACTCAAATTTGACGGCTTTGGCGTTCTTTGACCGGCGAGCGATGTAATTCCATGTACAAGCTGGTGAGCGCGTCGCGGTAATCTCGACCAAACCGCTTATTCAAGGTGTCGTCGGAGAAGAGGAATAATTGTAGCGGCAAGTTTGCTCCACCAAAGGGAGCAATATCTCGTGAATAGAGCGCCGGGATGGTCTTGTTGATGCTGTATCCGTGCATTTGGGAGAACCGTGCGGGCGTCTAAAACAACTGGGCAAGGAACTCCATTGAATCCTCCCACATGAGCCTTCCGACGCTCGGGAGAGAGCTGTTTTTGGATGAGAAGAGATAGTCTTGGTTGAAATTGTCGATGGTTGTCGATGGTTTGCGCTCCCGTTGCCGAGAAGTGGTCAACGACAAACGCCCTCCACGAGGCTGGGGCCGACGGCTTTGGTCCAGCAAAGCCTCCCGCCGCCTCACGATAGCCGTTTCTCCTGTAGTAGAATGCCAGGAGCACCGATCTGTTCTGCACTACTGAGGCGCTAATATTTCCATTCCGAACTTGATCGGTGACATCTTTTGTGGAGTTGAAGTCGATTGACACGATTGGCGACGAGGTGTTCGCGTTGGGTGAGGTACTGGCCACGACGACGGCGACGAATTGGGTTGAATTGACCGGGAAGGCGTCGTTGTTGCCGACAAAAGTCGAGATGGGATACACGCCGGGGGAAGGCAGCCGAGAGATGTGTCTTTGTCGGCGATGTAAGCTCCAAGGACGAGTTCGGTGTTGTACCCATCGACGTCAGGGTTTAGGGAAGGAATGCCGGCTCCTTGGTTGGGACCACCCGAGATGTCGACCGTGAGGTTGTACTTGATCGCGAGTTGAGCAACGGTTTCAACCACCGCCCTGTAATTCGCGCTTCCGTATACATAATCTGTGATGTCCTCGACAACTTGTGCGCCGTACGACTGATACACCAGAACTTCCACTCCAGACGATCCAACGTCAGAAATGGCTTTGATGTCCGCTTCCAAAACGTCGCTGGACACTCTGCCATCTTGGAGCCAGTACCGCCACTTTACAGCGGTGGCTGCAGGCGGATTGGTGAAGAGGGATGTGGTGACGAGGACCGAGGCCGATTGCGAAACAGCTTGGCTTCGGGGAGCGAACTTCCAAGCCAAAACTCCAGCGGCAGCAAGTGCACATGCTGCTACAGCACCGATGATAGCCCCTATACATGGGAAGCCAATTGGGCTTTGAGTATGATGAGCCAGTCCGACCAAGTCGGAACAAGACGTCTTACACTTTGCTTTCCTCGAGATTCCCGCCGCGCCTCTCTTGCTCGTCATTTCTCCAGAGTCGGTGGTTGAGAGAAGCCCGCATTTTATCTCATCGTCTTTGACACAAAGGGGCGCACGGCGCAAGTCATTGACCCGCGGGTGGATGATACGGTTTCCGCGGGCTCAGCCCAGCAGGTAGCAGGACAATCCCATGTGCCAACACAGAAACATTAAATCCTTGTTTAAAACGTCGCCGCGAATGAGTTTTCAAGAGCAAAGCGGCACGCCAGGTGAACCATTTTACCCTGACCGCAGCGGTGGCGGGTGGCAAAGAGACAGAATGCGACCAGACAGTGGATGCGACCCGACATTGAGTGGCCCCCCCTTCCGCCGGAGTTGCTAACGTCCTGGCGTCTCCGACATTACTGCAAACACATGTGCGACACACATGCGTGAATCAACGTTACCAACCTCAACCACACAGATTTTGTTTTGCACTGTTTTATTACCGAAATCGTTTGCGGGGGTGAAGTAAGTTGCCGTGCAGCGCAATCATATACATACCGGGACAGACCCTCGGCAAGCCGCGAGAGGGGAGGAAGAGGGAGCAATGAACGTCATTAAGTAGAAGGCGAGACCCGTGTCATCTATTCAAACCCTACACCACGGTCATAAAGAAACCAGCAAGATATTATCATTTCGCCGTTTTCTTGTCTATTTTGCCTCTCCACAATGGTCGAATGTTGCGTGGTCTCCAACACAGCGCTTTGGTCCGAGTCTGTCCGCAGCTCTTGAGGGACTGTCTCCATTCTTCCCGCACCAATGCCCGTCGATGCCTCCAACATGAAAGCAGACGAATCCTCCACGTTCCCCTCTCTCACGTGCAGTCCGATCTCGCTCATCGGCCTTTCCTACCTCTCCCTCATGTCGCTCTCCTTCGCAGGAATCTTCTTTTCCTCGCTCCCGCCATCACAAAAGGCAATCCGGTTCCGCCTGTACGGGCAAGGTCTGACACTCGCGGCGGTCGGCGCCGCGGCGATCGTGGAGGGGTACAGACTGCGCGATCGAATACCTGCGGGCCCGGGAACGCGCGAGACCAGGATGGTCGTGGACGACAGCGGAGAGCTTGTGGAGGAAAGCAGAGTCCAGGCCGCAGAGAGGTGAATGAAAAAAGAACGCCCCCTGATGATGCTGTTTCGTGAAACTTTGTTTTGCCTTTACAAGGTTGTGCGCGCGGTCGTTTCGATTATTCTCTGAGTGAGTTTCACCCCTTTCTGTATCGCCTCATGTGCCGCATCGTCAACGAACCCCCGTTCCTTCCACAGCTGCGTCGCCCTCAACTCACCATCCCACCCACCATGCCTTACCCGCCGAACACAGCTTCTCGAGTGCCTGGGCCCCAAACTGGCCGGCGGGGAGTTCCGCGACTTTGCCCGATGCAGGGCCTCGGTGCTCTCCACGGGGCGGTGGCAGGGTCGTACAGATTGCACCGAGTTGGAGGACATTTTGGTGCTGGCGCTGAAAAGTGTGAGGGGTGGGAAGGGACTGCAAGACTTAGCGTAGTGCTTGTTCGCTCACGAGCGAGTATGTACCAGGACCGGGGTGGCGAAGCAAAGGCGCGGGTGGCGAAGGAAAGGCGCGCCTGAAAGGTCATGTGCTTCCTTGGCTCAGGGTAACAGTGCAATGTACACTGCGCTTCGTCACCAGCGGGAACGGCAGACCTCGGCTCTCGTTGCACTACAGAAAGTTTCCTTGACCTCAAGGTGCAGCGTCTCTCGGCCAAGTAACGAGCGCGGGTCCCATCATCTCGGCCAATTTGAACGGAACTAATTCATCATTCTAATAACTCATTCATAACCACACGTACATACTCAAAACCCCATCTAAAATAACCTATTTGTATCCTGGAAAAGTAAACGTACGCGCGTTGCACGACTCTGGTGCTTGCCCCAGGCTGGCGTTACCGTTCACGATGTATGCTGCATCGCGCACATCGCGGATGGCGTACTCGTCAAAGTAGTTGAACGGCGTGATGAGGATCGAGCCGCGGGCCAGTGACGTCAGCGTGATGGGACCATCTTCCGCTCTTGGCACTGGGTGATGGTGACAGGAAGTGATCAGGTTGACGCAAAACAGCAATGAAAGAGACATGTAGCGAGACGAACCGTGGTGCGTTCCCAAGTTGGCCCAGACGACAAGATCCTCGCCGATGAGAGACCTGCCCTTTTGGAACTTGTGGAAGTCGACAATAGGGTTCGTCGGAGTGTTCTGGTTGTACAAGCTGGACGACGAATGCTCGTCATCTGAAAACTGCGTGACCGCAATCCTGCAATGCCCCGAAGAGCACTTTAGTTCGGGCTGTCACAGCGCGTGTGCGATAAATAGAGACACACGGGTAGTAAGCCCAGTTGGCATTGTTCAGCGTCCTCGTGTTCCCCTTGACAGGGTTCGTCACGGGCGTTTGCGCCACGACACGGTATGCTCTGGGGTTGCCCCACTTGTTGGTGCGATTCTTGTTGGCGACGAGCACGGTGGTGAAGTCGGGCGAGCCCTTCTCCGTCGAGAAGAAGGAGTCGTTCTCGGTGGTCACGGTCTTGCGGACGTATTTTTTCTGCACAAGCGTCTCCCCGGGGCGAAGCCATGGCTTCTCGACGTTCTCGGTCACAATGTTGACGGTGAGAAGGTCGTTCTTCTCGCCCAGAATATCGAGGTCGATCTTGTAGTTCACTATAGGCCGGTGGTGGGTGAAACAACTACGAACGCACGTATTTGATGACACTCACGGATGTGGTCATGAAGAGATCCCATCGAATACTCGGAGATTCTACCACCGTAAAATTCCTCGTTGTCTTTTGTCCACCAAGTGCTGCAATGTCGCGTTTCGGTGAGTAAAAAACGTAACGAAAAGAAGCATACTTTAGCACCCACCCCTGCATGTATCCACTCGCAGACATTTTGATCTCAATTGTGCCATCAAGCCAGAAAATGTAGTCGAAGGTGTAGTCGTAGTTTCCCATTGTAGCTATGCTCCGCACATAAAACTGCATTCCCTTTGTCGACCTTGAGAGAGCATTGAAGCAAGGGGATGATGAGAAGGAAAGACCCAAACAGGGTCGCGTAAACTCACGTTGCGCCTGAGCTACGATGGCGACCAACCGGAAGACCGCTATCGGCCTGAGGTCGTGCAAGATCAATGATGTGCTCAAAACTCGTCCAGATCAATATCACCCACCTCAAACGCACAGATGTTGTTTTGCACCGTTTTGCCGGAATCAGCCGTGGTGTTGAAGAACGTTGCCGTTGCCGGGCAGTCATATCCAGGGACGAGAGTGTCAGACCCGCGCCCAATGCGGTAGTGACGGTCGAGATAGTTGGTCGTGGATGATACGGGATCGTCTCCACAGTACGAAGCAAGTGCTTCTTGCAGAGCGATTTCGTAGGCGATTCTCTCTCCTGTAGATCAGACTCTGCGTCAGACCGAACGCGTGTACGGATGCACAGTTTGGCAACCCACCTTTGAAACGGACGTCATAAAAGGCAAGACCAGTGTCGGGTATGAAGCCTACATAGAACTCCCAGCCCATCCACTCAATGTAGCGTTGTTGAGGGTCGATGGCGTAGCGCTTGCTCCCAAACTCAGCAAGACGAGGAGCCGAAATGTTGTCGAAAGGACGATACGGGCCAGCGGGCTCCATCTTCGACCCTAAACCATGCCGCGTAATAGATACGCCTGGTGTTTCGTTGGCCAAGCTTGAGAGCACTCACACAAGTCCCCGTTGAATGCATACTTGTGTGGAATCTTGAGCTTCTTGCTCTTCCATGCAGTAATAAACTCGTCGGTAGTGTGGAAAAGACTTCCCTCGTAGAACACCTGTTGAGGAGGGGTCAGAAATGTCTCTCTCAAGGCATCATGTCAGCGCCGCACTGCCACTCACGTAGTTGAGCTTCCACTGACTATCGAAGAATGAAAAGGTGAGCAAGTGTACGGTCAAGTCGTGCTCTTCTTCTGAACATACTTTGGATCGGTGCCAGTCACGTCGATTTCGGAGAACAGCCCCACTTGACGAATGTAATAGTCGTCCCCCAACGTGTCACTCCCTGTTGAGTTCGCCCAAGACAGCTCAGAAATAAATATCGCTTCAATGGGTACTCTACTCACAATATTGCGTAACAGTTCTGACGGTTCCGTCGAATGACGCCGGCAAACCAGCCCAAGACAAGGTGTCGTTGACGTCATTGTAGTAAACACCGCCAAAAAGCTGACCGCGCGAAGCTTTGTCGAAAGTTGGCGGTGAGAATTCTCACTTTCAAAGCTCACATCTTGACTAAGTCCTGCATCCGCCAATGGTTTACCGACGAACTTCGCGGTAACAACGTTCCACAGCGTCAAATCTGTGACGAAATTGGTGAATCGTGCTTCAAAAGGAACCTGAAGAGATGCAAGTCTAAATTATGCCTTCCCATTTTACAAAACCATCAAGCGCTCACCGTTCCGATTTTGGTGTACTTCGTAAGGTTGCCGATGGGGATGGGTCCGACCTTGTAAATCTTGACGATTGGTGCGTCCAGCCCACTGAAATACCAAATCGGTTAGCACGACGTAACGGAGCTTCGTTGGACGTACTCACCCATAGTTCACACTGATTCTGGCGTACCGCTCCGGCTTGGTACCTATCACCGATCAATTTTTTCAGTTTGCAGCTCTTCCGAGGAAATCATAACCGGAGCGTATTCACCATTCGCGTCAAAGAAAGACGTAGCGTCACATTTTTTGACGGGGAATAACTCAACATAGGAAACAAAGTTGTCGCTTATTGTCGCATTGCTAGCGTCCGTCAAATTGAGTTCCTTGCGCTCGAGCATGAATTTTGTGGCCCCTTGAATCTCGTCGGCAGACAGCTCATGCCATATGTTCGGCTTCGGGGCTGTGATAATGTTGTCCGTGGAAGCGGTGCACACGGTCGCAGGAGTACTTTCCCTCTGGTGTAGACGGTGAAAGCCAGGTCGTGCAATCGCTTCCCCAGAGAAGGACAGAATCCAAGCAACAGATAGAGCGACGAGCGGAACCACGGTCTTCATTGTGCTGCTGACGGTCGACGGACTTCGAACACATCCAAACCCTTCTTATAAAGCCCGCTTCAATGTTTATCTAGGTATGATATGAATCAAGGGCGTTTTGATCTGCCCCACATCGGCACTTGCCGCAGCGAGCTAATCGAGCGTGTCAAGGGGCTCACGGTTGGCGGTGCACGCTTCGATCGTCACATTTGCGGTAACATGTTTTCATGGAAGTTCTGCGTACTTTGAGAAGGTGGCACTCGGAAATTGTTGTGTGGGTGGGTGACAGTCGCAATTGGACCCTCAAGCGGAATCCCCGCCGCAGGGTACTTTACTGGGTTCGCCACTGTTCGCCGTCGATTGTGTTTTGCCCACACAGCTCCATACGATTATTGTCTTCGAAAAATGCTTTCAGTAATGTAATGTCACAGGTGGGGTGGAGGGCTCCTTTAGAAATACCCCGTCCTTTGAAGTGGCCCTTGGAGGGCTGACCAAGCGGATGGAGGATGGAAAGAAGTAGGGCGGGTTGGCAGCATCAATACTGAGACTGTGAATCAATTGTTCACTTTCAACTTCAGCTTTGGACCTGCAGAGTCCCCAACCTGCGCGTGAGACCCCAACACTTTCCTAACTTGGTGGCCCGCTTGAATGCAAAATCTCGGGCTGTGCGGTTGATCGTTCTTCGGTATCAATTATTCATTCCTTCCAATCTTCCGACAACACCACTGCCAACTGTTTAACGACTTGCTCGTTTTCGGTTCGATCACCGACGGTGATTCGGAGACAACCCTCGCATCCATATTCACCGCCCCGATAACGAATTACGACTCCCATTTGTTCTGCAAGCTTCTTGTAGATGTACTTTGCACGAGGCGAAGAAGGCTTCCCTCCGGGACCGGTGAGCACTGGAACGAGTACGAAGTTTGCGTGCGAATCGGAGTACGGAGGAAGCAGAGCGGGAAGAGCGCTCAAAAGTCCAAGGAGATGAGTTCGGTTCGCGGTAAGGGTCGCGATTTGTGACTGTAAGAGAATGTGGCATGAAAAGACCTGGCAAGTTGAGCCCCTGATTGCACAGGTCCGCAACATACCTGTGTTCGGGCAATCCCCTCAGCAGACATCGCACGTCGTCCCAATATTGAAGTGGGGGAAGAGATGTTGTAGGGAGCTTTTGTTTTGTTGAGGATGGCAGCGATACTGGGGTCCGTAACGACAAGACCGAGCCTGGTTTTCCATGCAGTACCCAGAAAAAGACATTAACGATAAGTTCGTATGCAGCCAGGCATGAAAAAAAAACTCAACACGAACCGAACACCAGCCATTCCAAACGCTTTGCTCATGGTCTGACTGACCACAAGATTGCCGTACTCTGCGACCCATGTCGCCACAGAGCCCACGCCCTCACCCTCGACAAAGTCCACGTATGCTTCATCGACGACGACTATCCCGTTCCACCCCTCGAAATGAAGGAGTTCGCGGATATCGGAAAGCCGCAGCGCCGTTGCAGTGGGGTTGCCTGGACTGCACAGGATGAGCAGTTTAATAGTGGGGTCGGCGCGAAGGGCGGCTTTGATCTGAAAAAGGGGAGTAAAACAATTTTAGTGAGACGCAAATTTAGGCTGGGCTGTTCCGTTCATAGGTTTCAGGTCGCGTCCAACCGATGAATAGAATTGACGGTAGAAGTGAGAAAGTAATTTCACCAGTCTTCGCACTAACGATTCTTCGTTTATCTTCCTGGAGGGGTGCCAAAAACTCACGTTCGGCACATCCAGCTGGTAAATGTCCTCTCGCGGGACACCTGGTCCCGGTACGATGAGAGGAACTTTGACAAGTTTAACGTCATTGATCTCAGCCGAGGTGCGATACATTCCATATGTCGGTGGCGTGATGAGGATGGAGTCTTTCCCAGGAGCGCAGAACACGCGCATGAGAATGTCGATGCATTCGTCCGATCCCACTCCAAGGAAAAGGTGGTCAGGTCCAGGGGATGGTAGCTTTCTGTAGTCCGCTATCATTTGCTTCAGGCTCGTTTGGTGTGGGTCCGGGTAACGGTTTGGGTGGACATCGGGATCAGTTGGGTGAGCCGTGCCTTCGGTTGAGACGAAAAATCCATCGCCGTCGACTTTCGAAGGTGCTTCTTTGGTGGCATCGCCGTTGGAACGGGTCGGAATCGCCTGGTTTGAGAACTGAATTGCGGATCCCAAAGAGTTCTCATTGGCATCGAGGAGGATGCCCTCCGAGTAGTCGTCGCGAGCCGCGCGATAGGGCTCTAGAGACCAGATGTTTGGCCGCACGAGGGATTGGAGATTCACTTTGCGACCCATTGCCACAAAGGAGTCTTCACCCTTAGGTTGAGGTTGACCCTTCAGTTCGAACAAAACCAATGAACCACTGTGCCACTAGGTTCTTCGGTGAAAGAATGATGATATATATGGCACAAGGTACCGTAAAAGTGCTAGACATGTGTCTAATTCTAATGCAAGCACTTCCGTCCCATCGGCAGCGCCCCCCACAATCAAATGTCCACTTTCAGAGAGTCCCACACTTCATTTCTTAGACCCGGGAGCTGGAAGAGGCTCCCCAATGTCCTTCCCACGCAGCTTCACACCCAATGCCCGCTCAAGCTTCCCCAACACCTGCTGGTTCGGTTGAGCCCGTCCAGACTCGTAATCCTGAATCACAGAGGCCTTCTCATTGATCTTTGTGGCCAGGTCCTAATGTGATATCCACGGTCAATGCAGTAGAAATGGAAGAGAAGGAATCATGAATGGGAAGATAAAGGGAGGTCAGTGTTGGTGTTCCGTGAAGCAAACGCTACAACACGAGCTCTGCTCTCCAGTCTTTTCAGAGCGTCAAGACGCCATCCATAGTGTCTCAAGGGAGAAACGAATGATATCCGAGCCTTTGAAGCTTGATAGCATCTTGGAACCCTCGAACCCACCTTTTGTGTAAACTCTTTCTCCTGTCGAGCCTTCATAATCGCCTTGCCCACATCCATCGAGACCTTCTCGACGTGAAAGTCCTCCGTCTCGCGGTCAATTTTGGCGAGCTTTTGCCCATCTTTGTCGTACGCGGCGTTGGCCTGCGACACCTTCTTGGTCGCGCTAGCGTTCGACGAGCTCGTCGGAGTCTTTTTGCGGATGATTGTCACGTCGTCCCAGCCAGACATCTTGAGAGGGTTTGATTGGTGTTGGAACCTGGTCGAAACTTCACTTTAAAAATGAGATTGCTGTGCCACTCTCGCCCTCTCGCCCCCTTGCCCAAGCAAAGCTTGTAATGTCTCTCTCTCTCCCCCTTTTTTTCCTTTCACGAATCAGTTGACCAGCCCAAAAAGTTTTATTTCACCACTTAATGCACACCTCATTTTTGTACATTAAATTCGTTGAGGACGTTGTTTCCAAGTCGTTTCGGCCAAAACTGTTCCCTCCAATGCGGATGATTAATTACCAGAACGGGGTTCCCAAGACCATTACAAACATCATCACGGACCGCCGGGTCCATTGCTGCACGGGGCGATCGCTCCTTTGCTTTCCAGTTCGAGCACACGAATTCTCTCGCGTGCGCTTTCCAACAGCGAGTGGAGCCCCGAGATTTCCAGACGCAGGTCGCGGTTCTCGCGTAAAAGATCTTGGTAACTCCGTGCATATGGCGCCCACGGCAGTGGTTGAAGCGCGGGGAGCGCGTCGGTATTACTCGTCGGACCAAAAGGTGTGGAGTGCACACCAGAGGGTTCTATTGGTTCAGGGTTTGGGTTGAACGCAATTGGTCGCCCTGGGGAGGACGAGGCATCCCCGGGAAGTCTTGTTTCGCCTGCATACGGCACGTGGAGTGAGGCACTGCACTGCACTGCAGATGACACGGGAGGTTGTGGTTTATACGCACCCATCGGGGGGGATCCCCAAACATCCCTCAATTGTGCGTTGAGCATCTCAAGGCTACCGTACTTGTGATATGGGGACATGGGTTTTGGCAATTCCGAAAGCCGCGCGAGTGGCGGTACTGGTGGGGTGACCAAGATGTTGAGACACAAGAGTGCTTGTAGAAGGACTTTGGAGCACTGCACTCACGCCGAATCTTGCTCTCCCCAGAAAACGGCAGCTCAGATGGAGGGTACTGCTATAACCAGAACACGTAATTTCGGGGCACACATGACTCAACTTTCTAAATTAACAAACCTGGGGAGCTGCGGTCCGCTCTGGAACTATGGTCATCGAGGAGGTGAAGGCGTCTTGGTGCTGGTCACTCTCTTGTCTGGAACCCGAGTTGGGCCAACGCGCGCTTCGGCTCCAATAGTCTGTGTAGCCACCGCGGTGTCCTGGCGAGCCATGCGCAGCCAACATGCTGTCACTGCGGCTGAACCGGTGCAAGGACGGGTGAGGTCCAAGATCAGACGGAGCCCTTTGGCTTTGGGGTTGCTGCTGTTGCTGCTGCTGCCCGGCGTATGAGTCGAAATTTGTCTCGGCGGAGTGCTGGGCTGGCGATCCCGGATTGGACGTTGTCGCTGGAGTGCCCTTTCCCAAACGGTCGTAAGTGCAGTCCCGTCCTCGAGCTTGGCACCTCTCGCAAGGCTGCCGCTTGTCACACTTTGCTCTACCAAGCGAATACATGTCAGGGATAGTCGATGGCATTTCGTGATGGATGGATGCCATACTTACTTTGAAGTAAAGCAAAAGTCACACGCTCGAAGAATCCGACGTGAGCTAGGGGAAAACTGATGGCGTACGTCTTCACTTGAGAGCGAGTGTCCAGCGTAGTCGATAGGGGAGCTCCGTTGGACTGCGTCCCCAACGTCTTGCATTTCTGCGTCATCGGTGCTTCGTCCTGGTGTCTCAGGGTCCTCTGAAAACCCAAAACATGATTACACCATCGCAAACTCCAATATCCAGGCTATTGAGCACTGTGTTAGCATACCTCCGCTCCAAGGGTCCCGCGCAGTGTATGATTCATCCCTGGATGTTCTCGTACTGGTCTCGAACCAGTCGTGCTCGAGCTCCCTTGACGTTATGCCATCACCAGGCGGTAGAAACAAACGGCGATGGCGCGATTCTTCCACCGACGCGACCTCGTTTCGCATGTCTGGACTTTCCATGAGTTAGTGTGAGGCGAGGAACGTAGAATGAAAAGGTCTGCACTGCAATGGATGTCACAAGTTGTTTCTAAGCGCCAGGATCATTACATTTCATCCCAATCGATGTGGTGGCTTTCGAACGGAACAAGTTACCCACCCCTAACTTGGCGGAACGGTGCACCAGTCCTTGACCGCCCTAATGATCCACGATTCCAATCGATTGCACCTGGAAATGCCACGAAAAACAACGATGATCCCTTTGCGCTAATGGGTGTCCTGTCGCCCAGACGCGGGGTCTTACAATCCCCACGTCGCCAGAGGAAGGGACGGGAGACACCTGTGTGATTGCCCGATGTCGCGTGCAGGCAATTCCCGCGGTGCAACTGCGCCGTTTCAGAAGGAGAGACAGCGAGCAGCGGGACACGCTCTGGTGATCCAAATGAGGGATTTTCAGGGCAACCGACATATATTGATTCCAGGCCCGGCCCGGCAATATATTGGACTTGCTCACTTGCAATCGACGTCTTTTCCCCCGCTATTCTGACTCAATCACAGCTCTTTCTGGCCACTCGTTGCTTGATTTACCCCAAAATGGAATTTAGAAGGCAATCTCCGCCATATTGAAGGATCGAATGTCAGTGCGAGGGACACTCTAAATTTGCCGTGATGTCTCAAACGAGATCGTTTCGAATCTAACAGGTCCCTGGAGGCCGACACTATGAACAATTCATGATATTGTGGACTTCACGTTTGATAGCAGCCACAAGTGTCAAGATGACATCACATAACGTCAAGCACATTTCGCATATTTGCATTATTTAAAATACACAAACCACTGCAATGCATATCTTTTACTTTTGAGCGTGTACGACGAAGGAAGGGGGAGAAACACCGCAAGTCATCTCATCACCCTCACACCTCAGGCAGGAGACCCTCACACCGGGTTTCACGGTGATTGTACACCAAAGTGAACACACACACACGGCGATTCTTTCACGCGTACACCGTGATGGAATCCTTCAATAGGAGGGACCCTCAAAGTTGCTCGAAAGATTGGCAGTGACCCGCCACAACTGTCTCTAGTGATCATTTTTCCTTTCAAATGGGCTTAATATTCTCGCTATCTAAGCATCCGCCTCATCGTTCTGACCGTTCGCAGAAGACCCTCCCGTCTTGGACTTTTTCTTCGACTGCCGCACGGTGAGGGTTGCAAAGCGAGGGTGGGACCAAAAAAAGTTTCGAAAAAAGATCCAAATCAGTCACATAATTATCGACACTGCTCACCTTTTTGGGGGCGGTCGATTTCCTCAAGCCCGTGCGCAGAATTTCCTTTGCCTTCTCATCCTTGACAGCCTTCTCTGACCGATATACATCCGCCTCGAACGGCAATCCTGTAATCTTCTGTGGACCCGTGGGCATCAGCAGAACGGTGAACATGAAATGTGCCACCGTCTCCCCTGCGTTCCGGGGTTGACCAAAGATTTTCCGATTCATCAAAGTTCGCACACGCTACGCTGCCAACCAGACGCCCTTACCTTCCTTTTCCTGAAGTACGGGGTAAGGCATAACAAGGTTGTGGTTCTGACATTCCACGATGCCCATTCGAGCTTTACGCTCGTCGTCAAACGCCCTGAAGAGATAAATATGCATTTTAGAACGAAAGGTTTATTGAAGCGCGAGACAGAGAGTTCTAGCCGCCCGCAGGCGGATACACGAGCCCGCAAAAAAGAGTCCCACGAGTCATGCAACAAAAGCTTCCTTGTTCCATGTTCGTCCCCAACACATTCCTGTTTCTAAAACTGCGACCACACACACCACCCACCTCAATGAAAATGCCATTCCTGCAAACTTTTTTGTGTCCGTCAGCGTTTCCCTGCTTGTCTTCATTCTCAAGTGGTACGTAGTGTCACGGACCCTCTTGAACACCGTTGTCCGAGCCTCGCTTTGCTTCGCTTTGCCGTCCCCGGTGGAGATGAGTACATCGACAGTCCACGATTCACCATCCTCAAACTGGCAGCTCTCGTGGTCCTTGCGCTGGGCGTCAGTGGGGGCGAGAATGATGGATTTGTCACCGTCGATAACGTGGCGCGACAGCGAGTGGGAAAGCATGCCTGTGCGCCAACAAATGGCGAAAATGGAAGGGGTGAGGTAAAGAACGGGTCATATCAACAATGACCCAGAAGGCTCATGCGCCATATCCGGTCCGGTCGTGTGTCTGCCCAAGTTTACGGAGTTGACCATCCACACAACTGTAGTTGTACTGACCTTCAACAGGCTTGCATCCAAAGTCCTCCGCAATTTTCTGCACGTGGTCCGTGACGTCGAAGTTGGCGAAGCCAGGTTTGAGGCAACGAAGGGCCGCTTCGGACGCAAAGTGCGCTGTAACCGAGACGCATAGAATCATTCAACGGAACAGGAAGAGCCATGAGTTAAATCCATGCGTGCTCGCTTCCACCACAAGACTCACCCGCCGTCATCGCGTCGGCAATTCGACCATCGACAGGCTTCTCCTTGCTCGCGCCAACAACAATGGTATGACCCACGAGAGCGGGGTACCCGTCCACGTGCGCGCCCAGTTCCACCCGCACCACGTCCCCAGTGCTGAGCGTGAGGCGAGACTCGGCGTCGGTCGACAGAGGCGAAAGGTGGCAGATGTAAGGGTTTGGGGAGACGGTCGTGGGAAAGGCGATACCTGTGCGGTGGCAGAAACGAATGTGGAGAGTTGCAAGAGGGAGTGAGCGCTTGCGAGGGGAAAGAACCCGCCGACGGAACAACTTCCATCAGGTGCGAGTGGATCTTTCGATTCTCGCCCGAGCTGCATATTTTTCACTTTTTCTCGATGCTTTTCGTCTCTTCCCGATAAGATGACTGACCTTTCTTGATGTCGTTCGTCTTGTACACTTTCGCGCACTGCTCCTCGATGTCTCGATCCCCAAGCATACAGAGGTGGAGGACCGATGCCCCGTCCGTGCAAGCAGCTAAGACGGAGCGGAGGGCACCTGCAGAAAAGAATACCGGTATGAGTGACGAGGTGTGGTGTATTCAGGTGAGTAAACGGTGATGGAGCCAACTGTGAAAGCATTTTAACCATCCAAGGGGGGACACTCGTGCGCTCGTCCATTCCGTGTAGAATCTAACAATAGCTCCATTCAAATAGAAGAGCGGAGACGAACTCAACCTCCGTCGCTGTTACTGCCGACATATGTGTTCTGTACTAGCCCGCACTCCCCCATGGTCCTAGAGCACTCACGGTTTGCAATATCCGCGGCTGTCTTGTATTTCGTCACTAATGATTCAGGCGACGGGGTGTGTCGACGTGGCCGCGGAAGTTGATTCAAGGAATATTGGTGAAGGGTGGGATGTGAGTACGCGTACAGGCACGAACAGAAAGCAAGCACATTGGAAAGAGTCGGAGAACAGAGTAGGCCGCTCCACTCAACACGAAACGCCGTGAACGGGAACGTCACATGGACTTCATCACAAAAAGGACCCTTCTCCAGCCGTTCCCGAGCGCAATCGAAAACTGAAAATCAATCTCTTCCATCGCATCGTTTTCCTGTCTCATTCCGGGTCTGTTACCAACTCACCCACATTTGGGTCTTCAAGACCCTTGTCCTCGTCTGCCACCTTCGCCTCCTCGTCATCCGAAACGGAAACTGACGAGACTGAATCGTCGTCATCTTCCTCAACCGGGGCTGGTGCTGGCTTCTTGGTCGGCGCTGGGGCAGACTTCGGTTTGGGAGTGGTTTTCGCAGATGCAGATGAAGTTCCGCTCTCAGCGACAGATGCTGCAACTTTTTTCTTTGCGGCTGAGGCAGGGGCTGACATTTGATGAGTGGTGGATTCTTGAGAAACGGGGTGGGGAGGTGGGTTTCAATTTCTTTCCACTCGCCTTGCTGTGCAGCTTGCCCGGTCCACCCAAGACCGAAGAAGGGGTCTGGAGGCAATTGAAAATGTTTCAGGAAGCTCTCCAACTGTCTTACACCGGGTGGGTTTCGCTTGATGTTGTGGCATTTTGATTCTCCTACATTGAAACTTGACGGACACAAGTAGCATTTGCTTGGGCGATTACTGTTACATGCGTAACACAGTAAACCTCAACATTTTAGTACGCTTGGCTATGTTCAATACAAGCCAGGGTTGTAAGGTGTAAATGAAGGCTAGGAAAAATGGGTTCAACCGTGCCTTGCTACCTTTTGGCTCCCGCCACTGCATCGGAAAGAGCGAACGTCTATTCTGTCCTGCTATGGCTGCCTTTGTCATAAACCAGGCGCCTGCTGTGGTATGCTCACTCATCGTTTGCCGGATCGTACAATCAGCAGTCGATTAATGGATTCAATTGAAGGCATCCGCGCTAGCCAATGTCGGTGGACTTGGTGCCGGCATCGGTGCCGGCCTTGCCGCGAGCATGTATCTGGACGCCAAGTACTCGATCGAAAATGACATTAGATTGGTCGGGTGAGGGAAGGCATTTTCACCATCGAGAACAGATGTCTTGACGAATCTCGAAAAGTCGGATGATCACTGCGGTGCGACACGGACAAAAACTTGCTGACGCGGGGAGTGGAAACATGGCATCATCCTTCCTCGAACGCGTGAAAATGTAAGTCGGATGTAGATGTACCTTCTGTTCGAAGCCAATCTTGTCTCCCATCATCAATAGTCACCCCAACAAACTTGCGATTCGGTCCGAAACTTTGAAGGAATATACATACAAGCAAATGAAAGACGTTTCCGTCGCTTTGGGGAATTTCTACCTTGATTATGTCAGTCAGAGTGGAGTCGCCGGGTCCTTTCCAATATTAATACCGTGCTTCGTCTCGGAAATAGCCTGGCCTCAAGCCTGGTGATACCCTCGCTATTATGTTTGAGGTGTGTTTCCGGCCCAATTGGCCTTGTGGAACCCCCGGGTCACACTCTTTTGGCAGAACTGTCCGGAGATAATTTTTTCGTATTACTCATGCTACATGACGAGGATCGCCATCGCCCCGCTCAACCCTCACATTCGGAAAGCCGCTCTCCTCCACTGTATCAAAGTTGCGTCAGCGAACGCGATTATGGTTGAGCCTCTGTTCCTTGACGCAATTAAGGAAGTTTTACCGGACCTCAAGCGCGAAGGGGTAAGAATTTCATCTTGCCACCGATTACGCTATCAGTGCATAACGTAGATTCTGCTCTTCAGATTAAAGTTATCGTCTGGGACAATGGTTTTGCTTCCGTCGATGTGAGCCCTGTCCTTTTTGCGGCATGATTTTGATGTCAAACAGGAAGTGGCTAAATAGCGGCAGGAAGCTGATCAAGTGGCCGACTTCGTCATCGACGAAAGTTTCTTGCTGAACGGTACCAAGGCATCCACGTCGGACCAGAGGATAATGAAGATTGTGAAGGAGACACAGGCGACTGCTCGTGAGTTCAATACAAAGCAGGCGTAAACTGTGGAAAGGGAAACGAACTTTGGATCCTCCAGCGTGCACGATCATGTTCACTTCTGGGGTACGTCCCACAGAAACATTTGTAAAGTAAAGCCGGTAACGATATGTGGCACGTTTTAGACGACCGGCCTCCCTAAAGCAGGACTGACGAGCCACCAACGAGGGCTCGGCTCTGGAGCCTCGACCGGACCGTTGACATTCGCTTCACCATTGGAGCATGACATCTGCATCGCGATTTTGCCGCTCTCACACGCAACTGCCGGTGTCAGCATGATGGTGAGTGCTGCCATCGCGTACGAACTTAAGTGGAGGTTTGCATCATTCTGTGCGCAGACCTGCTTCGCTCGAGGCGGATCCTTTGTCCCCATTCGAAGATTCAGTGCCAGTAAATTTTGGAAGCAGGTGACCGAGTTGGGTGGCACGACGTTTTGGTGTAAGTGTCCTTTGATTTCGCAAGCGTCGGTAGACAAATTACTTGACACTTTTGGGACTTAGACGTGGGGGAGATTGCACGATACCTTCTTGCACAACCTCCGAGTGAATGGGATAGGGCGCACAAGGTTGAAAGGTAAGATGGTTTGGAGCACTCGCTCATTCCAAACCGCACGGTAATGCCCTTTTATTCTCTAGGATCACTGGCAACGGAATGCGAGCTGATGTTTTCAAGAAGTTCTATGATCGCTTCGGCATCCCGGAAAGTGAGATATGTTGAAACGATAAAGCAGCCACGGGTCTTATCAAAGCAACACACACATTGCAGTTGTGGAGCTTTATGCCGCAAGTGACGGATCTTCCTTCATCACAAATCACTACAAAGGCGGCGTCGAAGGGATCGGAAGTATCGGTCGCAGAGGGCCGCTTGTTACCAGGTAAGCTACATCTGCACACTTTTGTCGAATTCTGTCCTCATTGAGATATTTAGGATGTTAAACGGTCCCTGGCTGAGTAGGTTTCTGTACCATTCAAATCGGCGTCTCAAATGTTAATCACGACTGGGATGATTTGGCACGAGATCAGTCAAAGTCGACGAAGTGAGTCGTTTAATCGGTGTTAAGAGCCTTCGTATCTCATGCTCGTATGATATCAGATCACCGAGCAGCCCATTCGTGATAAAAACGGTCTTTGTATCTTGGCAAAGGCTGGGGAACCAGGGGAATGTATTGGACCAGTAAGCACGCATCGTGTTATTAGTGGACATGTAGGCATTGATAGACCGAATCCGTGTCCCCTGCGAAAAGTACCTCGAGGGGATGTTTGAGTAGTGGGTTTCCTTTCTTTGTTATAAAATTGTTCCTGAAATAACCTCGGTACGCCAAAGCCGCAATAACCAAGCCGCCACTCAAAAGAAGGTAGTCATTTCCCCCTCCCTTTTTGTTCCCCCTCTTCAGCCCGTCATCCTTCCTACTTAATTTTAGATCATTCGCGATGTCTTCAAGAAGGGCGACGCTTACTGGCGCATGGGGGACCTTCTCTCCATGGATAAAGATTACTGGTACTATTTTGGTAAGTTGCACTTTCCCACAACGTTTCAACTTTGACGAAAAGATTTCCTTCCCCTCTGTAGTCGATCGTTTGGGTGACAGTGAGCACCTAAATCTCCCACGTAGTGAGAGGCTGAATCAACATTCTGATTTGCTGCAGCGTTCCGCTGGAAATCTGAGAACGTCTCAACGTTTGAAGTTGGGAACTTTTTGGGAGAGCACCCAGCTGTGCAGGAAGCGAATGTATACGGCGTTGAGGGTGGGTGTGGACCGCTTCTCTGCTTTTCTTCTCGAATAACTGAAGCGTTTTGTCATCAATAGTCCCCAATCATATCGGGCGCGCGGGAGCCGCTGTCATAGGTATGGATAGTGAAGACCCGTGAGAGCTAATCGGTTCTGTGACTCAAAAATTTTCTACTACTAGTGCTCAAAGCTGAACTGAAGAATGTCGACAAGTCCAAACTTGACGAAATAATGCAAGATTTGGGGCGGCACTGTCTCAAGAAGATGCCACGATGTGAGATTCCAATTTTCCTGTTGTCAGGTGTCCAAAACTGATTCCTCGCACTTTGCACTCATAGTTGCTGTTCCCGTGTTCATCCGCGTTTTGCCCGAGATGATTCTTACCGCTTCAATGAAGCACCGAAAAGTCGAGTACCAGGTTCGTCATGGGATTCTTTGCATGAGTGTTTTGCCAAACAAATTCGGATCTTTTTTCTTCCCAAAACAGAAAGAGGGATATGCTCCGAGCGACTACTGGATGCCGCCTAACAAGTGAGTTTCCCAACACGTGCGGGCACAATGTGGTTCTAAAAGGCCTCCACGTGCTCCCAGGGACATCTACGTACCCTTTACAGCAGCAGACAGAGCAATTCTGGACCAAGGAAAGGCTAGATTGTAGAGAATGTGGTCGTCCACCATGACCGCAGTCATCGTCCTCAGACGACGGCACGGTTGCCCATTGACAGAACCACTTTATGCTTACGTCTTCGAAAAGAATAAACCCCACTCGCGATCCGCCCCTTGCGATCTCGTTCGAGGACATACGAAAAGCGCACGACCGGATTCGGTCGTATGTCCATCGAACTCCAGTCGTCATCAGCCAGACGATCGATGCCATCGCATCAAGACCTCTAGATGATGAAGACGAAGCGATTTCTCGTCGCATTTTTATCAAGTGCGAGAATCAGCAGAAAATCGGGGCCTTCAAGATCCGTGGAGCCACGAATGCCGTCCGTACGCTCATTGAACGGGAGGAAGCGCCACGCGCGAAAGAAGAGAGGCTCAATGGTGACGCGGAGGGAGCAGGAATAAAGAATGTTCGGGATGGTGGTGTGGTGAGCTCTTGTGCGCTTGCTTTGTTTCAGCCAGGGTTGAGATACAATTGACATCTCTTCTGGATAATTGCGTCCAGGTGACACACAGCAGGTGAGCTATTTTGTGCCAATCTCTCCCCGCACAACATTCATGCTTGGGTGTTTCGTAAACGCCGCCACCTTCCAAAGCGGAAACCACGGGCAAGCCCTCGCTCTTGCTGCCAAGACAGCCGGAATTCCGTGCACTGTCGTTGTTCCAAAGGGTGCACCACCGCCAAAAGTGTCTGCAATGAGTGGTTATGGTGCTACCATCGTCAAATGCGAGAACAACCAAAAGTCTCGGGAGGCGGAATGCCAAGCAGTCGTCGAAAGCACCGGTGCAGTGCTTATCCATCCCTATAACGAGCCCCTTGTGATGGCGGGACAAGGGACGCTCGCGATTGAGCTTCTGGAGCAATCGAAGGAAGACTACGGTGTGGATCTGGACGCTATTGTTGTCGCTGTTGGTGGAGGAGGTATGCTTTCTGGGTGCACTGTAGCGGCAAAATCGTTCCGAGAAGGCATCCACGTGTTTGCCGCTGAGCCTGCTGGTGCGGATGACGCATATCGCAGTTTCAAGGGTAATAAATGGACTGGATTTGCCGCCGGACAACCAAACACTGTGGCAGATGGTCTTCGTACAACAACAGGGTCGCTAACATGGGAGATCATTCACGAACTGGTTGATGATGTGTTCACTGTGGAGGACGAGCAGATAATCCATACCATGAAGATGGTATTTGAGCGGGTACGTATGAAATGGAATGTGGTTGAGTATTCCGAAGGTCATAACCAAATTCCGTGGGCAGATGAAACAAGTCGTGGAACCCTCAGCAGTGGTCACCCTCGCAGTGGTGTTGTTCAACAAAGAATTCCGCAAAGCAGCGCGAGGAATGAAGAACATTGGAGTGGTGTTTAGTGGTGGAAACGTTGACCTCGACAGCTTGCCGTGGGTGAAGAAGTGAATCTATGAACAGTCAGCACGCAGCTGGATACAGTCTTTTATGTCTGCACGCTTTGTGCTTCGTGAATCACTCAAAGTGCATAATCCTCTCCATTCTGACTCTCTTTCTCTTGTTTTCTGTGTTTCGGCGTCTTGAATTACAGCCCCTTCTCTTGTCCGAGCGCAAGCTTGGTGTTGGGTGATGTATGAAGTAGTTGCTACATTTGCATCCTAACTTCGACGCGGGCCGAATCGAGCTCTGGCCGATCGCGCTCATCTCCGCTTCTCGCCCCACAAACGGACCGTGTACATCCATGTCAACAAACGTCGCTCCCATCGACGATCCCGCGCTGGTCCATCTGCGTTCCCTTGCTGCCGTTCGCGAGACTACAACCCGATTGCTTGATGCTGCGCTGAAGACACCGAGCGGGGATGGACAAGGGGTGTTGAAGCATTTCAGGCTGGACATGAGCAAAGTGGACTCGGTGGCGGATTTCGTGCTGGATCTCATGAGGCGAGACTACCCCGCTGTGGGCGCCCACCCCGCGACGAATGGCCGCATCATTGACGGAATCGCAGTTGGTCGAATCCCTCCACATTCCAGATGGAGGCATTTTGATGCCGGTGGAATAAAACGCCTTGGATGGCTGCTTCAATCGTGGAAATCGGACAGCGACGCACCCATGGACTTACTTGAACCCGCTCGACGTGCGTTAGACCTAACGTTTGTGTCAGTGCTACTCGACGCTGGTGCGGGTGACACTTGGAAGTACGAAGAGAAGTCAGCTTACGGAGATGGCCACCATGCCGGGGGCATCTACACCAGGTCGGAGGGCCTGGCGATTGCGAGCCTCGATATGTTCAGAGAGGGACTGTTCTCAAGCGATCCTAATGTTAAATGCAGAGTCGATTGTGAGTGGCCGTGATTTCATTTCAGTTCCCTGTTTGTTGTTTTGGAGTGGACCGTGAAGAGTCATTGAATCGGGTATGAGTCAGAATAAGCGTGGAGTACCCGTTCAGTTCTGGACGACTTGACCTATAACAGGCAAAATGGGCGCACGGATTTGTGTTTGATTCAACTTGCATCATTTCACTAATCGCCCTCACTTCACCAAAATATTGTTCTCGATTACAAGCCTCCGCTCTCCTCAATCTCCCATTTCCGGTATTTACTACAGCCCTGCAGCACCACCCTGCCAACAACCCACTCGCCGGTGTCGACTCGCGTCATACCCTCCTCACCCGTCTGGGTGCCGCCCTTAGTGCTGACCCAGTCTTCACGACGGTATACTGCGGCGTATCCTCAGACGGGAAGCCACTTCCGACCAGCGAAACCGCCGTTGGGCGACCAGGGCACATTCTCGATTACCTCCTCGCCCACTCCTCCACGTCTCACACGGTTGCGACCGGTTCATCCGAAACTCCTTCTGCTATCATCCCACTGTCTACTCTCTGGTACTCCCTTACTGCCCCTTTCCATTCCTTCCCCACTATTTGGCCACCTTCCCGCACCCGTATCGCTGGTGTTGCGATGGGAGACGCGTGGCCGTGCGACGCACTCTCTCGGTTGCCTGCCACAACATGGGTGGGCGGTGGGAGAGGTGGAGAGCGGACTGACCATGTAGTTGCGTTCCACAAACTGACACAGTGGCTGGTCTACAGCTTGGTGGAGGTCATGGAGGCTTGTGGTGGCGACTGGGTGGGAGTGGTTGAGGATGCAACATCGACGCCAAAGCTTGGGAAGGTCAAGTTGACGGGCACGGAAGCTCTTACGGGTCTGGCCGAGTACCGTAAGTTGAGACTCGTGGGAGTGTTTATCGACGGAATGACATTCTACGTAACCTTCCATTTCTCCGGTCTGCTTTCCCCCCACCGCCTGCACGTCATCCCGTTTTTGGCCTCCTCTGACTTAATCCACCCACAGGCAACGGTGGCCTTCTTATTGATCTCAATGTGTTATCTCTACAAACCGCTCCACCTACAGCGCTCCCCCCAATACACCCTCTTATTATCGAGTGGCGTGCACTCACGGTTCCTCTCCTTGATCTCATTGCGCAACGCGTGCGGGAACGCCTGGGTGTAAGCGAGGAAGAGCTTCCTCTTGCCAAGGTCCTGGAGGGAGGAACGTGGAAAGCAGGAAGAGAAGTTGCCAAAAAATTGAGAGGGGCCACCGGCGGAGGGCCTCCAGTGGGAGTTGTTGGAGACGGCACCGTATTTTGAAATGTTGTACTGTAAACCACAGCCATCAGTTCTGCGTCAAAATCCAATACGAAGAACATATCCCCCAGGAAGGGTCTAATGTCTCGTAGACGAGTAAACAACGAAGATGCTCCAAAGCAAAAGATTTTCAGATATACAAAAGGAGGCGTTCACAGTTGCACAAGTTTGATAGATCAAGACATGTGTATCGCACGAAGACAAAGACAGCAAAGCAGTGAATAGGTTTAAGCAAGCAGACCGTATCCAGTTATCGTGGGGTGAAGCGTCTGCCCCCACCACCCCAATTGAAGTAGCTATTCTAATTGTAGTTCGAAGACTGAAAATGAATTGGAAGTCACGGCAGAACTATTATCTGGGACGGTCGAAATCCAATGTTCTCAAGCTGTTCCGAGATACGGATTGAGAAACTGTACGATCTGGATGTCACGTTAAAGCAATAGCTTGCGTCACAACTCGACAACATTATACTGACCCACAGACTATAATCCTCGGTTCCTCGGGTGGTTGTGTCGCATAAGGTGTCGGCATCATGTCTCTTAAACTCTCGTCGTCAATCTCGTCTGCAACAGTGCCCTCATAGTCGTCGGAAACTTTGTCGCGAACAAATGTTGAGACTTTCAAACATTCCGACGTCTCGTTGAGGGATTGTTTGAGCTCTGAAATTTCACTCTGTAATATCACGTCATGGTTTGTTGTGTATGTTTGGAGAAGATGAAGGCGGAAACTTGGAACACCCATGGCGTCACGATAGCCATAGCGAGCATGCCATCCCATTATTTTCACAAGGGGAACGACGCCAGTTCCTCTCCCAATGAAACCAATACTTAAAAAATAAATGTTCATCGTAGTGACAAATTTGCCGTGAATGTGAGTGCACATACCATGGCCAGCATCCGTACTTCGGGTCCTGTGCATTCAACATACGAGGAACTGGATTTGCTGCGTCCGTGGTTGCAGCGCGCACACGAATCAAATCACCGTCCTTCATATTTGTGAGGTAGGTTGACATAACACCGTCCTCATAGTGTTTGTAAATAATTTCCAGCTTCCCTCGGCAATACGAAGAAACGGGTGTGTAAGCTCGAGTTATTACTGCTGCTGCTCGCTTCTCGGGTGCATCCCATACGGATGCAGCGGGAAGGAAGACAGATTCTGAACCAGTGATGTCGTTGGCATCCCGATCCTTTATTGTTTGGAGAAAAACGTGCTCGCCAGGTCGGAAGAAGTAGACACTGTCGGCACTTATCAAAAAGGTAATTCGATAGATTTTTGAGCTCGCATGAGGTCCGCTTAACAGAGTCCGGCTTGAGAAGCTGAGAAATCTGTAGTCTCTATGCGATAAGCCGAGGACGATAGCCCCCCGATTTTCTCTGCGTTCTTCTGCGTGTTCTTCTGCAACAAAGACAGAAGCTCGTTTTCCCAACTGAAGCTGTGGCTCTTCAATCAAATTCGAGTTAAGGACTCGAGGCGCTTGCGGTGCAACACTCTTGGACAGGGATGAGCGGTCTTCAGTCTTCTCTTGGAAGAGAAGTCGGCTTTCATTAGGGATAAACTCTGTGTTGTCTTTCTTTTTCGATATTCGTCCGACGGCAAGGTTCGTAACGGCGGCCAAGGCGACACGAGAGTGTGCGTACGGTCGGTTCTGTCGGACCTTTTCCGAAATGCGTAGTGCTTCATGTCCATGAAAGAAGGCGCTGTGGGAGAAATCATATGCATCATCTAAAACAAACGTTTTTGGTTTCGTAAACGGTAGCGCCATACCTGACATCCAATCCAAGGCAACCTCGAAGTAGGAATTGGCCACCAGGATGTTGGTGCATGAAAGAAGACACATCGCAGACGATTCCATCAACGACAACCCATTTTGCCCCTTCCGACACACGTTCGTGAACGTCGAACCAACTCAACGGCACGAGCTTTGTTCTATGCAGTGGAATGTGAGCGGGAATGAAAACACCCCTTCAAACGAAACGCACTTGTCCACGAGTGCTTGTACTCCACCGCGTCTCTGCCTCTTCAATGATGCGGTCGCCCGAACAACAGCACTTCCAAAAGCTCTTCTGACGATGGGGAACGCGATTTCCTTTAGTTTTTCGCGGAATCCAAAGATGATCAACGCAAGTGGCCACACGCTTGCACACAATGTGTATGCAACTTGATACGCAAGCAAGCTTTGATCATCGACAAAGACTTGTTTATAAATCAGCATCGTGAGTTCCTGCGGTGGCGAGGGAAAGGTGTTAATAACTTTAACTCACAATCAGAGACCCCTAAAAAACCATTGACGAGACCGAGCAGATATGTGGCGACCCCTATGATCCGGTGAAACACCCTGCTCCAACGCAGTGCTGCAAAAATGTATGGTTTGAACCCTTTCGGGAGCCGAGTTACGATTGATCCCGAAGTCGAATAGAAGATCCCCACGACCATATTAGTCACGCATAGAGACGTGATAATCATTCCCAACAGTACATGGGTGATGCTCGTGTCCCGGTACGCAAATCGCCCAACACTCGCAATGATAAAGCTGAGAATAACTTCTGTAGCTACACTGGAAGAATTGAGATTGGTTGTGGTACCAGCGGGAATAATTCTCATCCCTGGGCATCCCAGCAACTCACAAGCCAAATATCTCCTTATGGAGAGAAAGCCAATCACGGAAATTGTCGTAAAATACGGCCACGTATATCCCGATTGGGAACAAAAACACGAAACAAGCAGTCATCAAAGTGCCGTGAAGAGCCTCAAGTGAATGGATTCGTTCGTCGAGGGTACCAATGGAGATGGAAGAGGACCCGCCAGTCCTGTTGTTATAAAAATCAAGCTGCATTTTTGTTCTGGAAGTGGCTCCGTGATACGAAGCTGTTGTCTTTCCTGAACCTGACCAAGCGAAAGCGACGGTGACGGGACCTGACTTTATGGCGAAATCCTTCGGGTCGTTTGAGTCAAGTTTCCTACTCCATCTCACCACGAATGCCCAATTCCCTGTCTGAAATGAAGTGACATCGCGGAAGTCAACCACGTCGTTTGTGCCTCCCGAATCTGTGTCGAGCGGCGGTTTGGATCGTCCAATTGACTTCCGATCCGTAACTTTGGTTGACACGTTCAGGCCGGGCTCATAGATGTATGCGTCAATCGTCTCCATTGTGGAAGATCCATTCGAGGTGATTCCAAATCCCACCCAACCCGCCGTGAGATTGCTGTACAGCATGAAATCGATGTAGCCATCGGCTTCCCGTATTTGCCACCCAAATCTGTATTGGGGAGTGACATCCAGCGTCGTCCAAGCGTCACACGATCCCGATCCCGAGGAACCACTACCCCCCGCCTTTGCAAAATCGAGCAACAAGAATAGTCCGACAAGAAGCAGCGTGATTGTTGGCGAGCTCATCCTAAATCGAGCAGGTCGAGCGACGAAGGGGCCACCGGGATGAAGTCTCAGCATCGAACAAATTGTCCCTTCTTGGTGAGCTGCCTGCACAACAATCGTCATTTCACATCATTGTATACATATGTAGGTATCTCTGCTTTCTCTCAAATCTGATTTAGCAAAACAACGCGTACCAGGTATTTCCAAAAAGCAAGTACTACGAAGAAGGAATACGAAGACCACCCCGCAAAACGTTGACATTACAGCCCCAACCATGCAACAAGATGCCCCTCGACGAAAGAGGAGAAGGAGGAGGAAGGGGGTAGCGGGAATCAAATGGGGAAACGCATTCGGCGAATCCCTGAGAATGACCAAAGCACTGCTCATCACCACTTCCGCGCATCAGGACCGCAACCGCGCGCCAGTAGCGACCAAAGATGGCGATGTCAACTCCCGTCCTCCCTCCGCAAGGTTCGCTTGCTTGTTTTTGAGCCGCGTGGGGAGAAGCAAGAAACGCCGAGCGGAACTTTGCTGGCCGTGACGGGGGAGAAAACCAAGGAATTTTGGGTCAAAATCCGCATGAAACCGTCGCGTGTCTTACTGTTGCGACAATCACTCCAACAGGGGAGCTGTCTAACGCGTCGAAATCATGCCTCCAATACTCTGGGCCCGAGCTATTGTCGGCATGCGGAAGCGTCAGTGGATGCACAGATTGTGGGAGAGAGTTTGGATGCTTACCGGTCGGAACTGCGGGATGTCCGCTGGGTGAGTTACTTTGTCGGCACGGAAGCTCTCTCCTAGGGATTAAAGATAATGAGACGGGATCATAGCCTGCAGCACAGCGTCGACCATGTGCTTTTTTCTTCGAGTGCCGGATGACACGACATCATTGTTTCCTTCGGATCCATCGTGCATATATTCGCCTCAAGGTGAGGTTTTGTCTCCTAAAACGCTATCGGCACTTCCCGGAATCATTGAGCGTCTTTTCAAATCCAACGAAAAGAAAATTCTTGTGCTACAAATTGCGAGCTGCATGGGCCGTTTGCGTGCGACGATGGAGACGGACCCTGTAACAAACCAGTGGATGAAGGCCGTGGGACAGATGGCGGCTGGTGGGAGTGCTCCAAGGGATGTTTGCAAATACTAGACCAGCTCAAAATGTGCACCAGTGAGTTCGAAGTCTTTTTCTGGGCACGTGTGGGGGCATCCGACCATGTTGGATAATTTGGATGTGCGATGTGCAGTAAAGAACTCCAACAACCAAACCGTATCGTGGGCAGCTTCAGTTGGAGTAGCGCGTCCTCGGACTTCCACTGTCATCTCTATTCCATCCATATCGCACTCAACGTCAACATCAAGATCAACGTCATCTTTACGCTTATTGTCAACGTCGAGCTCAAGTTCATCATCAAGCTCAAGTTCGTCATCAAGTTCAAAAATTTCCTCAGTTACTGTTGCACCAGGTGACTCGGACACAGTTGCTCCTTTATTTATGTCGTCGTCTCTTGCGACATCTGGCTCCAACACCGGGCCTCTGCCTTCGTCGTCCAACTCTGACAGTCTTCGCACGTGGATGCTCGGCATCTTGGTACCACTGGGTATCGTCGCAGCGGGTCTCATAGGGGTTGCAGCATACTCAAACCGAAATCGTCGCCGCCGAACCACTAACTCGCACTTCCCTCTCTGGGGTGCACTACCTGGATCTCCACCGCGAGAGCCGCATGATGCCGTGCAAGTAGTTGCATCAAAACCAATGAACGGTTCTGGAGGCTCTGGTCTCAGTCGAGGTGGCTCTTTGTCTCGTTTGTCACGAAGTCAGTCCATAACGCGAGGGGCTACTGGGAGCAATGGTGGCTTGGTCAACGCAGAAGCGGCTCATATGCATTCTGCTCGTGATCCCTACGCAGACATCGATAGCCTCGCACGGATGAGTGCAGCTGGGAGCACCTCAGGAACGTGGAGAGGAAGGGATTCGTATGCGAGTCTTGATCCCGACAACGGAAATAAGACGGGCCGATGGGGTGGAGCGATGCTGGGTGATATTGGGCGTGCGTTGAGTCTAAGCAAAGGTGGCAAGAAAGGAGAGAGCATTTTCGGAGGGATTTCAGTCCCGAAGGTGAGCGGCTCACACACAAGCTCGCTACAGTGACGTCAGTCACATGAAGCCCTTCCAGTTCGCGTTTCCACCTCCAAATGTGCCCCGCCGCGCTGTCCCAGTGATTCACGTCAGCCTGGCTGAAGACGCAAAACCGCTCCTAGACTTTCCGGACGATTTTTCTCCAGTAGAACTGTTTCCATTCCCCTCCAACTCCAACTCCAACTCCAGATCCCTTTCACACTTTAATGACAATGTGCTGGTGGAAGAGCTTCAGTCCACCCGGCTCACGGCTACCTCTTCCAGTCGATCCAATACGCCTATTCAGACCATGTCTCGATTTGTACCCGCTCCTCCAAGGGCATATGTTGCGCCTTCAGTGCCCTCCATGCAAACAACCACTCACAGTTTCGAGCACGACCGGACCCTTCCACTTCATCCAACGGCATCCGTAGCCTCAACGTCACTTTATGACTCCACGATACCTCGCTCAGCGACAGTTTCATCCATCGGAAGCTGGGATTATTCGAAAGGTCGCCCACCAAAAGCACCAGGACGTAAAGGATCCGCTGGAACTCCTTCCCCAAGCAGGCGACAGAGGCCCATTCCTTCACCTCTGATCCGAGTTACAGTATCACCGCCGACCCCATCGGTGTCGTCGGGTGGCACAACTGACTCAAGATCAGTGACGGGTTCCCGAACGGTGTCAGAACTTGATACAGGCAAAGAGGACGAAATCGATCTGGCAGCAGGATATGGTGCGATCTTATCGCCCTCCACGGTTTGCGACACTGTTGTTCTCAGTCCGTCATCATCGGGGAGCATGTCGCCCGCAACAACTGCTGTCGGATCACCTACGACCGTTGCTGGCATGGTTGGATCTCCGATCACATCGAAAGTGGGAAGAAAGCACGTAATCGGAGAAAGAAGGGGCGCAAGTTTGTCGCGGGTTACGGTAACGTGAATGGGAATTTTATGACGTTTTCTTCACTTCGAGAGAGCCAGGATTTTGAATTCGTAAAACCCAGTAATTTTGACACACCATACATACGAGAGGAGGGGGACTAACCCGAATTTGGTATTACATCGAGTGACATTTTGTTTTGGTAATAAATTAATGATTCTTTCACATCAAAGATAGAGAAAAGAGGAGGAAAAACTGGTATTACCGCGTGACCACAGTCGCCACTGAAACAAGATGTTGGCTGAGAGTATGAATCGAGTGATGGGTGGGACTCCTCCCGTGGAGAGCATCCGCATTGCGATTCGCGTCCGCCCCTTCAACTCGCGCGAGAAGGAGCGGCATGCAAAATGCTGTGTGAAGATGGATGGCAGCCAAACTGCCGCAATCGACCCTGACACGGGAAAGATCTCGACATTTGGTTTTGACTACTCGTACTGTGAGTCGAATGATTCACACTCTTGCGAGGTTCTTGAGACAAATAATGGTTGTTCACCACAATCGCGGAATGAAAGGGTCCCATGACGGAGCACTGGAAAGAAACGGGGAGCTCGTACCTCAGTCGACAGATGTAAGAGGACTGTTTGGAACTGTTACTTAGCCTCTCCCTGAAAGCACCGTCACGACGGTGTAGTCCCATTACGCAGACCAACGACGGGTTTTCCAAGATTTGGGTGTGTCAATGCTGGATGCTGCAGCTGAAGGATATAATTCCACGCTGATGGCATATGGTCAAACGGGATCTGGAAAATCGTACACAATGTTTGGATATGGTTCAAACAAAGGATTAATACCCATGTTGTGCGAAGAACTCTTCAGAAGATTTGGCAAGGGAGATGAGCGCTCTGAGTTTCACATATCTATGTCGGTAAGACTATGAAAATCTGTTCTACATCGTTTCGAGAAGGTTTCACCTCTTCCCTGAAGTTCTGCGAAATATACAACGAACGAGTAAAAGATCTCCTCTCCGACGATCCCTCACCGCTCCGTGTCCGACAGTCCCCCACAATTGGTTTCTATGTTGAAGGTCTAAAAGAGCTTCCAGTCGCAAATTCATCCCAGATCGAGTATCTTGTCGACAAAGGAACAAAGAACAGGAGTGTTGCTGCCACGAAAATGAACGAAACGAGCAGCAGGGCACATGCGATCATAACACTGAAAGTACAGCAGGTAGAACAGGAGTCGAAGGCGGAAAAGCTGAGTACCCTCCACCTCGTTGATCTTGCTGGGTGAGTTCGCACTTGGGAGAAGAAATCTTCTTTGTAACGAAAGGAAATGTTCTCGCCCAGATCTGAACGGGTCTCAGATACAGGCTTGGATCAGAAAGATCGCTTACGAGAAGCAGGAAACATCAATTCTTCGTTGTCAGTGCTTGGAACAGTGATTGCAGCGCTGGTCCAGGTTCAGCAAGGGAAAAAGAACGCAATTGTACCGTACCGGGACTCCGTTCTTACAAAGCTCCTTCAAAACTCGCTCGGTGGGAACTCAAAGACGATCATGATTGGCGCCATCAGCCCTGCAGAAACCAACTACGACGAGACGTTGTCCACTTTGAGATTCCTTGACAGGGCCAAAGCAATCAAAACCGTCGCTATCGTGAATGAGAATCCGACAGACAAGCTTATACGGGAGCTGAGAACAGAAAATGAAAGGCTCAAGGCACTCCTTGCCGAGCGCGAAAGGCTCATGGGACCCGGAGGAACCCAAATGATTGACGTGGAACGGAGCAGATCGCCCGAAGAGCAGAAAGTTCTCGCGGCATTGCAGTTACAGATTGCAGAAAAGGAACGAGACATTAAGAAATTGGAGGAGGCAAACAAATCGTGGGAGCAACGATTGTGGGTTCAAGTATTGTTTTCTCTGAAATCCTCCCACTCAAGGTCACACTTCTTGCAGAGAGGAGGCAAAAGCGGAATTCGAATCTCGCAAAACAGATGATGACTTCCTGGAAGAGCGGAAACTTGCTGTGCCGAATTTAAAGAATGTCAATGAAGATCCCCTTTTGTCTGGGATGCTGTTTTACTTCATTGAAACGGGGAAACATCTTGTAGGGCGTGTTGGGAAAGGAACAAGAGCCGACATTCAACTGAATGGGCTCAGGTGAGCACGAGGCTGATTGTAAATCTCGTTCTTCGATGAAGAACCTTACAGCTCGAATTTTCTCGCAGCATCCTTCCAGAGCATGCCTTGATAACAAACACGGGTAACACTAAGCTCACAATTCGCCCATGCAACAGCAACGCTCGAATCCGTGTCAATGGCATATTGCTCACAGACTGTCAGAATGTGAGTTCTTTCGTCACTTGTTGTAATTCTTGTGAGCCCCGCAAGCATCGGTTGCTTTTCACCTTTCAACAGCCTGTCACTTTGCAACACAATGACCGAGTTCTGATCGGGACTCAACACCTCTACCTTGTGAAGTTCCCGCACATTCCGGACGACCCGGACAAGGAGCCAACGTGGGAAGATGCACAAGCTGAGATTGCCCAGGGGCAAGGGTTTGGAAAAGCAGGGGATTCGGAAGCACTGAGCGCGATATCTAGTTACATCGTGGAGTTCCTCCCGCTGGTGAACGAAGCAAACGCTATCGCGGAGGATCTTGGGAAGCCAAAGCGATTTGAGCTAGGCATTCTCGGTGACGAAGGGACTCCCAGTGAATCGGAAGGGGATGCGGTGGGGATTTCCTCTGGAGGTTCGAGGACGGGGACTCTGGATGTTGTTGTGCCAATCACAGATTTAGACAATGGATTTAAATGGTTGTGGAGCAAAGAAAGTGAGTTTTGTTCTCCGTTTTGTCTTGAACCTGATAGTGTTTATACACATTCATACCCAGGATTCAGGTCCACTGCGTACCGAATTCAAGACTTGTATCAGAGACTTCTCGAAGACGGAACTGGTTCTGCCTCTCAACTTTCACATGAGGACGACCCCTTTGATTTCTCCCCGGAAGATTACATAATTGGGCTGGCGGCAATTCCTTTCCAACAACTCCTCAAGTCTCGAGAGCTCAATACGTCGATCATTGTGAGAGACTACAAGGGTTCAAATGAAGGAATTTTAAAAGTCGGCCTCTCCATCACGGGGAAGGCACTCCCTTCCGCGAATGCAACGGTCGGTAGCCGGGACAGCGTGGGCAGTCTCTCCAACCTTGGGGCCGAGCTACTCGGAAGGCAAATAACGTTTCGCATCAACATAGAAAACATTTTGGGTCTTCGTTGGACTCGTGGGGGTGTGAAATGCAGGTTCAAGTTTGGTGTGAACAATCCCGACACCGTAAAAGCCGCGAACACGGAAAACACTCAAAAGAGTCCAACCGCCCTCGCACATACGGCTGCTCTTTTTCGCAATCTCCTCACTTCCTCCACACTCGAAACTGACTCCTACTTCACGACGAGAACCTTGCCATCCTCGACAAGTCCACAGTTTGACGACAAATTCGAAACAACTGTCAAAAAACTCACACAAGAGCAACTCAACTACCTACAAAATGAGCTCCTTTTTATTGAAGTGTGGGGGGATCACACTATCGCGGCACGGGAACCGACAGGAAGGTCTCGCGTAGGGACAGTTGGTAAGGACTGAGGAAGTTATGGACACAACGATGGCAACTTGAGAAAGTTTATACCCCCCCCAAAGCGTCCATGTCACCGACGGGAAACGGTCGCGACGGAACACCAACTGTTCGCACAAGAGTTCACACGGCAGAAACAATGCAGGATACTGACACGGACCTTGGAATGGATACACCGAGGCTCAAAGCAGAATTGGTGGCAAGATCCAGGGTACGTGAGACAACTCAACATCCATCGACAATGATGATCCGATTTTTACCAGATGGTAGCGGACCTCGCCGCCAAAAACTTCAATCTCAACAATACCATCATATCACTGAACTCAGAAATAGCACATCTGCGGCAAGAGCTCATTTCATCTAAACGAGATATTTCTCGACTCCGGCAGGCTTCACTGCCACCCCATTCCTTCTTTTCGTGCTTCACGGTGGACGGCCGTACAATATCATCACTTAGACATGAGATCGGAGAGCTAGAGCGAACAAAATCAACCGTCGAAGAAGAATTAGCGAGATTGAGAGCGGACACAAGCTTCCTCATTGCGAAAGAGGAGGTTCTGGCTCGTCTCGATTCTTTAGGGAAACTGGTAAAAGAGCTCCAAGCTCCGGGAAGCTCACCTCGGCAAGGTCATAGGACAGGATCTCCAGGTGGGTGGGGGTGCATTTCAATGATCATAGCCAAAACCTCAGTTGAGAAACACCAGATCGACCGAACCAGCCCAAGTTGGCTCCCACTACAGAGGAGGATGAGTCGCAAAGAGACATTGAAGCGACCCGAAATAGGGAAGGTGGTGGGGGTATGGGGAAAAAGAAGCGAAGCAACAAGGTGGTGCCTGGATCTTAGATGAATAAATTATGACCCATATTACAGTACGAGTTAAACATTCATGGTTGCTGGCGACATCCGGAGTTGCACAGAAGACGAGGAAAGACTTGTTGGATGGCGGTGCCAAGTCCGATCATCGTCGATCAACCAGCCCTCACACAACTACCACACACGGGAAGAAGAATGGAAACAGTCAACCCACGACACATCCCGGAAACTCAGGAATCGGCAGCCTGAACAATCCTGCGGAAACTGACAGATTTGTGCAAGACTTCAACCTTGCATATCAATCGCCAGAGGATATCGATGAGAACCATGTCTCAACAACGCCTTACACGAGGCTGCTATCGCCGGATCTACTTGCACTGCATCAAGCTGCGCTCAGTCGTTTAACATCGTTTCATGAACTGCTTTTGCATTCCTCTCAGTCTCACCAGAAAGACTCCATGGACTTGAATCATCTACGCCTTCTCTACAACGTTCGCACGGAGCTTGTTAGACATTTGCGAATCGCAGATGCCCGATTCCGAAAAGCCATCATTGGCATTTTGTTGCGATCACTTGCAACAAATCCATTGGAGAGCGCGGTAAAGAGAGCAGAAAACCAAGACGATGATACACTCCTCTCAACGGGTGAAGGAGAGATTCCATCTTTATTATTCCAGCTCTCAGAGTTGATGCAGCACTTCCGAGGTCCACTAAGAGAATCAACTGCGGATCGCCCAGCGAGCGCCCGCCTGGCGACACACGCAACTGTTTCTGCCTTCCACCAACAAAATGAAGCGCTGGCTGAAAGAAGGGCGGACCACTTAAACCTTGATGTTCAGGCGATGGGTAACCTCGACGACATAGCAGAGTCAATCAGCGAATTCGAAAGCATCAACGAGTTTCTCCAAGAGAGGGCTCCAAGTGACACCACGGAACCAATGGAGTTGACTGCTCAACAATGTTCCCTTCTGCGGGTGAACTTCGATTGCTTGTGCAATTAGTGACCAATTGACTGATGACGAGCACAAATCTGTTCTTCAAGTGCTGCCATCTTTGTCTTATACGTTTGTGCTTTTACGTGGACATTGTCGTCACACTGTCATTGAAGGCGTCTTCAAGTCGATCCCGCACTCCCTCGGGTGTGAATCCAACATCAATACTCGCGCGACTGCGAACAACTTTTCGCAGTGTTATTGGTCGCATCTTTCAGGTGCTTAGGTCAATTGCGACTAATGATATCTTTGTGCAGTATTTGATTTGGGATTCAATCGAAAAGGCAGGTTCAAAGCCAGAGACCTTCAGTGGTGGGACGCCAACACTACCACGTTCCCTTTACCACAGGCGACTTGGCTGACATCCTCTTTGGGAATTGACATCAGCAGTGATTACAACAATCGGATACCCCCTGTCGCCCGCAACGTTGGGGATCTGGACCGGAAACAGCTACCCGACACTGTGACTGTAGTGGAGACCCCATGCTTTGACCAGAATCTGGGGCCACTCTCTTCTCCTGCCAGAATCACACTGTCTATTCTCAATGATATTACCCAAGAAACGTTCACGGCATGCAAACGGAAGGCCATTGTCCCCGACGAGTTTGAAAGTTTGATAAATAAGCATCTGGAGTTGCGGGGCGTCGATGAAGGGGCCCTGTATTTCGTCCTCGAAGAATGTGCTTTAGAAAAGAAATGGTACGTTGATGACCGCTACAAGATTCGATTTTCTCTCCTGGAGACTTCACTACCCGCATTTTTAGGGAAGATGGGACACAATTACTGTCACATCTCATCACCTGTGCCCTCAATTCTAACCGCTGTACCGACATTCTCATGCACCTGATCCTCCCACAACCTGCGGTTAACTCCAGGTCAAATGCAATCATGAAGCTTTCGACATGGTGGGCCTTCTTTGCCGTACTTGGCCTTGGACACGTTGCGGCTCAAGGGTCAACCAAGGAAATACGTCGAAAGGCTCTGTGGGATGGTCTTGTAAGATGTGTCTCGGACTTCAACGATTCCTCTAATTGTGACATCAAAGGGGAAAGTAATGATTGGGAGGCTTTGAAAACAAATAACGACAGGCAACGAATTCGGGCCGCAGCTTTACTGGCATTGACTGACGTTCATAATCAATTGGTGTTGGATGATCGCAGGAGAGCGTTACTGGCGGAGCGTTTGCTGAAACGAAGAGGCCAACAGCCTGGAGTTACAATCGCACCGCAACGTTCTTCGCCGCTAACAAAACCCTCCGTTGAGCATTCGTCGGTGATGTCGACGGCAGCAGAAGCTCCTGTACAAGTTGGCCACACGCTCTCGTCCCTATCGGCGAACTGCGCAGCACAAATTTTTGCATTTCTTGTACTCCAGCAAAAGAAAGAGCGTGACCCTTGGATCAAGCATTCTGTCTTGGACAATTTGACTGGAAAACTTTTACCAGGAGGGGCGGCCTTAGTGGGCGGCAATTTAATCAGAATGAATGATTTTCGCATTGCCGCCTTGACACAAGCAACGAAGCAAGACTTGAAAGGGATTTCAGCAAACGATAGTACTCCAATTCCCGCTCTGCACCTTCCCTCGATTCTCCACCACATCAATGTTGAGAAGGCATCTGTCTTTCGTTTGGATCTTGCGCTAAGACGAGTGCGAGAACGCTACGTGCAAATGCGCACAGCTCCGTCATCCGCGATTTCCCGCCGCCGAGAATCCAATCTGAAACACGGTGACTGGAGCTCGGAAGTTATGGGCACCGTCGAACTGGAGTATCACGTTAAAGGGCCACTTTGGTCGTCACAACGGGACGTCCTCTCTCAGTTGCCAAATGACATTCAGATCTTTTCAAAAAGGAAATCTGTTTTGGCTGCTCCGCGGAAAAGGCTTGAAGGAAATCGTCGAGACATTAGTCACAAGCCACAACCCAAGTACACGAAAAGTCCTCCCAAAAAAGCACATGCTGGGACAAGTCTTTTCCCACTTCTCCCATTCCCTTTGAATGGAAGAACACCACTAAGTAAAGGCACTCAAAGTCGTTAAACTGCACATTGCATCATGTACATAAAAGTTGTGGTACATAAATATCAGCGGACTGGCCGACATGCCACGAATATGGATGGGTGCCATACTTTCAGTGTGGATGCCGAATCCGGCAAGCCCTGCCGAGCCCACGAGCATGTTGCAACTCACTTTTCGTCGCCCCACCATTAAAATAAAATATTGAAAATCGCGTAAAGTACAAAGGAGTTGATTGCAAAGAAGTTGATTACAGAGATGCGATGCAATGTCCCCGAAAGGTGATGAGGGCATTGGGAGTTGTGGCAAGGAGAGAGCCGGGCGAACGAACACCAAAGAAGACTTGCCATCATCTGCGCTGCACGCTGGTCGCTTTTCTCTGCGCTTTGCTAATCTATTCCGCGAAAGTCTAGCGAAAGGTTCCGGTTCTTGAGGGGGACGACGTGGAACAACAAGCATCACCGCAGGCGGTGATTGAGAGGGTCGGGAAGTTTGGGGACGATCATCACGTGAGTAGAGATGCAGGGAAAGAAGGTCTACATTGGTGAGGACCGATGTATTCGTAGAGTCTTGGATATCACGAAGGGCGATGGGGGTGGGGAGAGGAAGGAGAAGTCGCGGGTGTGTGGATTTGGGACCCCAACTCGTACCCTGTCGCTTGAAGCGGAGCGTTTCGGATTTGGAATTGTTTCGAAAATGCTGGACAGATGAAAGTGTGTGACAGCAGGAGTGTTGAAGCCAGCTTGCAATACCGCAGTGGATCTTTCAGTGCTGGACATGATGATGAGAGCTAAAATTCATCGCGACGATAATAAGAGAAGGACTGGATTCTTCATTGATGTCATTGACCTCAATTGTAACCACTTTCGTGGTTGGAACATTTCGAGTCATTGTGGGGAACAGGGACAACTTCATTGAAGTGTAATTCCCAAACGGCGCACCTGGAACCTGCCTTCGGAGTATTTGTTCCATTTTACTTCATTGATGGTCTAAACCTCGCAATTCCCCTCTAGTACTACCTCCCTTTTTCGAAGAACGTAACACAATAACGAGTCAACGACAGAGGAACATTAGCAAAATATGTCCTCGCAACCGACAATTGGGAATCAATATCCAGCATACTCTTCAGCCGGACAGATATCACAGAATCAGACACAGCTACCGCCCAACTCCGTCGCAGCTTTTCAAGCATCAAATATTGCCCACGTTTTGCAACGAACTGCTGCACAACTGAATGGCTCTCGACCACCTAACATTCCTTCCTCCATTCCACCCAATGCAATGCTCACACCTGGCGCGGGACGACCTAACATAGGTCCCAACCACATGTCACACCATCAGGGCCTTCCTGCCCCACCTGGCTACATGTGGAACATGCCTGGGAGGCCAGGGCAGCAAGGCGCCTATTATTCGTCCCAGATGAATGCTCAGCGATCAGGTGGACATTTACCGAATTCTTCTATGGCACTCCCGGCAGGAGTGTCCTTGGCCAACGTTCAAGGACTATCTGGCTTTACTGGAGTTCCTCCAGGGATGACACAAAGCAACTCAGCCCTCGCAAATAATGGCATGCGGGGAGTTGGACCTATGATGTTTCCACCTGGCTATGGGCTTCCCATGGGTATGCCTAAAATGGTCAATCCTGGTGCAGGGCGTGGAATTCCCCAAACGCTTCCGCCAGGCCGACGACAGGGAGGGGCCGGTTCACGTCGGGGTGCAGGAAAGAAAAAGAAAAAGAA
Organism: Gonapodya prolifera JEL478; assembly: GCA_001574975.1. Lineage (NCBI taxonomy): Eukaryota > Fungi > Monoblepharomycota > Monoblepharidomycetes > Monoblepharidales > Gonapodyaceae > Gonapodya > Gonapodya prolifera. The sequence continues at coordinate 1,347,609 of KQ965731.1, forward strand.
GGATTCCGATGACGAGGACGAGGAACTGGATGTCACTAGCTCGTCAGATGATTTTGATGGGGATGCTGCTGGTGCATCTGGCGATGGTGGGTCCTCTGATGACGAATATCACGCTCCTCAACCGAAGGCCGCACCCGCCACCGCAAGGCAAATGGCGTTGGCATCCATGGGCTCGGACGGCAGTGGGGGTATATCGCTTTCGTTGATTAGTGGAGGAGCCCCCGGCCGCACCAGTACACCTGCGAGTGTCAGCTCCAGTCGGGGAGGTGCGAAGCGAGGGAGAAAACCGGGCTCCAAAAAGAAACGGGACGACGATGAAGAGGATGATTTCGAAGAGGATGACGACGACGGGGATGATGATGACAAAGAAAGGCGACCGCGGGGATACTCTGGTGAGATTTAGGCTTGCATGGAATTGCACTACTTGGTTCCCAACAGTATCATTTCTATCAGGGGGCCCGTCTCTTGTGAAGCAAAAACTGCCTTCACAAATTATCTACCACGAGCGTGTTAATATTCCTTTCGGCGTTCGGGACTCACAAAACATTGAGAAAATTTTGGCTTGGCGCTATGTGTCACTAGACGCGCATCGCACTCATGCCGACACTGAGAGTGGAGAATCCGATACGTGCCCCCCGGGTAATCAAATGCTCGTGAAATATCGGTTCTCCGCCTACCTGCATTGCAAGTGGCTTCCGGTGGAGGAAGTCGAGCGAAGCAACCTCGGAAAAGGAAGAGTAAAGAAGTTTATGGAGACTCATTATGATGGTTGGATGGCGTGGAACAACGAAGAGCCTTACAACCCAAATTTTAGAATAGTGAGTTGAGCATCATAAACAAACGTCTCATTGCGACTCCGACTAACCCGCCCTTTTCAGCCCGATCGCCTCATTGATGAAGCTATGGGCGACAACGGCATCATCTATTATCTTGTGAAATGGTCCTCACAGGAGCATTCTGACTCCACTTGGGAGTCTGCCGAGCTCCTCGAGGAAATATGCCCTGAGCTTGTTGACTTATACCAGAAACGAAAGTTTCCTGATAGTGCTAAGCACCAGAACTACGCAAATCGTCTGCGGAGGCCACCACCAGGTACATTTCAGAAGATGGAAGAAAGCCCTGAATTTCTGGATGGCAACAAATTGAGGCCATATCAATTGGAGGGCGTAAATTGGCTTCTTCACTGGTGTGTTTACCTGTTTATTGCTCTCTTTATTTTCAAGCCAACCTGTGATGTTATTCAGCTGGGTCAATCGTCAAAGCTCTATCTTGGCCGATGAAATGGTGAAGTGACTGTTCTAGATGCATGGCTTTCACGGGCTAATTATATTTTTTTTTATGCTTGGTTGTTGAAAGGGCCTGGGCAAAACGATTCAATCTATTGGGTTCCTGCACCAACTTTACACTCGGTTCGGAGTCAAGGGTCCTTTCTTAGTTATCGCACCATTATCCAGTGAGTATAGGCACTCCCGTATTCCAAAGAACTTTACCCTTTGACCACAACGTCGACAGCATTGCCGAACTGGGAACGCGAGTTTAATACCTGGACAGATCTCAACGTTGTCGTCTTTCGCGGGCGGGAAACAACTCGACATCTCATCGTAGGGACTGAGTTTTATTATGTGACTGCTCAAGGAAGCTTCCACACAAACATATACAAGTTTGATGTGATCCTAACAACCTATGAAATGGCCACAATCGCGGCTCCGCAGCTTCAGAAGATTGACTTTGCCGTTGCAGTGATTGACGAAGCTCACAGACTCAAAAGCGCCAAGAGCAAGACCGGTGAAACCCTTAAAGGTTACAAGATGGAACATCGGGTCTTGCTGACTGGTACCCCGTTACAGGTTTGTTTTGGCGCTTCAAATGCGGAGACTATCTATTGACTCTTTTGCATAGAATAATATGGAGGAGCTCTGGGCCATTTTGAATTTCCTCGAGCCTGCCCAGTTTAAGTAAGCCACACATTTGCAAGTATTTGAGTTGGTCGATTGACAGAGCTTTGGGAACCAAACAGGAACGAACAGGCCTTCATACATCAGTATGGTGCTTTAAAGACGGCTGAAGATGTTATGCGCGTCCAAGAGCTGTTGAAACCCCTTATGCTGCGGCGGATGAAAGATGATGTAGAGGCCTCCATTCCCATCAAGGAGGAGACCATCATAGAAGTAACGCTGACACCGATTCAAAAGAAGTACTACCGAGCCATTTTAGAGCGAAATTTCTCATTCCTCAAGAAGGGAACACAGAGAAAGAACATCCCCAACTTGCAGAATGCTATGATGGAGCTCCGAAAGTGTTGCATTCATCCGTTTCTCCTAAAGGGCGCGGAGGAGACGATTTTTGCAGAGACCAGAGCAGACTCTCCTCTTAAGCAACTGCAATCCATGATTGATAGCTCGGGGAAACTTGTACTCGTTGACAAGCTCTTACGAAAGCTTAGAACGGGTGGCCACAAAGTTTTAATTTTCTCTCAAATGACACGCTGTCTTGACATTTTGGCGGACTATTTACATGGCGTCGGATGGAACCACGAGCGTATTGATGTTTGTGTCAAACTTTTCTTAGTGTTGTTCGAGTCCTAACGTCGACTTTATTACTTGGGGGCCAATGACTCTACAGGGAACCATTCGGGGTGACGTTCGACAAGCAGCAATCGACCGCTTTCAGCGACAAAGTGACACATTCGTTTTCTTGCTCTGCACTCGGGCCGGGGGCGTCGGTATCAATTTGACAGCTGCCGACACGTGAGCTCCTGATTGTTATAGAATCAACGTCAAATGAATAACGTCATCGTCCGTCTAATTTAGGGTCATTATCTATGATTCTGACTGGAATCCTTTGAACGATCTCCAGGCGCAAGCTCGAGTTCATCGTATTGGCCAAACGAAGCCTGTCCAGATTTACCGCCTTGTAACGTCAAACACGTACGAGAAGGAGATGTTCGATCGAGCAGGTCTCAAGCTCGGATTAGAGCGCGCTGTTCTGCAAAAGATGGACCAAGGCGGTGGTGTTGCAGCCGGTGCGGAAGGTCCACCAGAGATGACCGCTCAAGAGATTGAGACACTTCTAAAAAAAGGTTTGTATCGTTTAGTCGAGGTCGATTTAGATATTAATCGACGACAATTAGGTGCATACGGTGCCATCATGGACGACGAGGACAGTCAGAATTTTGTCGAGGAAGACATTGACCAAATTTTGGAGAAGCGCGCTACAGTTGTCAAGCACAGCTTCGCCGGGGAAAAGGGCTCTGTGTTTTCAAAGGCAACTTTTGCGACGAAGAATGCCGAAGAGGACATTTCGCTGGATGATCCCTCCTTTTGGGAGAAGATTGCACAAAGAGGCAAATTGCAAACTGAAAATGAAACCGAGGAGTGGAAGAAAAATCTCGTCGATGGTGAAGAAAGAGATTTTCTGAAGATTTCTCGTCACCCTAACTGGCCCCGCTGTTCAAGGTCCACGAAATCGTCAACCGCAGGACCGACCGGCAAATGAGCCAATCGCTCCACTATCTCCCCAGCAGCTTAGCGACGATGACGATGGTTGGTGATACCTTGCATTCCGACATATACACACCGTCAAAAACTGACTCACCCTCATTTCAGATGCGTGGACTCAGCCAAAGCGGAAACAAGGCGGCGTTCACCAGCCTTCTGCGTGGAGTCAGACTAAGAAGGTTCTTCTGGAACGTCTTATTATGGTTTGGGGACTATCGAACTTCCATCGCTGGCTCAGTGGGTTCATGCGTTCACTAAAGAAGTAACTGGTATTAAAGCGAGCCGTTTGTGCTATCAGAGCCCTTGAAGGATCGGTCTTTGAATGATATCAAAGCGTGTGCTCGGGAATGTGTCCGCTTTGTTCTGTCGTGTGAACTGAAGGTTCGGTGTCTGTAAAAGATCATTTGTGAATTCTCGTCTAACGAAAGTACAGCCCCCGGTTGATCAAGATATCATCGACGACGTTTACGCTTACCTTGAACTCGATGAGACAAAACCTATGGATGAAAGAGGCCGTGTACTACCGGAACCGCAACCCGGGGAACCATACCACCGGGCGACAAAGCAGCAAATCATGGAATTCAGATCGTTCATAATCGACTCACCGGAGGATTATAAAGACCATCTCCGGAAGAAAGCCCGCAACCTACTTCTTAGGGTGCAGATGATCTACTTCCTTCGTCAAAAAATAGCACCATACAAAAGTATGCCAATGCCTGAGCTCAAAGCGGCCCCTCCGGTGCCTTGGTGGACTTCAGACGATGATCGAGATATGCTGATTGGTATCGTGAAGCATGGATATCAGAAGTGGGATGAGATCAGGTAACATCTTCTTGTACTTGCCGGTGTTGATCTTCCTAAATCTCCCTTCCTGAATTACAGGACGGATCCGGAACTGAGATTTGCTCATCGAAAATACATTTTCAAAAAGGGCTCGGGATCTTCGAAGACTGAAGACGACGAAGACGACGATATGGGTGCACCCGCGGAGGAAGATAACGAGGAGGGGAGTGGCGCTCCAACCATCAAAATGGATGCAAGTGTAGCAAAAACTGAAGCAACCACGAAGACAGAAACTCTTACTTCTGAAGGTTTCGAAGGAGCTGATGATCAAACATTTGTTTGGCCTGACCCGTCAGATTTTGGCCTTCGCGTTCGCAAGGTCGTGAACTCGTTCCAACGTCAATTCTCTCTAGAAGCGAAGGAGCGTGCGAAGGAAGAGACCAAAGCTCCCAAAAAGCCCAGAAGAAGTGAACCACGTGCGAAAAAGGGTGTGAACGATTTGACAAAGAGCGAGCGCCTGGCATTCCAAAGAACGCTTGTAGCTTATGGTGTTCCCATCCGGCACGATGCTCGAGGACTGGTGGTTCTTGTGAATGGCAAAGAAGTTCCTGATTGGGAGTCTTTCAAGATCGTGGCCAATCTGACTGAAAAGTCAGACGAAGCGGTGCAAACTTACTACGAGGAAGTTCTTCGAAAGTGTAATGATGTGCTGGAGAGGATGCAAGCATCTGCAGAAGGCGACGACGAAGAGAAACCAGGGTCGAAAAGTGATCGGGACATTGATGCATTTACCGTGGATAAAGCGTCAAGGTTTGTGTTATGTGTCGGAGAGTGCATAACACCCACAACATTAACTTTCAAAAATGATGGTTGATCCAGAATTTTGAACCGCATCCGCCTTTTTGATCGCTTACGCCGGGAAGTTCTGCGCCACGCGGATCTGGAAGAAATTTTGCGGAATGTCAAGCGACATGCGCGTTCAGGATTGCCCATGTGAGAAATCTCCCGAAAATATATGCCATATTTTTTGGTTTTGTGCTAATATTCATGTGACGTGATGAAGGTGGTGGGAGGTAGGCACACATGACACAGCGTACCTTCGCGCTGTCGCCAGATACGGGGTTCTGCGGGTAGACCTGATCACAACGGGTGAGTTATGTATGTGTGATGCTTTGCATTATGCAGATAACAGTCATAGCATATCTATAGATCCGGATCTTCCTTTCCTGCAAGTTTTGGAGAGTCAACGACGGGACACCAATCGTAAGCTAAAGGAGAGGAATGGTCCCGACGAGCTGGAAATGGAGGTCTCTATAGAGAAGAACCCTGTTAGAGAGACTGAATGGATGCGCGAAATGGTGGCTTTCCGCCGGATCGAAGCCTTAGTCCAATCAGTATGGGAGCACGATCATCCACCAGTTGGTTCAGCAGTGGCACGAATTAGTTCCAACAGGCAAGATGGCAACCGCAAACGAAAGGCTCAAAAAAGAGATTCTCCGATTCCGGATGATGGAGATTTGGATATGGATGATGATGCACGCAAAGAGCGAAGACGAGAGATCGAGCGAGACAGGAAGAGGCAGAAGAGGGCAGCTGAGCGTGAGAAAGAGCGAAAAGAAGCTCGGGAAGCCGCCCAAGGACTTGTTCGGGAGGCAGGAGAAATGTTAAGAAGGGCGAAGCAAGGAGAAACAGTTGGTGGCGTTGTGGGGCTGGCGGGTATTCTCGGGTCTGCTGGCAGCAAGCACGAGAGCCCCTCATCCGGTGCATTTGCATCAGAAGGAACGGACGGTGGGGATGAGGTAAGAATGTTCGTCCTCTCTTTGTTCAATTTTATGTTACAAATTTTTGCATTAGAGCGATTCTTCCCTGACATCACTTTCCGATATCGAGGCAGCAATCGCACCAAAGTCAACAACGCCTTCCCATCGGTCGTCGAGCTCGACACCTGGGCAAGTTTGGGGTGGTGCGGACAATTCTGTGTCAACACCACCTGTATTACAGCCAAATACAAAAATTCGGATCAAGTTTGGAGGGGCGTCAGGCACCAAAAGCTTGACACCGCCAAGTTTGACACCGCTGTCCGGACTGCCAATACCGCAAAGTGTACCGTTTTCTGATCCTTCGGCAAGCGGCGCACTACTCCCTCCCAATCGCAATCCTCCCAGCACGGTGCACCCTCAAGTGCCACAGAACTTCCGACCCTCATCGATTTCATATCCACCCAAAGCCGCACCGTTGTACCACGCCTCTTTGCCACCTCAAGCGGATGTGCATAGATTTTCGCGCGACCCACTCTCCCTGTCGAACCAGGTGCTGGTGCCGGGTCCGTCATCCTCTTTGGGAACTACGTCGTATTCTGGTGTCAAATCAGAAATGGCGTATGGGAATACAGGAGAGTTGCCCTCGCCCGTGCAGATGACTCACGAATCACAACATCGGGGGTTTGTGGGCGTTGAACCTTCAGTCATGGGAGGATTTCACACTACCTCTGGGAGTGAGAAATTCCAGACAACACCAGCAATGCTATCGGTGCCCTCCCGGTCACCAGTGTCAGTGTTCGCACCATTACCGCCAACCATTTCGAATGATGGAAGCGTACGCGCTATCGTATCCCCAACGTTACCATCTACCTCAGTCGCTGAATTCCAACCAACTTTCATCACCATTGACGAGCACGGGTGACCCGTTACATGTTGCAAGCAGCATGGTGCCGGAAAAGAGAAAGCATGACCAAGATGCCGTACAAGAGGAAGGTTCCATCGATGCTGGGGAGAAACGAGTTCGAGGTGGATGGGAATCATATGGCGCGGAATAAAATTTATCTTTTCATCGTAATTAAAGCAGTAGATAATGTAATAGATTGCTGTTTGCCATGACTTTGACGTGGTGGATGAATGAAGGGGCTGGCACACTTTCAATTGCCGACATCCAAACCCCAGCTTTGTTCCCGAGAGGCACCGATGGGCGATTCCGCCGCCAACAGTGGAAACTCGGGAAATCCCGGAGGATTAGGCGGGTCGGAGGCTGGTGGTGGAAGTGGGAACAACGGCGGACATGGAGGCGGGACCAGCCCGAGCATACCGTCCTATACCCTACCCGGAGTTTTACATTTCATTCAGGTGGAATGGCGGCGATTCGAGCGGGAGAGAAACGAATGGGCGATTGAAAGGAACGAGCTCAGGGTGAGTGCTGGGGCGAGACATCAATGAGGACACGGTGTCAAAAGAAAGAGTAGAGCGTTCTTTCCTTTGGAGTGGTGCTCCGACCAATAGCAGCGTCTACAACGGGAGCAGGATGCCACCTACCGATCACATGTGAAGAACACGGAGAGGTTAAGATTATTATTCAACCCTTCTGGAAGGACAATTTTTGGATTTAATTTTGTTGTTCATTGAATGATTGACGGCTTGAACGGTGGGATCCCACTTGAAATTGCGGATTACAGTGTGATAGGAGTTGCCATTGTGTCGCAATGGCTCTACTGACCACGCTGCTAAGAAGATATCGGCTTTAACTTCCTCCTTCATCCTTTTTGCTGTGTGGTTTCTCATGCCTGCCTTAACATCTCCGCGATCTTGGACTGGGGCTTTGAAATGTTTTGTCTTGTCTTCGAAAACCGACTTCAATTGCTGAAGACACGCCTTGGTACACTTGAAGGTGCTAACAGAGGTCTCGAGCAGCTCAAAACAGACCTCACTCGACGCGTCAAAATGCTTGAATACGCGTTGAGGCAAGAGCGGTGGGTGCTTAAATGTTTTTAATGTTGGGTAGCATGTGCTATTGCTTGCAGAGCTGTCTGTCGAAGAAAAAAAACGCTTCTGTATAAGGGAAGCACTGGAATCAATAGGCGTGATCGAAATGGCTTTCGTGCAAGAAGGGGCGTAATTCAACCTGCTAAAACCAACTTCAAAATATAGGGCGAAGTATCTGCAGCTCCAAACACTTCAGCCATCGCCATCAACGTTGTCTCTTCCTAACTCGGAGAGCGCCGCCCCAATCTCCGCAGTCGAAGCCCCGTCCACCCTTGCACCACCTGCACCGCCAGCGGCAAGAGTCCCTGACCGATCGAGCACATTTGGTCCAAGTTCAACTCTTGCTCCTCCGGACCGCCCTCCGACTACTGCGCCAGACCGGCCTGGGACAGCTTTTGAAGGACTGGGAGGCGGTGGAGGAACGTTTTTGAAGTATTCAAAAGGCTGGGGTACAGTGCGAAGTCGCGAAATATTGCGAAAGTGGGATTCAGAGAAAGCTGGCGGTGGTATTTCACGTCACTGATTGCGCGCCTTCCGATCATCCACAGTTATCTGCAAGAAGCAGACCACCTTTCTACTCTCGTCGCGCCGGTGTTGAACACCTCTCTCTCTGCTGTTCCATCACCAACAGATGATGTTTCAGGAAGATCGCCACACAACGCGCCCGAACCACTTCAAAGAGCACGCTCCGCCCCCAGGAGTGGTGCAACGAGGTCTCAGCTATCGTCTGCACAGCTGTCGACAGGAGCAGCCGCTGGAGGCTCGAGCTCAGGATCAGCTCCTTACATTCGGTCTCCCTCATTACCTTCTCCTCCCTCCTCAAGAACAGATGACCACCCGCCGCCGACAACATCGTTGGACGATGTACTCGATGACGTTGACTCCGATATTTCAAGTCGAGGATCTGGTCGGCGGTTGTCTGATTCTGGTTCGTCTGACGGTGGCCTATCTGATGATAACAGTGATACCGGAAGTGTTGTGGGTGGAGAGTTTGGACGAAGGGGGGAAAAGAGAGTCAGGGAGGAAGAAGAAGATGGAGACGCGGGTCGACCAAAGGATCGGATAATACAAGCTAGTGCGACAATGGTGCGTATTGGGAAGGGAGGGCAAGGTCTTGCAGGCGCGGTAGCAGCTGCAACTGCGAAAGAGGAAGAAGTGAGTGAGGTTTTGATTATGTAACGAAAACGCATCCATGAGCTTGCAATCCAAAGGATCTTACCGCCCGAATTAACCCTGGGAAGCTTTCCAGAGCGATGAAATCTGCGGACTCCTACGCTGAAAACCGCCGGCCAGGATCTGCTGGTCCTAATGGTCGAAGAGTGAATGGTCGACCAGATGATCTCGCCGCGCTAGAATTGAGTGAGGAAGATACAGTGGATGTCGAAAAGAAGGGGGCCGCTGGATATGCTGGAAAGATTTGGAAGCCCAAGTTTGCGTTGAGGAAGTGGGTAGCAATAAAATTTTCTCAGCTACTGGGCGAAACAAGAGAGAACTGACACGTCTTTGCGCAGCCACCTTGACACAGTTCGAGCGGTCGCGTGGCACCCTACGGAATTGGTACTATTCTCTGCAGGAGAGGATTCGGTGGCCAAAATGTGGGACTTGAGACAGTACGGAAACCTCAAGGGGCGACGGTATGTGGACTTCAATACCGAACGAAAGAGGAAAGAAGTTTTATTTAATTGCGAACGCAGCCCACCCACCGACATTGAACCAACATACACATTCCGTGGCCACACTGCCGCTGTAACGTCACTTGCGGTGTCGTTTTCGGGCGGACGCACTGTTGTTTACACAGGCGGCGCAGATTCCACCGTTCGCGCTTGGCTTGCACCGTTTGGAGAGGGTGGAAGAGTTCGAGAGAGTTATGCAAGCTACTTTGGTGAGCTGCCGAATCACAACATTGTGTGAACAGTGATTTCATCACCTCTTCCGACCGTTTGGATTAGACACAAAAACGAAACTCCATACGTTTGTGGGACACTCAAATGCCGTCTGGGACGTTAAGCCCCATCCAATTCCTCACCAGTACTCACTGTTAGCGTCCGCTTCAGCGGACGGAACCGTCAAACTTTGGTCACTCCCCGATGCTTCCGGAGCCGGAGGCTACAAGCTCAAGGCAACCATCCGACCTCCATCTGTGAAGGTCGCCCCAACGAGCTTGGATTGGTGTCCCTATGACCTCACCAAAATTGTCGTGGGCTATACTGATGCGACAGCGCGGGTAGTGGATGTTACCAAAGTGGGGCAGGATGGTGATGGGGAAGTGTTGCGGTTTTCGAGACCAGACGGATCTGGTGAGTTTGGCGGGACCAGTAAACGTTGCTCCTCATTCCCGTTCATTGAATTCACACCTCGGAACAGACGGCACACCTTCCTCACAAATCAACCGCCTTGTTGCACACCCCACGACAGCTGTGTGTGTTGCTGGATATGAGGATCGGTATCTACGGTTCCTCGACATGACTAGCGGGTCATATGCGCACCAAATGGTTGCGCATCTGGACGGTGTTGCCGCCGTAGACATTCATCCTAGTGGACTGACAGTTGCATCTGGAGGTGAGTGAAACCACATTGTAGAAAATTAGATATGTGAATGATGTATGCTGATCTACAGGACACGACTATTCCATCCGCTTCTGGGATATGAACACTAGAGTATGCTCGCAAGAGATATCAGCGCACCGTCGAAAGTATGACGAGGGTGTCTGGAGTGTTGCATATCGTCCCTCTGTATATTCGGGCTGGTTTGCGAGCGGTGGGGCAGATGCTATTGCAAAAGTGTACACGTTGGATGCGTAGTCGTTTCTATGAACATTCGTTTTTCCCTGTCAAATCAAGTACATCTATCCCTGTTGAGGAGCCAACTTGGTTGGACTTGACCCATCTCATTGAATCTTTTCGGACTAAAGTGCACTCCTCGGACACCATTTCACGCACCTTGAGATAGTAGCAGTCTATCTCTCCCCGTCGCAAAAGTTGTTCACGGTGGAAGCGTCGAACTCATCGGGAAAGTACCGATTAGGCAGCGCAACCGCTGGATCCAGCAATCGAGCCATTGCTATGAATCCATTATCAGGAATACGGAGTCGCCGGGTTCCCACTCAGCTTGTAGGGGACGCGAGAGCGATGGATACAGTGGGCCGTTCGGGAGATAAACTTTCTGATGCTGAATCGATTCTTCGCGATTTCGAGCAAAATGATACGTATTCAACTGTCGAAAGTGTTTCGTCCCTTGTGGAGAATCTGGTGAATTTCATATGCATTTGCCGTCAGTCAACCTCAATGAGCTCACCAAATTTTGCACCAAAACCAGCATCTTTTTTCGCGAGACAACGGCACGGTCCACTCGTGGCATGCACCGTCACCGCCAGCATCCCCTGCGCCTGAAGCTCCTTCGCAGGATGTTCCTATTAATCCTTTTGTAACAGGAGCGTCAGGGTTGAGCGACGAAGTTCTTTATGGGGACGATCTGGTGACGTTTGGAGACAGCCACATGGCTGTACTCCGCGAGGAAGAGGTTCTTTTGCCACCCCTGCCGTGTTACATGAACTACCAGGCTGACCTCTCATGGTCAATGCGTCGCACTCTGGTGGAGTGGCTCTCGGAGGTCCACAGCGAGTTCGACCTTCGCCCTGAGACACTCTTCCTTTCTATCGGAATCATGGACCGGTGTGTTGTCCCCGATCTGATCCCCCGAAAATAAGAAGTGACCATAGCTCTTGTTCCAGTTACCTCTCGAGACGTGTCGTTCCGTGGTATGTTGCGCTATCCTTCTGTTGTTTGCATGCGGTTTGCATTTTTCTTTCAGTTTGGAATTTCAACTCGTCGGTGTGACGAGCCTATGGCTTGCTTCCAAATATGAAGAAATACACGGACGGGTTCCGTGTCTCCAACAACTGAGCTACGTCTGTTGGTAGGTGTTCGACTGCCGGCTTGTCGATACATGTATATCCCCCTTACCCGAACCTTAAAGCAACGCTTACCGCGTGGACGATTTTGTTCAGATGGAGCTCCGCCTCCTCCAAGAGCTCAACTATAACCTGTCCATACCCAGCCCGGAAGCTTTCCTCAAACTTCAATGCGGGCTCCTTTTCAGGGACGCCCAAACACACGCCGCGGTTGGCGGTACAGCGCACAATCAGGCTTGTGGATGCAACGATGTGACAATGCCTAGTGCACCCTCTTCCCGCGGGACCCTCCCGGCACGACTTCAGGACCACATACCATGCATTTTAGCTGCAGCAAGGTACTTGTGTGAGTTGACACTAGTCCACAAGAGGTTTGTGGGATGCAGGCCGTCTATGATCGCCACAGCGGCGTTCGTGCTAGCTGAGAAAATCCTCGGATGTGGAATTATTCGGGTGAGCTTACCGTGCGTGCCGCGGGGGTCGCTTTAGACTGCGTTTTAGCTCAGCAGTCCGTCCATTGTTCCACGGTTTCGCCGGACTAACCAGAATATTGAGGACCCTGTTCTATGGGACGTAGTGGACGATATGGTCAGCATTTGTCGTACGCCATGTTCAGTCATCGCAAACAAATACTCCCGGGCTGCATACGGGGACGTGGCGGCTGTCGTCGCCAACAGGTGGATGTCGATCGTTTTGTGGTTTCTTGCAAGTATCTCACGGCACAAAATGACTCTGCCTTGATGTCATGAAACGATAAAAGTCACGTAATTCATCGCACTCCAGTCCGATCACCCGTGATAATAACAAATCTCGGTCTCCCGACACCTCCCCAAGAACGGGAAATACTCTTCCCAACATCCCAATCCCTTCCACTTGACAGCGACGTCCAGAACGCGTTCCGACGAGTGGATGGGGATGCTGTCCCAATCGGGACGGATGGACCACCTGCAAGGACACAAGGCACTGCGAGAGGTAGAGCCCGACAGGAGTAATGGACGGGAATGGGCAGTACATACTTGGGCAGGATTCTTTGCGAGGACCATTTCACACAGAGACGCCGGCGGTCTCCCCATACACGACGATTTCTTTCTTCATTCATGCAACTGTTTATTTCATATGTTATTCTTTTAAGTTCTTTTGCGATACTTGCAGGGCATCACGGCTCGGGAACGACTTTTACATTACGTTCCCATTCGCGGTGCGCTGGACCACGGACACTGACTCTTCTTAGTTCTTTCTCTCTTAACTTTTTTTTTTTTTAATTTCGTGCTGTGCACTTCATGCATATTTGTAGCGTACATACACTTCAGTTCTTGTTGCAGTCACAGCCTCACGTCCCCCTCGCTCTCGACCTGGACGTCCCCCTCAGCGCCCTTCATGCCGGCGTGCAACCAAAAGTATCAGAATTGGTCAGAGCATGCTCCCGCACTCGGTCCCGACATCTCCAGGATATAAACCCACCTCGAATCCCGCCGCGAAAGAGCGCCCAACAACTTCGACCAGGTCCTGCGCGATGACGCTCCGCCCGCGGGTGCCGAACGCAACGCGCGAGGCGAGTCGGGTGAGGTGGCAGGCCGACCACGCCGCGAGCACGGGGCTGGGGACTGGAGACGCAGGGGGTGCGGGACTGAATGCAAAGGGAGTGCAGCGGTAAGGGTGGGCCGATGGGGAGTGTTGTTTGGTGGTCCGCGAGAAAATGCCGTGGGTGGGAAACAAAAAGGATTGACGGTGTCAGAGCGCTGTTCTGTGCCATTCCAACGTCGGGCAGCTCCGCGACCCCAAACCCACCCGAACCCGCCGCCGCGCGCGAGATCCGCCCACGCGAGAAACGTGGCCGTCGCGCCCGAGAGCAGGTCGCCTTGCCCTCCGCACCGCCGAGGCGAGCCCGGGGTCGAGCAGTGCACGACTGCGTGGTGCGGAGAGGGGGAGGGGGAGGGAAGGGGGAGGGTGTTGATGGGCAGTCAGTAGTTGGCAGTTGGCACGTGAGCGTGGGCAGTGTCGACGTCGACGGCGCGAGATTCGGTTTGAGCACAACGCAATTTGAACGATACGGAGGGAATATTTTCCTCTCCCCAACCCCCCCGGCTCCCAGCTCCACCAGATTGGGAATACTCGACTCCCCACTCCCCTTCGCCACCGAACCGAAGCAACTCACCGACAGACCCGTCCGAAATCACGTCCCTCGCCCCCTTTTGGACGACCGTGACGCCGCCGAGGGCCTGTGCGAGGAGCAGGCAGGCGGAGTCGGCGGGGGTGGAGGTGGGGATGTTCTGGGTGGTAGGGCGAGGGCGGAGGTGGGGGTGGGTTTAGGAAGGGTGGTTAGAAGTGAGAGGTGGGAGTGAGATGGAGGGAAGGTAGACGACATGCGAGGCCAAAGGGAGTGGAGGTTGTGTGTGGGCGGAGCACGCGCCAACGAAACCTCCAAAGCCACATGAGGCCCACCGTCACAAGCTTCGCGCCTCCATTCCACCCTCCAGCTCCGCGTTCCCCCTTGAACTTTGCACCTCCTTTCGACCCTCGACCTCCGCCTACACGCCCTCAACAGTTTCGCACCTCGGTTCGACCCTCGACCTCGACCTTTACCTTTGAAAGCTTCGCACCTCCATTCGACCTCCACCTCCACTTGCATCTCGAAAACTTCGCACCTCCTCCGTTGGACTCTCGCTACGCTCAGGTCTCACTACGGGCTAAAACGCACCATTTTCTCACACAAACGCTCAAACTCGTTCCCATTGGGGGTCACCACCGCGCGCGTGTACCCCTTGACCAAGTCCGGGTCGTTCTGGACAAGAAAAAGCCCGTCTGCGTCGACGACGACGGGCAGATCGCGGCGTCTGGCCTCTCGCAGTACGATGCGCGCCGCGTCCAGCATGGCCTTGTCTCGGGACAGACCCGGGCCCAGGAGGAGGACGTGGAGGCGGGGTAGAGTTGCCACGATGGGTTCGGCGAGCGTGGCGGGCGTAGGTGCGGGGACGTGGGGGGGAAGAAGGGAGATGGAGGAGGAAGAGCGAAGGGAGGGGTGGACGATGAGGTCGGGGGAGTAGGATTTGATGGGGGCGGCGGCAGAGTGCTCGCAGAAGATGTGGCAGAGGTCGGCGCCCTGGTTGTGCGGGGGTGGCGGGGCAAGGCAGTGCGGGATGCGAGAAGGGTGGAGAGTGTGGCAAGCGAATGCCGTAGGTGGTGCACGGGGTGGTGGGGAAAACAAGACGCCGTTGGTGTGTAGCTATGGCCATGTGGCCCACACACGTGTGGCAACCGCAGACTCACCATGCGCAGCGCCGTCATTCCCGCAAAGTAGGGCGCTCCTGTGTATCTGCCGCCACATGGACCGCGCACAGTGCCGGCGGCCCCATATGTCAGCATCCACCACCGCGACAAACGCCCAACCTAAACCTCGCATCAGCTCACTCTTCGCTGCCGCCCACGATGGCGATCCTGCCTGGCACCGCGAATGCAAAAATGAAGGACGGATCGGGTCGGTTTGAGAGGGAGCGACTCGACTCGTGTAACCGCGCACAGCTCGCGCACCAGACTGGCCCTTGCGCAGGGACTGCACCGTCAGCGGAGGGATCGTGTGGCGTACCGCAGACAGAAGCTGCGTCGGCGATGGCGATGGAAGAGTCATGGTCGACTTCAACACGTGACCGCAGTCGGCAAGTTCTGCCGCCGGCTCAACTTCCGACTGGCAAGCGTGCAGCGATCAACGCACCACCTCTGGATGCCCAAGGAGAAACACAAGCGAAATACTTCACCTAAAAAAGAACGGTGCGTGACGCGGATGCCGCACGTTCGAGCAATTTTGTTTGATGCAGATTGACCTGGATTCGATGCAGGCCCACTGACATTCTCAATCGACTCGAATCGGCACTGAAAGCGGGCATCTCTGAACATCGCCATGGTGTCGTGTCTGCAAGGCCCAAACTTGCGGCGACGTGCCTGGCCGCGCGGGGGAATCGGCCAGAGGTGCATCGTCGAGGCGTGATCGGAGCTTGCAGCGCATTACCACTGCCTGATGGACCGCTCCACCCGAGCCATAACGCTGGAAATATGCTGGATCTAACCGCTCTCGACGTTTACCAAGTCCCCCTGCCGGAACTCATGAGCACACCATATGATCACGGCCCACCGGCGCGATTCCTCACCCTCCCCGCCGACCTCATCTTTCTCGTCGACAACATAAACTCTAGCTATGCGTTTCTCACGCGCCAACTGTCGCCCTTTGACGACCTCCCGCCGTTACCCGATGTGGCCGATTGCAACCATCTCATCACGCTCTACTTTGAGGGGATTGGAAAGTGGGGGTTCGTTCATCGGGACAGGTTTTTTAGGAAATGGCGGTATCGGAATGCTCCTTTGGCGCTCAGGTGGGTTTCGGAGGGGGGGGGTGAAAACGCGAGGTCTGGAGTGAGAAACACGGAAGACCGAGGACCGAGGCCTAGGCGTGATAGCGCCGACCGAGGCTGTCTGCCGGAGGCGGATTATCTGGCGCGAAGCGCGAGTACCCAGCGCGGAGCGCATACCCAAGGTGTAAGACGTACACCTCCTCAAACATCCTTCCCTCCATCACGTCACCACGTCACAGCATGCTCACTCTTGCGTCCTCATCGCAAACCTCGCCCACATTCCACCACCTGCACCACCGCTCGCTGCTCAAACGTCTCGTCGCATTCCTGCCGCACATCGTGTCCCCGCCACACACGCTCGACAAACTTCACACACTATGCCACCTCGCGGAAATCGCGCACAAGGGGACAGACATGCGGCCCCTCGAGTGGATTCTCGAACGGTGTGTGGTCGCCATGATCGCGCTTGACGCTGCCATCCCCGACCCCGACAGACGATCGGCGAGCGGGATGTCGGCGTCAACAAAAGCGAAAGCGCGGGCACAGACAGACAAAACCGTGCCACTCGACCGGTGGATTTACTTCGAGGAAGCGCGGCGCGCATCGTGGTTCGTGGGGCTCGTCGATACCGTTGTGGTTGCGTGGACATTGCGCTGTCCCAATCCGACCTTGCACGCCAGTCTGGCGCGTTTGTCTCTGTGGGTGACACAAATCGTACTCTCCTCGTTTTCGATGTCTCACCCACGCAGTCAAAAGCCCGTCACATGAACTCGCTTGGTCCACGGCCACCGCGGGGTCTTCCAGTGAACATGAACACTCGCCACTGTCCTTTCCGGACACGCATCCGATTCGTCATCTGGCTGCCGTCGCCATCGCCCGCAAAATGCCTTCCCTGGAACAATTCTTCGATCCAGTGTCGTGGCGTATGGACCTGACGCCGGAATTCGCCGTCGGGGCGCTCGCTCTGTCGACTATGCTGCAAGTGCATTGCTTCGGGCGTGTGTTGGAGTACGTGAGTGCAAGTGTATTCCCTTTGTGACTCCCGTCTGCGTACAATGGAAGAACACGTTCCCATCACGATCTGCTTCAGCGTGCTCATTGCTCGCAGTGGAAGATTCACGCCGCTTCGATGCTCTCCGAGACGGACAACGGTTTCGGTGCCTTGGCGGACCGGAATGTCGTGAAAGCAATCGAACTGAACAACACCACAGCGCAGGTGATGAGGACCTGGTACGATCGCTTTCACTCTTCGTTTGGGCTTTCAGTGCCTCGGAGCTCGTGCGAGAGTGTTGGCGTGCCACAGAGTGCTCCCCTGGAGCAATTACCTCACTGCATTACGGGATCTCCCTGTATCTACGCCCTCCTCATCCAGTACTACTGCTTGGCGGTGTTTTGGAATGGCCCGATTCCTCCAGACGACAGAGACACCGGTAGTCCGAGCGGGACATCGTTTCAAAAAACGGCAACGGAATTGAGCAAAAGTTGGGAGACGGGAACGGACACTCCTAGTTTTGTCGAGGCTTGGGTTCGCAGTCCTGCATTTGTCACCTGCCTCGACCTGAGCCACGCGGCTATTGCTGCCTTGGGCGATTTCTTGAACCGGCACGGACCGGACGCTCTGAGCACAAGCACATCGCCGACCTGGGGTTTCTTTCGTAGGTGCTTGTGCTTGTGCTTAGTCACAAAAGCTTTCACGCCTTCGTTGTTCTCCAGTCAGCTTGTCAGCAATACCGCCTCTCATTGCGGCCAAGGAGGCCGTGCGGGGCCTTGACCAGTCGGCTGACCCCAATGCGTATGCTGCCGTGGTGCAATTGCTCCAGCAGACCAAAGAGCAAGTCGGTATCATCACGACAGCGCTCAATGCGCTTTCGTCGAGCGTAGCGCCGACGAGAGGACGAGGTTCGCTTGCTTGCGTTGTGTATCTTTCGCAGTGGTCCTAGTTGACGCATTCCATCGGGGATCCCTCCAGTTGCCGCACTTATGATCGAGCGACTATTCAGCAACATCATCAGTCCTTCTGGCATCGACGGAAGCCGCATGATTGACTGGGTAGCGCAGAAAGGTTCAGCAGTACTATGGCAGGTCACGCGACAGAGCGCGGAATCGACTTTGGCGACTGCTTCTCCAGCATCAACGTCCGTCCGCACACAGGAGGGCCAGGAGGGTGATTTCGTCCGCATCGTGGGTGAAATGAACAATCATGTCGTGGAATCTGGTGTTGAAGTTGTTGTAGACCGAGGTTTGATGGTGTGCGGTTGAGTACTCCGAATCAGAGTAAGATGGGGGCTTTTTTAATAAATTATGGCTTTTCGCTCGCATTTGGCAGTTTTGACAAAGAATCGTAAAAAACGAGGTGGGTTGTTGTGTGGCCACGGCCACCACTCACGTTCTGTGCCTCAGTTCCAACGCATCTAGTTTAGAACAACCCCCCCTCCCCTCCACCCCAACACACACACACACACCACAAAAAAGGAGGTGATGGTGTTGTGCTCGCGAGAAGGATAAAGGGAGGGAGATCGGAAAATGCAGCGGGTCAAGCGTTTAATTTTGTGTTGGAGCAGGACCAGGAGATTAAATTAAAAATATTCGATCTTCGCATGGAAGCTGGGCGATCCCTCACCCGTGCATACAATGTCGTTTACAAAATGTTGAATCCGCGTCGCGCTGCATCCGAGCGGCGGTGTACGTGGAGTCTGTGACTTGCATCGCTGGGGGTGAAGGCGGCGATGGTCAGAGAACAGAGCTCAGATGCAGCAGTCGATGTATACAGCATCTCTCACATGATTAAGTTTGGAATCCGTCCTGTGCTGCATCTGAGTTTGAGTTTAATTCCGTGGGTTGCATGGGGTAAGTGGATGCCCGCGACGGCCAGAAAAGCGTGCTCAGATGCAGCAAACAATGCATACGGCATCTTTTATATAATCAGGTGTTGAACGAATCGCGCGCTGCATCCGAGAGATGGTTTTAGGTGAAGTCCATCAAAGTGGGGGGTTTCCTTGATTGTTGTTCATATCCAACACAGCCCAGTCCGGGGCTACTGGTCGCTCGTCTCTGGCTGCGACGTTTGAGAGAGGTCGGTGCGGCAAGGATTGCCTCGATGCATGGGAATCAAATCTTGTCCATCCGAATGAATCTTTGAACTTGCACTTGGCCCGAACTTCGGAAGGAAGGGGAAACTCCCCATCCAGATCTCCTCAGCTTTAGCTGCATCTGAATTTATTTCATCAGCCATCAGCCAGGCCCTCGTCTTTGTCGGCACATTAATAACTCTCGATCCGCCTCCCCTTTTCCCCTTCACTTTCTTCGCTCCGCCCTTCAATGTCCACATCTTCGTCACCTACACACTTCTCTCTGCCTCGTGTTTCGGAATCGGCGCGCCC
Source organism: Gonapodya prolifera JEL478 (assembly GCA_001574975.1). Taxonomy (NCBI): domain Eukaryota; kingdom Fungi; phylum Monoblepharomycota; class Monoblepharidomycetes; order Monoblepharidales; family Gonapodyaceae; genus Gonapodya; species Gonapodya prolifera. The sequence continues at coordinate 1,367,275 of KQ965731.1, forward strand.
TGTCGCTGTTTTTTGAGTTTGTTGCTACTCTTTCCTTGGTGGGTAAGAAGTTTATCCGACTCGAGAGTTGTTTTGCCGGGTCCCGAGTTTTTGTGGAATTCTCAACGCATCCATCCATCACATCACATCGGCCATACCCATTTTTGGTCGTCCATCTGGTCTCACCACACCCAACCCAGTCCTCGTTCTTGTTTGCACTCGGTGATCCATGCCCCCCAAAGTCAGTTTCATTCGTCTGCCCGTCGCTTCCCTCGAGCTGCTTACCCAACTCTCCCTTCCCGCGTCACACCGCAAAATAGTTCGACCCGTCCGAGGTTAAGATTGGTGCGTACTCTGTGGACTACTATCGGCGGCGCGGGCAGAAACGCTGGGAGCTTGGTGGGAATGAAGTGGAATGGGAACGTTCGATTCGCGCTGGAGCTGTGCGACGGTTGCAAACATCGTGGGGGGATGGAAGGTTTTGTGCTCATAAGATGGGGCGAGATTGATGGGGGGATTGCGATGTCAAGACGTTTGGAATTGATATCGAGGACTTCTCGCTACCACAATGGCATCATGGGACTGACACCTTGCTCGCGCAACCCCGCATCCCCCCTGTAGTCATCCTCCGAACCACCGGTGGAGAAGTCGGTGGTGCCTCCGCCCTTGCCCCCAAGCTGGGTCCCCTTGGTCTCGTGAGTTGGGCACACTTGCCAATAGCATTCCCCGCGACTGAACAATTTGCAACGTCGATATACAGGCCCCCAAGAAAGTCGGTGAAGACATTGCCAAGGCCACCCAGTCCTGGAAGGGTCTTAAAGTCACGGTGAAGCTCACCGTGCAGAACCGACAGGCGACGATCGAGGTCGTGCCCAGCGCGAGCTCCCTCGTCATTCAGGCTCTTAAGGAGCCGCCCAGAGACAAGAAAAAGGAGAAGAACAGTGCGTATCGTTTGGGGGATTGTCTGGCGAGAATTCTCGGGGGGAAGGAGCTGTGGTAGAGCCGCTACTTTGGGAAGCCTTCGTGGACGCGTACAGGAGGACACGAGTTTTCTGGAAATGTTCTCCCTCTCTGGGTCCCACTCGCTCACATTGTTTCTCCTCCTCCGTCGCGTCACAGTCAAGCACTCCGGCAACATCAACCTCGACACCATCATTGAAATCGCCCGCAAAATGCACGTTAAGTCCCTCTCGAAAGAGCTCAAGGGCACCGTCAAGCAGATCCTCGGAACTGCCAACTCGGTTGGATGCACCATTGACGGGAAAGCGCCCACGGAGATCCAAGCGGGCATTGACGATGGGAGCATAGTGATTCCGGTACGTTATTGAATTGATTGCCTGTAAAGACGTCTACCTATACTCAACCCGTTCACTTGCAGGAGAAATAAACCCTTTTCCGGACTGGGTGGTTTTTGGGTGGTGTCTGTGTTCGTTCGCCATATTGTACATTCAAATTTCGGGTGGCGGTGGCGGTGGCCGTGGAGTTGGGTGCCCTTCGGGGTTGCACTTATGCACTGATTTGTTGCCCGCACAACGTCCCCTGGAGCTTTGGGAAATCAAGGTGGAGCGGGAGCTTGTTGTGTAGGGTTTGGGCAATAAATTGGTCCTGCACTCAATTAGTTCAAAAATATGCTGCTGAAGTTATTCCGAACCACAAACTCGTGGTTGCACCGTCAGCAACAAAAGCTCCAACCCATGAATTGCTCTCAACGATCGATTGTGTCTGGAAAGCACAAAGCGGTCTTTCCTTGATCAGAAGAACACAGGAAAATGAAAGAAATAGCAATGAAGGAAGGCTCTTGTACAGAGATGGCCGGCTCGGAGAAGTTCCATGAAAGCGTAACCAAGCAAGGCGGAAGAACTTCCGTTCGCATAGTGAACGGAACTTCCTCCCGTGAAAACAAGAATGGTCGTAGGAGCTGGACTTGTTGCTGTTTGAAGGACTGTTCTGGTGTTACCTGACTCTCGTGAAAGTCCAAAAGTTCAGTTTGAAGGAGTGATTTGAGACTTCCCGCTATATTTTGGTATGCAGTCACCGTTGAGATGATTCTGTGCCCAAGGAACGTTTTAATAATTGCCAGAACCGTGACGGTAATCGCTCTCGGTGCTTCAGGCCAACCTTGCGTCGTTTTCACAACGAAGAATTGCAGTACCTGAATCCTATACTTACAGCGATGTATATTGTGATTGTGATCCAGGGCTCTCATGTCACTTGTGGCCTTTACGTCCTCCGCGACATTGGCAATAGCAGCAAACACATCAACAATCACCAACCACGGGAAATATCATGATGTTTCTTTTTTGTTAAAACATGCTGGTGTACCGTGTTTTGCGGTACCGGATATCCAGCATTGCGTTTCCGTCAATGATAAGTTAGCGACAGGTTTTTTTCATTTTGTATTAGGTTAGGAAAGGTAAAGAAAACAAAAGAAAGAAATTTGAAAGAGAGAATTCAGCGCGACGGCTCGTGCAGCGACGAGTTGAGGGCCTGCATTTCGAAAGCCCCAAACCTCTCTGAAGGCCCGCTCGCCGGCCGATCCCCCACCTGCATCTGTACAGGATCTTCACTTCCTCTTAGAATCGCAACTCGCTGGGGTCACATCCAGGTGCAACTCCGGGCCGGCCGTCTTCACCACCCAACCTCATTCTACCCAGTCATCCGTCCTGACTCCCTCGGTGGACCCGAGAGACACCCCATGCTAAGCTCCGCTGCGTCTCCAGCCATGACAGCACCCTCTGCGAACGGAATGGAGGCCGTGTTGGACTTTTCGCGAGAGTTGGATATTGGACTCCTTGACACGGTTGTAGGAACATTTTATGGACCCCCGGGACCCAACGTGAGTAAGAAAAGGGATAGAAAGGGAGGGACCACGAGGTCATGGGGTAACAGAACATTTGGAGCGGAACCTGAGATGGGAAACGGACTGTTGATTTCGGAGCGGCGTTTGCCACAGAACCGGATCCGCAACGTAGTATCTGGCGATTTTTCGGTAAAGGGCAGACGTGTGACTGATTGGCGATCATGCCGCGCTGGAAAAGCACTGCGGGAATCGTGCGAGGTGCAGGCATTGTGTTCCAAGGACTTTTGACAGGAACTACACGAATGGTTGCTTCAATTGGGGAAAACTGCGCTCATCCATGATACCTATGACGATCAAGTTTTTTGTAAAACCGGGAGCGGTGGAGGACCGGTGGTGGTGGTGAAACGACTCATAACGTCGATTCAACGTTTCTTCTGCTGACACCCCGCGTTGCTTCCCCTATCTGCCCCTCTTGGGATACCCATCCTCTACTGTTTTCTTACTGCTTGCTATCACCTGGATATGCCCACAGCATCAAATCGCTTCCCGAATTCTGACGGAGTTTCAAGCAAATCAGGACTCATGGCAACGCGTGGATGCTATTCTCGAGCGTTCTGGAAATCCCATGACCAAAGTGAGTACGGTTTTGTTTGTTGATTTGGGCCTGACTGCAAACTGCAGCGGAATGTGGAGGGACACGAGAACTCACTCTTGTTCGTGTGTTGGACCTTAGTTCCTTGCCCTCTCCATCCTTGAGAACCTTGTAAAAACGCGGTGGAAGATTTTGCCCACAGACCAGCAACAAGGTGAGTCGTGGATGTCAGGTAGTGCTTCTTTGTTCCGGAATGGTCATGCCCGACGTTTTATGCGAACGAAGGCATCAAAAATTTTGTTGTCTCCATTATTATCAAAACCTCTGGCGATGAGGTGTCGCTTACCAAAGAACGAACTTATCTTTCCAAACTTAACATGGTGCTTGTGCAGGTGGGATGAGAAGTCGACATTTTATGTGTCTACTTTGATAGCAAATAACCGCGATCGCCCTTCCTCAGATTTTGAAGCAGGAGTGGCCTGCCAAGTGGCCAACTTTCATTCCCGAAATCGTAGCCTCCAGTAAGCAGAGTGCGTCCCTGTGTGAGAACAACATGGCGATTTTGAAGCTGCTGAGGTGCGTCCGAATAAACTTATGGTTACAATGCATTTTTGATGATTTAGCCCTGTTGCAGTGAGGAGGTTTTCGACTTCTCCGCCGAGCAAATGACCCAGCTAAAGACGAAGACACTAAAACAGCAGATGTGCAATGAGTTCGCGGAGATCTTTTCGCTGTGTCGGGACGTTTTGGAATCAGCGAACAAGGTTTCGCTTGTACGCGCAACACTGGAGACATTGCTCCGGTTCCTCAGCTGGATACCTCTCGGTTACATTTTTGAAACAAACATCATTCAAATTCTTCGTGACAGAGTGAGCTTGGATTCCTTCGAGAGGCTTGGGAAGTGAATTGACGGTCGCGTTCTGTGATGTTCCAGTTCCTCGAAGTATTCCTTTTCCGCAACATTACATTGAAGTGCCTCACAGAAGTAGCGTCGCTCCAAGTTCCGCCAGAGTACACACCGAAAGTCGTGGAGCTTTTTCATGCGGTAACAGCAAGCATCACAAAGCTCATCCCCCCAAACGCAGGTATGCCCGTTGATAGACCTTGACAACGCTGGGTTGCTAATGTTCCCACGCAGAACTGGATGTTATCTACGAAACAAGCGCGTCGGATGAAGACCAGCAATTCATTCAGAACATTGCATTGTTCTACACGTCCGTGTTCCATCAACATCTCAGAGTATGTCGAAGCCTTGTTTTCGACTTCTGAAATGTGTACCAATTCGTCGTTTCTTATTGTTAGCTCCTTGAAGCGAATGGCGACAAGCAAGCTTTGCTAGCCGGCCACCAATACCTGCTACGAATTTCGAAGGTGAAGGAGCGGGAAATATTCAAGATCTGTCTCGTATACTGGGCTAAGCTCGTAAGTGTAGCAGGATTTATATTCTCGTTTATGATTGACAAACTGTCCTGCTTTAGTCCGAAGAGCTTTTTAACGAAGCTCGTATCACCCCTCCCTTCCACACCGGCATACCTCTTCTCAATCTTGGGTCTTCGAACGGCATCAATCCCGCCACCCAACCGCGTCTCTCCGTTTACTCCGATCTTTTGAGCACCCTTCGCTCTGTCATGATCGAAAGAATGGTCAAACCCGAGGAAGTGCTCGTTGTGGAGAACGATGAAGGCGAGATTGTGCGAGAGTTCGTGCGAGAAAGCGATACTGTGCAACTCTACAAGGACATGAAAGAGGTGCTGGTGTACCTTACACACTTGGACATGGAGGATATGGAAGGTATTATGCTGAAGAAGCTGAACAAACAGGTAAGGTCACTTCGCTTGATTGGATCGTAGTAGCTGCCAACATTCGACATCCCTTTGAAGGTTGATGGCACAGAATGGTCCTGGGATAACCTGAACAAGCTTTGCTGGGCAATTGGGTCCATTTCGGGTTGCATGCACGAGGAACTGGAGAAGCGTTTCCTGGTGCAAGTCATCAAAGAACTCCTTGGACTCACCGAAGCGAAACGAGGCAAAGATAATAAGGCGGTGTGCGCATCAAACATTATGTATGTTGTGGGACAGTACCCTCGATTCCTCAAACAGCACTGGAAGTTCTTGAAGACTGTTGTGAACAAAAATTTCGAATTCATGCATGAATCACATGAGGGTATGTGTCCCATTTGGGTATCGCTTACTTGATTCAAATGAAAATAGTTGCTGTCCAAAACAGGTGTCCAAGACATGGCGTGCGATACGTTCATGAAGATCGCTACCAAATGCAAACGCCAGTTCATCATGCAGCAGGCGGGCGAAGTTCAAGCGTACATCGAGGATATTCTTGCGCAGATTCCTGAGATCACTGTCGATTTGCAACCACAGCAAGTTCACACATTTTATGAAGCCGTTGGTCACATGATTTCCGCCGAAACTCGGAAACCCGTGCAAGAACGACTGATCATCAAGTTGATGGAACTGCCGAATGTCGCTTGGGATACGCACATATTGCACATTACGCAGAGCCGGGAAGTCTTGCAAGAAGCCGAGGTGATCAAGATTCTTGGAAACATTATGAAGACAAACGTTTCGGCCTGCACTTCAATTGGCGGAGCATTTGTTGTCCAACTCGGGAGAATCTATCTGGAAATGTTGGGTCTATATAAAGAGGCTAGCGAGTTAATCTCACAACAAGTCGCTGCTCAAGGTATGCCACACATAACTGAACGATGACCTTCGACTTATATTTATCGCCTGTCAATTCGCAGGGTTGATTGCCACAAAAACACCACGCGTCCGTGGCTTCCGGACGATCAAGAAAGAGGTCTTGAAATTGATTGAAACTTATGTGACCAAAGCTGATGACTTGAATCAAGTCGCCACAAGCATGATTCCTCCTCTGTTGGAGGCAGTTTTGTTGGACTATAAGCACAATGTAGAGCCAGCACGAGATGCGGAGGTGCTCAATGTTATGGCCGCTATCGTATCACGTTTGGAGGTCAGTCGTGTTTGTCCCCTCGCCTACCTTGAGAAGTGACCGAATTCTTTCGCCCTCGCCCAATAGGTACTTATTCAAGATCGTGTTCCAATTATTCTTGACGCTGTCTTTGAATGTACCTTGAGCATGATCAGCAAGGACTTTTCGGAGTACCCAGAACATCGTTCCGGTTTCTTCAAGCTGATTCGAGCCATCAACCAGTACTGCTTCCAAGGTTGTTGACATTGAAGTGATACCCGCAGTCCATTTCTCTTACCTTCTTGATTCCATCCATCAGCACTTTGCGCGATGCCTCCACCCCAGTTCAAACTGATAATGGACAGCATTGTTTGGGCGTTCAAGCATACCATGCGAGACATTGCCGAAATTGGACTCTCGACGATGTCGGAAATTATCGAAAACTTCGAACGCGCGGACCCGTCACTGTCCAACGCCTTCTTCTTGTCATACTTCGTTAGCATCCTTAATGATATCTTTTTTGTGCTGACCGACACAGAACACAAAGCTGGTTTGTGCTTTCTTTTAACGCTTTGATTCTGGGTGTTTGTCTCGGCAATTTTTGGTTAGGTTTCCGATTCCAGACTCAAGTATTGCAACAGCTTGTGCGACTAGTGGAAACCAACCGCATAGGCGCTCCTTTGGCGACCAGTGTTCAGGGTTTCCCAAACCCAAATGCATCCAACCAAGAATTCTTCCGCCAATATCTCGCCAACCTCCTTGGAACCGCATTCCCCCACCTTCAACAAAACCAGATTCACGGTTTCATTCATGGTCTTGCCTCTCTGTATACAGATCAAAACGCCTTTAAACTTCACGTGCGAGACTTCTTGATCCAGTTGAAGGTAACATGCCGTCGTTTTTGCTAGTGGAATTGATGCAGATGGTTTTGCTTCTTAATTAGGAATTCTCAACTGCGGACAACGCCGATTTGTTCCTGGACGAGAAGGAGGCGGAACTGGAAGCTAAGAAGAAGGCAGATTTTGAGGCGAAGTTGCTGATTCCTGGGATGGTGAAACCTTCGGAACGGTGAGTAATTGAGCGGCTTCATTCGCGGTTCATTTGAATCAATGCTTCTTCCTAACTTGGTAGACCGGAGGATGGAATGATGGACTGAGCATTGATAGATTTGGGTCGTACACAATCACGTTGTAATTGTTGTTGTGGTGAATGATTCGTATCCAACCGACGGGAGTTATCGCTCCTCTGGCCAACAAGTACCAGGAGCACTACTGCATCTCGAGTGCGAAATTCGGTGACTCTGTATCAGTATACTATGGACCTCTTGAATTTGCGTGATTGGTTGTAGTGCAACATAAAAATCTACAATGCGTGTAGATTCCAACACGAAGGCAAATGTTCGAACAACTGATCTATACGTATACCCCCAATCTATCACTTTGGAACTGCCTTCATGGCTTGCACGAGCCACACCGCAGCAGTGTACACCGCGACACTGCCTGCTTGGTGGGCTGATGCCAATGGTATTGGCACGAGATACAGCAATGTAAATATGCCGAGTGCGGCCTAAAATTGAACTGGAATGTAGAAAGCAGACAATAACAGCAAAGAAGACATTCTCCCACACCTGACAGTATGCTAGTGCCATCACAGCGTGTAGGGCGGCTTTTGCAGGCCTAGGAATGGGAAGTCGGCGGCCGTACATGAATAGTGCTGTGGAGGATGCTAAGGTGCTATACGCCTGTTACAAAGAGTGTGGAACATCATAATACGAATTTCAATAGCATCGGCGTTAACCCACCAACATCCTATGGTCGAATTGCACGGCACTAGGATTCTCCACCAGGTTCCTCCATCTCTCGACTTTCTCCCCCTTCGCGTCTGTCAGATTCCACATGTCCGAGGGAACCACTCGGCCGCCCATCAAAGGCCACTCGTTGTAAACAAGGCCCGCGTCGAGACCCGCCACAAGGGCGCCTTGTGTATGTTCAACAACGTTTGGTGACCAATGACCCTGCCCGAGAGAGAAAGAAAACACCCACCTGAGAACGCGGTGATAAATACGAGGGAGAGAAGGGCGTATCCGTACCGGCGCAAAGGGCGAAGAGCGGGGTTGTCGAGTTGTTTGCGAAGTGCCTTTGCGTATGGTCGCACGTACGTGTACCGATGAGGAGAATTCACTTCACGATATTTCGGTAAGTTTTATAAGTTTGACGCACCTCGAGCTTGTCCTTGCCCAAATTACTCCTGAGCACGTCGAAGCCCATCCAGACGCATCCACCGTAAACCAAAAATGCTGTCATAAGGTGCGCGGCGAGTCTGTGTTGAGAAACGCGGGGCACGGGGATGGGACGGCCTTCGACGTGTTGCGGATCCAGACCAGAGCGGACCATGTACCAACCGAGGAAGCCCTGGAATGTCACCAGTTGAGTTGGCTGCTCGAAAAGCGTGTCATGTTTGCCACACGCCCACCTGAAACCCGATCAAACTTCCTAGCCCAATGGCCTTGGTGGCAGTGGGTCTACTCAATTTGCCTCGGGCGAGGAAATAACCCAGGGGTACGAGGAAGGCCAGACCGATCGCACGACCCCAAAGTCTGTGGGCCCATTCGTAGTAGAATATTCGTTTGAACTCGGGCATTGTCATGTGATGGTTCAGGCTGCGAGGGGCGATCGCTCGTGAGCCAAAGTGCAATGACTATCACCCTTTCACAGCTTTTTCATCTCCAACACCACGGTGTCTGCTCGTATGTACTCACACTTTGTATTCTGGGGTCTCCTTGTACTTTGCGAACTCTTCTTGCCATTCCTGTTCCGAACTTGGAGCCTTCATTCCTTTGATGAGATTCCATTCCGTGATACTGAGACCAGACTCTGTTAGTCTGGTGAGTCCACCCAAGACAATTATCCCGTAGGTAAGAGCGGCTACCGTCAGCAACCAGTATGCCACCGAGTTCGGATCTCTGTCCGTGGTTGACGAGGATTCCGTATCTGAAGGATTTGCTGCCACCGCCGCGGCCGCAAACTTGCGAATAAAATTTACGGAATGAGTGGAGATGTAAATGTTGCCTGGAAGAGTCCTTTGGAGGTGTGCATTGTTCATCATAGAGGGCAACGTGTCCAACCTTGACATCGAATTCCGCAGGTGCAACGACGATGAAAAAAGCGATCGAGAGAATGTGTGAGGCGGCACAGACAGCGCTCTAGTGGCAATCGTCGCTGCCTTCCTCGGCGATGCTATGTGTGGGGTGCGAGATGTCACTGTCTGAATTTGGGTGAAGCAGGCCCCTCGATAGCCGGAGCGCAGAAGGAGAGTGCGCATCGCTGATCCGGAAGTGGAATGACGTGTGAAGCAACCCGCGATGGTGGAAAACTAATGTTGAAAACTTTAGCAAGAAAGATCGCTGCGGATGTGACCACAGGGGAACAGAGGTGACTCACCGCGCTTGGTTCTGCGACGGAGCGTTCACCAAATCGCACCTGCCACAGTCTGGAACGGTGGACAAACTTCTGGAGGGGATTGTACTTCGTAAAGTGACGAAAGCTGGGAATATCGAGGACAGGCTGGTGCGAGTGAGTGGAAACATCGCACTTTCTACGATAATGAACGTTGCTGGACTGCTTCACACCTGCAGATGGATTTTGACGTCAACCCTGTCCTGTATCTCGAAAGTTGGGATCTAACCCCGGAAAGTCCACCTAATGAAAGGGATCAGAACACCACGGAGAGCGCAGGCTTGAGTCACGGTGCACGTGGACAAGAGAAGGGAAATGACGAAGATAAGAGCAATGATTGGGAGTGGGACGATGAAGGAGCGGAGGAGAGCGGGGACGTGTTTCGGGATGACGAAGACCAAAAAAGGCTCTACGACGAAAAGTTTCTAGCAGCAGTTGACGCAACTGGATGGCCTGATGTTGGTGAGTATGATGTAAAGACGCCTCGAACTCCCAGCATGGAAAAGTGACAAACGTCATTCGATATGTCTTCCCTTCCCATTTGCTATCCGTCTAAGATTACACTCGGACTTTCGTGCAGACGGCACGAAGGCAGGCAGAGATGAGAAGTATGTGTAAACTTCTGGGTTACATGGTTCTTTCTTGTCATTCATCCACTAAAACCTGCTGGTGTAGACCCACATCTGAAACCTGCCGATTCCGATTCCCTCGGAAAGTTAAAAGCGAAGCTTTTTGCTCCTGCGTACACAAGACTTGCAACAGTCGGTACTGCTCCCTTTGTGAAGACCGTCACAGAGAAAAAGGATCGCCCCCAGCCCTGGAGTGAAATGGAGCTTCTCCACGCTGTAATGCGAGGCACAGGTAAAACTTTCTCCGAAAAACAGATAAAACGGTCTAGACAAACCTTCACGGCGACTGTTCCGCAGTAATGCCACCTCGGTCACCGGAGTCCGACGTCCCTTGTGTTCCCGACACTGAGCACGGATCCACATGGGCGGCGTGGATCTTTCCCAAGGTAGAGTTTCATCCCAGCTTTTCAGCAGAATGTGCTAAATGGCTGAGATTTGTTCCACTGCTATTCGCTGAAGGTACAATTTCCGCAAAGTGTCCAGCTCCATATCCACCCTGTCCCACTTCTAGACCAGATAACAGTTCCCGACATCGCTGAGACTATATGGCAAGTTTTTCTTTTCTGTGGAGGCCTGTCGGGGACTACTCTGATCTCATTCTTTCCCATCAATCAGCAGGGAGCCGTTCAACTTCCCCGGTACAGCCACCAGTCTGGTACCTTGGGACGAAGAGCTGGAGGTCGATGAACTTTCTAGACTCCCTATGCTCCCACTGCAAACAGAAACGCCCTTGGTTCCGGCTGCGGAGACGTACGGGGTAGCGCTGCGTATGTGGGACAACAGAACCGCTCAACCTGGGAACGGGAGGACGACGTCCGCAAGCTTGTCATTCGCGTATGAAGGCTGGTCAATGGTGCAGGAGATTCTCGAGCTGGCACCGAGAGAGGACGGAATCGGCGAGAGGGAAAAAGTTGAAACTCCGGGCTTGGGAGAGAGACAAAACGGGGGCGAGGGAATCGGGAGCGCGCTCGAGATAACGATCCAATTTCGTATGTTCAAAAGGCAAAGCTATGAAAGAGACATGGCGCAGGGGCTTGATCTGAGAAGCGCACGCTGACATCTTGTTCATTGTTTCCCCTAAGTAAACCGATCGACGGCAATCAAAGATGTTTCATTCGACGTCTCTTTCGACAAACCTGAGACTGCTTCTCTCACGTTTCCTGTGCTAGAGAGACCAAGCTGGGAAAAGTGGATTGATAATGGTGAGATAAGACAGATCAGTGCACGGAGGATGGATTCAAGAACTTCCATTGTAATTCCTCTTCCTCAGATGTACCACTCCTTCGAGAGACTTCAGATATTCTACCATCGACGGTGCATTCTAACAGTGTCGATGGTGAACAAGTTGGGATGTGAGTGTGTCGCACAGGGTGCACGCTCAAATGCCTTGATGACGTGTTTGTTTCTTTCCGTCAGATCGTTGTCACCTATTGAAGCGCTGGCTCTCACTCCAGTCACAATGTCAGATATCACAGCAGAATCGGAAATTCAAAAGGACCTTGCCAGACTGATTGGTACCATACATGGTGCTTGGGGGGAACCACAAGTCTCCATGGTGCCAGGCGCCGAAATCATGTTTAACGCGAAGTACGCCAGCGAGAATCAAATAAGCGCTTTTGGTGACAGGGACTTTGTACTCCATCGTTTGATGGGGGAGACTTGGAACGAGAAGGGTTGGGGAAGAGCAAAAGGTGATTAGCGTCCAATGGGCTCAAATTGCAGAATGGTGCTGACGAACCCCAAGTACCCGTCCTCCCAGATGCCTTCCCCCATACATATCCGACTCGTGAACCCGTGATAACCCTTCCATTTGCTTCATGGAGTGGTGTAGCCGCACGCGGGTCCACTCACGGAGTAAAGCCAGTTGCGACAGGAACTACCACGAGATTTGGTCCGATCTCTACAACGTTACTCGAGCACGCGCCAGACACTTTGTGGAATCCCGTCGAGGCTGCCCGTCGAGTGTTCTGTGCTCGGCCCCGGGAGCGCAAACGGAAGCAGGTTAGCAAGAATACCACTGTGGTACCTCCGGACGAAGAGAAGTGGGAATGGAACAATGGAGGACAAAAGATGGCCAAAGATGTAGAGACTTTGATCTTCGGTGACGAGGGGATGCAAGGTGCGTTTGATGTCAAAGGAAGGGATAACGCAATGTACTGAAAGATTCTCCAAATTATTGAAAGCCGATCCTGTATCTCCATCACCATCGGCGTTTTCATACCGCTTTGATGTTGAGGAAACTCCAGTCAGGCTCCGCTCACCGGCGCAGCGCATACACGAATCCAACATTCTTTCCCCGACGAACAGAGTGACGTTAGATCGTGAGGTGCGACAAGAAGTCCAATCCTCACCTCTCAGCCGTAACGCTCCTGTGATATGGATCGGCTTCCTGAAGACTAGCGCTGACGTTGAACCTCTGCAAGATGGGGAAAAGGACTCGGATACACAAACAACGAAAGAGGAAGACTCCAGTCCAAGTTCAAAAGTAAACACTCAGAACGACCCGTCAAACTTTCCTGACAATCAAATTGCTGCGTCTATCGTACCTGGAGGATCTATCTCCTCAGCTTCACCTGCACCGCTGCCTGTGTCACCAGCTATCACCCCAAAGAAGTCCCTCGTCCCACTGAAACGTCCCCTGATCACTCCCCCATCTGAAGCCTTCAATCTGTCACCGCTCGCAAGAGGTGATGATTTGCGGGAGAAGCCGGCGGCCAAAAGGCGCAAAGGAAGTGAAAATGATCCGAAGCTCAGCAAACCTTCAGAAACCGGATTGGGTTTGATTGCAAACTTCATGAGTCTGCGTAAGAAGACCATCGTGGGGCCGAACATTGAGAATCGGAAACAGATATCGCCGCGTGGAAAGTTGGCGGTACGGGCTCTACGTGAGTGTCGGCATGATGTCATAGTGTTATTAAGTGCTGCTGATCGATGTGGCTTTTCATTTTGTTGTTTGTAGTGCTAAAGGAAAGCAGCGGTAGCGTTGAAGATAGAGTGCCTGCTCAACATATTTTACCGGAGAACAGCTCAAGCGGTGAAGTGGTGGATCAAGCAGAAACCGACGCGCACAACAGCGTAATGTCGGGGAATGAGCCAGCTTTGTGCACACCCCTACCAGAAAAAAACTCTATGAAGATTTCTGACGGTCCCATCGACTCAGAACGGGTCCCATCAAAGAGACCCCACTTCACATATGTTGCAAGCACCAGATTGATACAAAATTTACCACTTGTTCGAGCGCTGGAAAACATTTACAGCGTAACCTTGGTTGAGAGAGACTTTGGCTGGGGGGCGCAGGTGCGTCAATCATTACGATAGGAGAGATTGTGATTGTTCACCATTTTGTCCAGAGCTCATCATCTGCTTCGGCATCGGAGATCAAAGATGCTGACCTCATCATCGACGAACGATCAGCAATAGTTTACTACCCCATACACCTGCTCTCCCAGGACAACCCCATCAAACACGGCCACCCAACGGTTTTGGAGACAAATATCAAAGGTCCTGCCAGGGAGCTCAAGTACATGCTCCTACAGCTTTCGTGGAGGTACGAGAAGGTGTGGGTTGTTTTGGAGGATTACATCGCCTCTGTCGGTTGTGGAAGCGATGTAGTAACTTTGCAGAGGTATGAGCGATCGCGTTTATGTGCGAGCACATCCCTCTGAACTGCTTTTCTTTTTACAAGTTTGGTCCCCGACATAACTCCCTATCCCTTTACACCGCCCACTCGCCGGGCACTCAATGATCTCCATTGCCACCTTACAGTCCTTCGTAGAGATTTAGCGCTGGAAGTGCACGTGATGCATTCGAGCTCGGCGAAACAGAGCGCTTGGATCGGGAGGTAGACGTTCGACTTGAAAATCAACACGAAACAAGGTCAAATGTGTCTTTTAGGTACGCCGGCGAGGTCAGCGCCTCAGGGCATCGAGCGCTCCATCCGCACAATCCACAACCGGGACCAAGAAGATGGGACCACCTCGACTCTGGTATGCAAAAGACATTTTTGAGAGAAAGCGAGAGTGCGGTTAGTGCTGTGAGCCTCGAATATATGTCCATGGTACTGAGAACGCCTTGCCAAAACAGCAAGAGAGATTCCTTCGATTGACTGGCGTCTTTAATTGTGTGAACGCGGCTGCTGTTCTTACCAGATACAATCTGAGTGAGCTAATGTCCATGGGAATGGCCGAGTTGTACAGCACTCTTGGACCTTGGATGAAGTCAGACTCGGTGGTGAGTAAACATGTGGACGTTCAGTCATCAACCGGACCTTGACATTGGGAGTCTCTTCGCAAGAAAAAATTCTTCGAAATTGTTAGAACAAGAATGGACGCAGGTGCTGATGCGTTGTTGGACACAAGTTTGTGAGAAAAAAGCACAAACAAACAGAACAAGCCCAGATTTGGGTTGAGGTTGTTACCACGATATTTGAATAGCGACGAATGGATGTCAATGTTCTATTATAACCATGAATGGTTGAGAGCTTCCGGATCAACAACGCCAAATTCAGCCAATGAGGCGAGTCTCCCATCACGTTTCCTAGTTGATGCCCCGGAACCGCAAGGGATCGGTCGGCAGAACGTAAATCCGAAATTCCCTTTAAATACGATGGGAGAGGGAACATTTCCCTTATCGATCCGCAATCCATCAAGTTTTGGCCATCGTACACCGCAATCATGACTATCCCGCAAGTAAGTGTCGGCAATCCTTCGTCAGGGACGATTGATCGCTCCCAAAGTCCTGACGCTAAACCGTACCTTTTTCCAGACTATGAAAGCCCTCGTCCTCCACGAGCTCGGCAAACCGATGACGGTCGAAGATGTTCCTGTACCCAAGTGTGGTGACAATCAGGTTCTCGTCAAGATCGAGGCGTCGGGAGTTTGCCACACAGACGAGTTCTTTTCCCGGGCTGGGTACCCGGGAATAAAGTTCCCAGCCGTATTGGGACATGAGGGGGCTGGTACTATCGCCCAGATTGGAGCGGCGGTGACAGGATGGAAAATTGGCGACCGTGTAGGTCTTTCCGTTTGGCCCCACCTTGGAAGCCAAAGTTCAATGTCTCCCGCGACATCAGGTTTCCGTTCCAATGTACGGAGGAGGCTGTGGAAAATGCTACTACTGTGAAAACGACATGCTTTTGCAGTGTGCTGACCACATCATGCACGCTGGAAACGCTTGGGGAACCTAGTGAGCATTCTTTCGTCACGTCTTTCGGTCATACAGTCAACTGATCTCGCTTTTTAGCGCCGAGTACATTGCCACAAACCCTAAGACCATTGTTGCCATTCCCGACAATGTTTCTTACGAGCACGCCGGTCCTTGCGGCTGTGCCGGTGTTACAGTGATGGGTGCTCTTCGCCGATCGAACGCTCCCAAGGGGTCTTGGGTTGCTTACTCTGGAGCCGGAGGTCTGGGATTGATGGGCGTGCAGATTGCCAAAGCGGAGGGTTACAAGGTAAGACCTTCTTCTCGCCGCACCGGGATTGCGCCCAACTTAAACCCTTCACTCCAGGTCCTCGCGATTGATGTTGATGACGCTAAGCTCGAGGAGGCGAAACACGTCGGAGCCGATGCGGTCCTAAACGCGAAGACTGCCGGCGCGGAGTTTATTCCCAAGGTCTTGACAATAACGGAGGGCGGTTTGATGGCCAACTTCATCGTCACAACTGCGGCAAGTGCTGTAGAAAACACCATTCCCGCCATGAAGGCTGGTGGTTCAGTCATCATCATCGGTACGTTTCCTACAAAGACTCGTGTGGGATCACCCGTAACTGATGTGTATATTCCTCAGGTATTATCGAGAAACCAACCACCATTCCAATTGTTTTGCTTATGGTGAAGGACCTTAAGATATTCGGCAGCGCCCTTGGGACTGTGGAGGTAAGAAGAAAGGGGAGGTCCAACGTCATCAGTCTAGGTACTCAACACCTTTGCCTTCTAGGACGCGAAAAAGGTCGTGAAGTATGTTGCTGACGGCAAAGTCCACCCGACAACATCTCCATGCAAGCTCTCGGAGGTGAACCACGTTTTTGAGGAGTTGGAAAAGGGCACCATTGTCGGTCGCAAAGTCGTAACAAACTTGACACAATAAATATGTAATCTGTACCATATTATGTAATCTATTTTTTTTTTTGCATTACCGCATTTCCAAATCTCCGGGATTCATGTGCCTGTTCCTGGCTGCCTCATCTGTGTGTTCTCCCTTACTCCATAATCATTTGATTATTCACCCCAACAACCTCACCGTGATGACAGAGAAAGGCTCCCAACCTATCGCGACACCAAACATGGTTGTTCGCGCGTCGAATGCGATCACCCAATGACTGGACCCACCGGCGCAACATTGGCACACGTTGGATTTTTCGCGCTACCATCCTGGATTTATTCCTTTCCCACATCTGGTCTCCCAACCAACTGAGCCATCTCCAGCACACGTACTTGTTCTGTGCTCACAACTTGGCACACAGGTCGAAGCCAAATCCGCAAGCGGACTATCCTTCTTTTGTGACAACCAATGCCTCCGGACCATGTGCTGCCTGACGTGCCCCTGCTTTTTCCCTCTTCCTCTTCACATCATCAAAACGTGCGGTTCGGTCCACTTGTGGCGGAGTTCCCGATGACGGTGACGTGGGTGAGATACAATACAGGGTTTCGTGAGATGGAGTTTGCGTGCACTGTTGCTCACCATGATGATGGATAGACCGAGTTCTTTGAGAAGAACGCGGCGTTGATTTCAGAACACGTGGCGAAGAGGACTTTTGGCAATGTTGTTGCATTATGATATTGAGGGTGTATGCAGTCGTTTTAGAAATATTCTCCAAATCATTATGAGTTTGGGCTGTGCCAATCATCAACGGCGTGGGCTTTACGCCCTCTTCTTCCCACACTCGCCGCAAAACTTGTCTGCCTCTTCGAACTCGCATCCACACGTTGTGCAAAATCTCATTGGTCCACTCCGACCTCGGGACGTTCCCCCTCCTCCTCCCGCCGTGGGCCCTTGACTTGCTTGTGCTTCAGCGTGAGCTGCACCTGGAACAACCTGCGCCGTGGGCTTCCCGGGCTTGCCGTCCAGAGAATTGCCGTACACGTCCAGTCCCAATTCGGCCATTCTGGTTTCAAGTGACGTCGTGGATCCGTTCCCGAAACCTTGAGGTGATCGTGTAGATTCAATTGCCGAGAGCATCTGTGAGCCACCCTCCCCACCCGACCTAGTTTCAGAGGGTCCACAGTGCTGTAGGTGGGCAACAAGAGTATTGGCCGTGAACAGCTTGTCACAGTGTGGGCACGGCGTGTCCGCTCGCGATTTGGAGACACCCGCCGTCTTCATCGGAGGGCGACTTGTACCTTCTCTCTGATCCGAGTCTCCGCGACTGACAGCTCGCCCACTCCCACTCCCACTCGCATTCCCATTTCCATCCTTAATGCACGAGCGCAAATGCACGGCAAGACGGTCGCTGTTGGAGAACCCGCGGGAGCAGTTGGGACATTGGACGCGGCCCTGTTGGAGGAACTGCTCGCGTGCCTGCGCATTGTACTCCGCGGCAGACCTGTGGGGCCAGACGGTCGTGTTGGTCTAGTCCACCCGGTGCCGGGAACAAGAGCATTGGGACACTTGCATCCGTCCGAGGTCACTTGCCAGTAGCTTTCCACCGCCGCCAGCGGCTGCAGGAGTACGCGACCGCACCTGTTTTTCCTGGCACTGTTTCTGGTGGATTGCAAGTGAGGCTGTTCCGAACTCTCGGCCGCAGAGGCTGCACATGAGCATGCGAGACCGGGGTGGGGCTCCTGCAGCCGTTGCATTTCCAGGAGTGACCGGAGACATGGAATCTGCAGGAAGAGGAGACACGCGGAGAGTGATCGGCGAAGCGATCGTGCGGCCAAATTCGGGCGGTTGTGCCAGGGACAGAGTTGCGAAGACCGGATAAACCTCGGGGCAGCAGATGAGCAACTGCGAGCTGCTTGGTCCGACATATAAAATGGACCCTGCTGGAATGAAATTTATTTACGGAGCACAAGTATCACCCCTGGTCAATGCAGGCCAAGTCGTTCGCGATTCGGATGCGCAAGGTACGCAGTGTGTTCTCGCCCCTGACGGCCTCCGCCGAAAAACTCTCCTTCACCATTCACACAACCCACCCTCACCCAACCTTTCCAGCTCTTCTCCCTCACACTCGCCCTCCTGGCCATCCTCCCGCTCTGCACCGCCCAACTCCCTGAATACTACTACCTCGGAACCTGCACCGACACGACAACGGGGCAGACCACCACACAGGGCAGTTACTTTGTCGAGCAAGCATCGGGCGACATGTCGGGTCGCCCGGCAATCATTGGGAGGGGCACGCTGAGCGCATGCTGGGGCACCGGGTCCGGGTGCACGCTGGACTTCCCTTCGACCACGCAGGCCAAGTGCTACTACGACTGCACGCACGGGCTGCACTACAGGCGCCGCAAGCGCTACGTGGACCCCAACGTGAACCTGGACGACTGTGTGGCCTCGTGCAAGGACGGCAAGCTGGGGTGGGACGCAGTTGTAATCAGCGTGCCGTCAAAGACGGCCAGGTCAGGGACCATCACGAGGGCGGGGAGACAGTACAGCTGCTTCCAGTATGGCGGGTTTGAGCTTCCGCTGTACCAGGAGGGAACCAAGACGTGCAAGTTTGGCACCGTGTGTACGATTGGTTGACGAAGATTAGGCTGGACGATGGTTTTCCTCGGGGATTCGAAAAATGAAAAAGATACGTAATGGTTGTATTAAATGAGAATAGTGGAATACTTCTGTGTAACATGTTGGGAAGAGATGCTAATAACAATGCTCGAAGGAAGTCTTTTTGCTCTGTGAGTGTTTTGTCCCAACCAGATCGAATCTCGATGTTGTCAAGAAGTGCTTCATACGGTGAAGACGGAGGAGGGAAGACATATCCCGTTCGAAGCAGCGGAAGGTAAGGAAAGGTGCCAGTTCGACCAAGCAGTTGCACATAGATTTGGGCCTGCCAAGCAGCTGGAAGTACTTAGGGGCTATTTATGTATCAAAGCGCACAAGGTCCGTCTACTCTCGCTTCCGGAGAATGATGAAAATACAGCGGAACCTTTGCACGATGGGTGTGAGCAAGGTGAGCGTTCCTTGGTAGAGATAAACACGGCTCCCCGTCAATTCCAACTCGGCATGTCCTTACCCCGAACCCCGACGCTTCCCAGGTCTCATTCACCGCCCTTGGCCTGTTCGCTCTCCTAGCTCTCCTACCCCTCTGCAAGGGCGCTGAGTACTACTATATCGGAACCTGCACGGACAAGACCACCCAGACCACCATCCAACAAGCGAGCTACTTTGTCGTGCCACCTACGGGGACGGCCTCTGTCCAACCCAACGTCATCGGCATCGGCAACGTGGACTTGTGCTGGGGCTATGGCGGGTGCAGCCTAACATTCCCGGGTTTCGCGACGCCCATGTGCAACCTGGCATGCCGGAACGGAAACACGTACCGGCTGCGCAAAAGGGCGGTCAGGCCGGTGGACAACAGGCAGTGCAAGAAGATTTGCAGCGACTCGGTCCAAGGCGGCGAGACTGTCACGATATCGTTGCCGGCGGACAAGGTCACGGATGGTACCTTGACGAGGCTTCGGACGACGGCGGCGTGCTACCAGAACCCGTTCATGGAGCTGCCGCTGTACGAGGATGGGGCTCAGAAGTGTACTTATAGTACCGTGTGCAAGCTGAATTAAATTGATGGAAGGTTGATGGAAGTTTGGATGTTTCGGTGTCGGACTTTTATCTAAACGTGTAATCAGTGATTTGGCAATGTATTAATGAATACTTGAGTTCGGAAACACATGTGATAATCACGGGACGAGACTGAACTGCGTGACGTGTGTCGTGCGCAGGGACACGCGGTCGACATACCCCGCCCGACTTCCGTCCGCAGGTCAGTATCACCGCAGTATATAAATAGCATCCGCCTTTGACAACCCACCACTTTTCTTTCTCCCCTCGCGCAAGACGAAAAATGACATCGCTACCTCTGTCCGACCAGCTCTTCAACATGCTCAACGACGTCAAGGAATGGAATCCCCTCCCACCAAAGCGACAGTACCTCACCGGCTTGGATTCAATCTTCTTAGCCGCCGAGAAGCCAGAAGTGCTGGGCCAGGTGTCTGGCATATACGTATTTGAAAAGCGCATCGATCCTGCAGTCGTCAAGCGGCAGGTCGAGGACTACTGCCGCAAGACGGGAAGTCGAGCCATGCAGCGCATTGTCCGCAACGAGTGGATCTTTGGAAGGCCCTATTTCGAGGACGTGGGCGACGATTTTGACATTGACCAGCTTTTTTCGGTGAGTCTCGGGTTGGCCTGTTGTGACGTCTGGGAGCATGTTCAAGGCTGACTCAATCCGCACCCATCCAGTACGTCAAACTCCCATCACCCGGAAACGACAACCAAATCATGGAAGTCGCGGGAAAGGCTCAAGCCACAGACTTCAACTGGCGCCATCCGCTCATGCACTGCACCTACGTGAGTTTTTTCTTGTCCCATCTGTCATTTTCACGTGATTGTAGTGCCTCACCACAAACACCCTCGTTCGCGTCATTTGCCCCACTTCAGGTCGACGGTGTCGATAATGGCAGAACATTTGCCCTCGTATGGCGCGCTCACCACGCCATGGCCGACGGACAAGGTTTCACCCGCGCCCTCATCTCCTACATCGCGTCCATCGACCCGTACGTACTCTTCTGTTTCCCTTATCCTCTCCTCCACTTACCCCCTCTCCGCTCCACCCACCCAGCGCAACCGGCCTCTCCACCATGTCCAACGAATCCTCAGCCCGTCTTGCCGCGATGCAGCACAAAGCCGGCCGGCGCAAGTCCATCGTGCAGCACGTCAAGTCCCGCACGGAGCAGGTCAAGGACTACATCCTCTCTCTCGCGCTGCTCTGCATGGGCCTGGCGCTGTACGTGTTCAACATGGTATGGATCTTCATCGG
The DNA here is from genome assembly GCA_001574975.1 of Gonapodya prolifera JEL478. Classification (NCBI taxonomy): domain Eukaryota; kingdom Fungi; phylum Monoblepharomycota; class Monoblepharidomycetes; order Monoblepharidales; family Gonapodyaceae; genus Gonapodya; species Gonapodya prolifera. Next base: position 1,388,652 of record KQ965731.1, read on the forward strand.
CGCCACCGGACTCGGCGGCCGAAAGTCCTTGTGGCACCCGGACCCGAAAAAGCGTGAGTCCGTCGGAGCTCTTGTCGTCGCTGGTTCGACACTGCAACCTAACTCCCACCACCGTTCCACTCTAAAAGGCGCCGGAATGGTACCCAAGCAAGTCGGCTGGACGTCCAACTTGTCCCTGACCTCCGTCAAGCGCGTCAAGACAATCCTCGGGTGCACCGTCAACGACCTCCTCCTGGCCTGCGTCGCCGGCGGACTGCAGAGCTTCTGCGAGTCGCATGGGCAGCTCAAGGATAAGAACTTTGTCATGCTGATTCGTGAGTGTCCCAAGTTCGAAAAAAGGCGCACTCACCTGAGACCCTCACCAACCGTTCCCACCGCACCGCACCCTCAAAAGCAACCTCACTCCGCCGCTCCACCGACTTCGCCATCTCCAACGAGTCAGCAGGGTACATGCTGACGTTGCCCGTATCCCTGTCGGACCCTATCGCCCGCGTGCGCGCCGTCGCATCCCGGATGGACCTGCTCAAGAAATCGCTTGAGCCCACGGGCATCTACGTCGGCGGGAAGTTCGCGTTTGCGTTTCCGTGGCTGTACAGGAAGTCGTGGCTGCACTCGAATGTCGGCAAAGTCCACGGTGCTGGTGAGTCGAGTGGCTGTGTGTGGGGCATTTGTGTCCTCGTTGCTCACCAACTGTGCCCTTCAACCAACTAGTCACCAACGTCCCCGGCCCCGCCATCCCGCTCCTCTGGTCCGGCACGCCCATCACACGTCTCATCCCCGTTATCCCCTGCACGCCCAACGGGCTCGGGATCGCGATCGAATCCTACGCGGACCACGTCGCGGTCTCGTGCAACATGGATCTCGACGAAAGCCTCCCCAAGGGGGTGTTTTACGGCCCCGGCACCGCCGCGGCGCTGTGCAAGGCCATCGAGGACGAGCTCAGGAAGTACGAGGTCGTGGCCGAGCAGAGGTGCGGGGAGATGGTCAGGGAGGTGATGAGTAAGGTCGGTGTGAAGGCCGTCAAGGAGGAGGTCGGCAGGGTGGAGAAGGAGGCCGAGGGTAAGAAGGCCAAGTAAGGGGTTTCTGCGCGTCGGAGAGGTTTTCAGTGTGGCAGTTGGCTCTTTATGTTCTTTGTTTTGGGGAGAGGTGTTTTGTGTTGGGTTTTTCAGAACGGGTTTTTTGGTTGCGTTGCAGTGTTGTTTTGTGTCTGAAAAGAGGGCCTTGTTCGTTCTTCATTTGTTCTAGTACAATTATTGTAATAACACATAGTTTTGAGTGTGACTTTCCTGCTTACACGCGGCGTCGTCGGTTGGGGATTCTCACGATTCCAACATAGCACCCCACCCTCCCACCTCCCCATCCCCCACTTCACAAACACACACTCGAACGGAACGGACAGCGGTAGAAGGCAATGTATGTATCATAACCCTCCATTACAACAGCCACCCCACATGCATAATTAGAGCTCGACAAAAGAAAAATTAACACCGACAGAAAAGTGGATTGGATTGTGCGTGTATCCGCATGCATTCCGGTACTGCGAAATAAAAACGAGGTGTGGAAGCAGGTGGGCAAGCAAGTATGAGGAAAGTAGAGAAAAAAAGCATTGGAGGGAAGGCAACAACATGAAAGCATCTGCAGTAGTAAGAAAAAAGCATGGAAAGATGTCCGAAGATGCCCACAAAGTCCGATGTATAAGTAGCCGATTAGTGCAAAAAATGTAAGAGTCCATGCAAACGCGCACTCGCGTCGCACGGTGGCCCGTGGCCCGTGTTGGAGTCCGTTCGCCCATTTGTACCACCCCTCTTCAACCTTCAACCCGTCTCGTCCTAATCCCTTCGTGAGAATAGCCCAAGACCCCTTCGCACGCCGTCCGTTCACACACGCCGTCCCCACCGCACTCTCCCGCCAGCCGCACCGACCATGCCCCCCACGCCGACCCCGGGGCTTGACCGCCACACGGGGGCGTCCTCGAGGTCGCTTTCGTACTCGGACCCGGACTCTCCGTCGTTTGAGGCTGCGTCGCCGTCGCTGTCGTCGGCGTTGAAGTGTTTGGGTTTGGAAGGCTTGCCCGCCCCAAAGCCAGCACCGGTGCTTTTGTACGGTTTCAGCCCGGGCATCACCTCCGCCGCCACGGCCACAGGCGCCACGTGCACGGGCTCGAACCCATTCTCGTTGTCGTTATCGTACCCAAACCCGTCGTCCTCGTCGTCCTCGTCGTCCTCGAACTCCGAGTCGGACGTCACGTCCACCTCAGCCTCGGAGGCGGAGGCGGCAAAGACCGCAGCGAGGAAATTCACGCGCCCCGGTGAAGGAGGCGGGCTTGGGTGGTGCGACGTAGACGTTCCCGCCGACATGCGCCGGCCCGAGGCAGGGGCGGAGGTCGTGGACGAGAAAGAGCCCGAGATAGACACCAGTGAGCCCACGCCTGCTCCAAATCCGTGGCTGTGCCCGAAGCCTGCGACGCCGAGACCCACATACCCGAGCTCCCCAGCAACCGACCCTGCAACTGACGCGCCCCCAAACGAGGACGCCGAGGGTGAAGGAAACAGCCACGCCGAGGGCCCGCGGGGGGAGAGGTACCGCGCCGGAGGGGGCACGGGAGGTGGGAGGGGCAAGGGGCTTGAGGTCGGGGTGACTGTGGATGAGGGGAGGGTGGAGGGGGGGAGTGTGAGGGGTTGTGGTGCGGGAGGGGGGAGGGAAGAAAGAGGATCGCGGTGTGGGGGTGTGAGGAGGGCGAGAGGCGGGGTGTTTGGTGCTTGTGCTTGTGCTGGTTTGGGGGTTTGTGTGGGAAGAGAGAAGATGGGAGCAGGCGCAGGTGAAGGTGCAGGTGCAGGTGCAGGCACTGCAGCACGAGCAGTCGCAGGTGCAAGACCAAGACCAGCAGCGGCAGTGGGACTCTGGGTGAGGGTGGGAATCGACTCGTGCTCCGCAATGGCGCGAGTTGGGATGCTCGGGTGGTTGTGGTTCTGTCTGCGCTGGGGCTGTGCGAGGGCGCGGGTAGTGTCTTTGTTTCCTCCAACGATAGCACGTGACGCAACCGTCTGCCTATGCTTGGGCTTGTACGCCTGCACGTGCTGCGTTTGGTGCACCTGCTGCGAGTGTTTTTGAGGAGGTACTGATCTGAGCGGCCCTGCGTTTGCGTTTGCGTTTGCACGCGAGGCGGCAGGCTGTGCGTGAATAGGAGCATAAGCAGGAGCAGTAGGAGGAGGGAGAGTGATGTGCCTGTGCGCGGGCGAGCCCAGGCGGGATGGAGGCAGGTGGATGGGCAGGGTGATGTGCAGGTCGAGGTTGATGTCCGAGTGCATGGCCCTGCCTGCGTCTACACCTGCACCTGCAGTCGCATTCGCACCAGCTGAAGTATCGTCGGAGAAGGAGCACGCCCGACCCTCGTCAATCCACTCATCCCCCTCGCCGCCACCGCCCGCATGCACATCCAAATCCAAATCCAAATCCAACTCGGCCACATCCACGTCAATGGCCTCAAGGTACCTGCTCAGGGCGGCATGCGGGTCACCGCAGCCGCCTGCCACGGCGACACGGCGGGCCTGTTGCGCAACGGCGCGGGCTTCGGCTGCGGCGCGACGTGCGCGGAGGTGTGCGGCCCGGGCGAGGTGGGCGGCGGCCCGGGCGTTGTTTGCCAGGAGACGAGCGTGCGCGGAGAGGGAGTCGGCGAGGAGGTGCAGGAGGGTTGGTGTGTCGGGTGCGCTTCTGTGTAGGGTCAGGGCTTGGGGTTGGGGTTGGGGCTGGGGAAGGGGAGTTGGCAGCCGCGGCGGGCGCGTGACGAGCACAGAGTCGTTGGCGGAGTGTACTTGTGGCGCGTCTGAGACGGACAGCGATGCGAGGTGTGGCGAGGAGCTGTGCGAGCGGAGCGCGACGGAAAGTGCCAGCGGCAGCGAGCGCAGAGTGAGCGAGTGCGAGTGGCGGTGCGTGGCTGCATGGGGGTGAGTGGGAGGGCGGGTGTCGGTGTGTGAGTTGTGTGGGCAGCAGCAGCAAGCAGCAGTGCAGGACTCTCCACGGTGCACGCGACTGCCCTCTCTGCTCCACCCTCCACTGCACACTCCCACGTGAAGCCGCGTGTCCACGTGACGCTCTCCTTCCATTATCTGCCGCGCCCACTCACCTCTTCTGCCAGCTGCAGCCCCTCGCGCACCCCGCACCACCACTCCCCTCTCCGCCCCCTCCCTCTCTCCCGCTCCCGTCGTCTTCTGCGCGCGCGTGGCCATCGATCTCGTGTCTGAATAGTGTAGTGTAGCTGTCTGTGTCTTCTTTTTGGCCTCTTGACTTTCCTCGATTGAGTGTCCCTTCCCTTCCCTGGCGCCTCCGGCCTTTCCCCCAATCGGGGTTCATTCGCTCCCTTGCCCTAATCCGGTATCATGGAACGTTCTGGAACCATTTGACCCGATCCGAATTTTAATCTCGTAGCGAGAGAGAAATGAGGTTGGATCGAATACGAGGTCACGGTTAAGCGTCGCGTGTGGCTCCAATGTCCGCCCGCCGTCCCAACGCCCGGCGACATGCAAGGGAGTTTCGCCGCTTTACACCTATCGACGTGTCTCAAACCGCAGTCTGTACCACCCCGCGTCGCGCAAACTTCACTTCCACTCACCTTTCGTCCTGCCGCTTCCCAGCGTCTCACTCCCGTGTTCTTCCTCCCGCGGATGGATTCTCCACAACCCACATCTTACACGCTCCGTCTTTAAGTGCTGGCATTCATCCCATCCCCGGACCACGGTCTACCCCGCTTTCCACAGCCCGCACTGCCGCACTCTCAAAAGTGCCCGAGATATACGTCAAGTGCCAGACGTCACAAGGTGGGCGAGGAGTCTGAGGCCCACCGCCCTTGGCTTCGGCTTGCAATGAGGAGTTCGCCCCGCCGTCGAGTCACTGCATGGTGGGGGATGGAGTCAAGTGACAAGAGTGGCATAGCACGGGAAGAGTCAAGTGTCGTCTGTCGTCTGTCGGCTGCCGAGCTACAAATTGAGTGGAAAGCGTTGTTGTTGGTATGTGTGCCGAGGCAATTGACAAGCCCACTCCCACGCATCACACAACAGCCGTGGAAGCGGGGAGCTGGAACTGCACCCGTGACAGAGACGGGCTGACGGCCCGGTTCTCCTTGGAGCTCCCAACTGCCAACTGCCAACTGCGACACCCGATGTTATTCGTGGACCGAGGTGATCGTGAGTGAAAAATCGTGTGGCATGTCTTGGAGCACAGCATTGCATGGCGGTCGCAGGCGTGGCGCCCTGCTCGTGACACTTGTACTGTACATTGAGTCTGAATGTGTGGCGAATAACACTTGAGTGTACTTCGTTGAGAGAATGGTTGAACGGCGTATGTGCTCTGCTACAAAAGAATACAGGAACGTGAATATAAATAGTGCTGAAAATGTCGTTTGAGAGGGCGTACTCAACCCTGCCTGGCTTGTACATACACGCTACGTTTACATTAACACCAGTTACTGCAATAGCGTGACTTTTTAACACCAAATTGAAAAGAATTTTGGCGGCTGCTAGGTTCCAGCTGCATCAAAGTTGAGGACTCCCACCGAAAGTGCTGCCTTCCCCTGGCAAGTTCCGCCAAAAGAGCTTTCGTTCTTTACACCATCGAATCAATCGATCTCGACACACACTCTCTCCATCGCGTATTGCAAACCGATGCCGATCTTCTTAGACCCTATCATGCGTGCCCGTCGCGCGCGCGAGCCTGGAGCTCCCGTTGTTCCACACACGCTCCTGTCGCGATGTCGGTCGTAAGGTCGAGTCCAAGGCCCGAGCCTCTTCTAAAAGACCGACGGCACGCCCCACGATATTGGGCTGGCTCAAGAACCTCGGAAGAACGAACGAAAAGATGGCGACGGCTTTCGGAGGCTCCGTGCATGTCGCAGCTGACGTGGGGCAAGGTGATCGCCTGCAAGACCTCGTCAAAGTCGACGTCGGGGAGAATGAAGTATTGGAAAATTGGATTTGGAAACGACCCATTATCTTCAAACGACACCGACAAAGACGATACTCTCCGAGTCTTTTCAAGCTGTAACTTGCACTAACTTGGAGGAAAAGGCTCGATCTTTGCCGAATGACCAATCCAAATTCGGGTTGGAAATCATCCATCCTGCGCTCACGGCTCACCCACCCTGCCGGCTGCCGCTCTGCCGCTCAGCACTCCCCTCTCACCTTCACCAAGCGCCTAGAGTCACTGCCATCTTGGCTCTCGCCATACACCCGACAACATGACAACAGCCACCTCAACCCTCGCCGACTGCCGACCGCCGACCAACCTACCAAAGCATCTGGCGCAGTGACAAATGACACCGCCATGCGGCGTTTGGGCATGAGTGACCGGAAACCGGAACCCCCTGCATACTATGCGAAAGATGAGCGATGGAATCCGTGTCTTGCTACAGCCGTCAGCCCAGTTGCTTCCACTTCAGTTTGGGTGCAGCGGGATTGACTCGCGGGACGGACTGTTGAACCTCGACCTCGACCACGGCCTCCTTGCTGGTCTGCTGTGCCATTTCGTTGTCGGTGCCTGCGATCCCGGCTCTCGTCCCTACTCCCTCTCACTCTTGCGATGTTTTGCATTTCGGCGGCTTTTATTTTGTTTGGAGCGCGGGAGGAAGCGGTAATGGGATAGGTGGCCAGGAGACAAGATTGAAGCCTGGAGAGAATCGGGCACTGAATTTGTCGAGGTCAGCTCATCCGCTCACTCAATCACTGCAGCTGCAGTGTGCATCTTCAAGTGGGCCGGCTCACCTGGTCTCGCGTCTCGACGGCCCCAAGATTCAGTCACACTCGTGCGCCTCGAATAAGTGGTTGAAACAGAACAGAACAAGGCGAGACTGACCCTGGCAAATACACTTTTCGGATTCATCGCCCCACTGTCAACCAATATATGCTCCGCATTGCCGCGTCGGAGCTCGCGTCGGGAGTCGGGCGGACAGCCTCGGTCGGCGCCGAGCGGCGCTGAGGCCTCGGGCAACTGGTTTCGACGGCATCAAGATTCAGTCGCACTTGTGGCCCTCGACGTGGTTCAGACAAGCGTGTTAATACCTGGATCTTGGACCGGACCGACGGGGAGACTGACCCCGGCCACCCCGGCCAACACAGACCGTCGCGACTTCAAAACGTCAAATACTGGAACCCCAATTAAAGTCGAGAGAAGCAGTGTTCCTTGAATCTAGAAACCTCTTTATCGCTCAATACAAACCTTTCGGCTTTCGCTCATATGCATATATTGTGTTTGCATCAGAATCGGAACGCTCCACTGACTGTAGCACGACGGTCCCTCGGGCGTGAACTCTGAACACACGTACCACACCACATACGCGCAAAGAGCGAACGAGACATCACAGTTATTGATCAGTCGACGTCACCGTAACCTCGATTTGTTTGTGTAGTCTGTGTACATGCAGGCGCTATACATATTTCACACCTCTCGCACCTCTCCACTCCTCTCCCAAGTCTCAACAATATATATTCTTACGGCACCCAAGCGGCGCATGACGCCTTGAGGCTGCAGGTTCACTCCCATCCCGACACATATAATAGAGTATAATCTAATATGTTTGCAGTAAGAAGCCCACAGAAGAACAGTTCCCTTGAGCGGCCGACGTGTCTCCCGGGACTCACACGCGCATTTTCTTTTTCCCACACTTGCAATTTTAGGGGGGATATGTGGCTGTTTTCGGTGCTTGTCGTTTCATGGGAGTTGCGGTAGGCAGTAGTGTAGGTGCGTGCGTGGCGCAATCAGCACCGTGGGGTGTGGAGTCCGGGGAAGGGGAAAGACACCACAGCCCACCAACGTCCAATCGGCGGTTGTTTTCCCACGATCGCGATCCGGCGTAATTGCACCGGGTAAGGCACGGCAGAACTCGATCTGTTCACCCGGTCTCGCCCATACCGGCGCTCGTTCCCACGCGGACACGTCCACGCGACACCAGCACAGCAGCGTGCGATTCCACGCGTGCGCGCATTCCGGTGCGCTGTTTTGCTGGAGACGCGGGAGAGGAAGGCGATCGCGGGGGAGTTCGGCCCAGAGATCGTGGGGAGGCACACGCCAGCCAAGGATCAGGGTCTTTTTCCCTCCGCTGTTCTCCCACCGGACCCCGCACCTGCCATCCCCCACACCCACCCACGCTCACCCACCCGGCGATGGCGGCAGAGAAGCTGGCAAAGGCAACGCGCACAGACACCGCAGCCACCGCCGTCAACCCAGACAACGTCGACCTCGTCGCGCCGCCAGATGCCCACGACGGCGACGCAGCAGCACACGGGGCGCACAGGAAGCTCTACAGGGCAAGGTGGGGCATGTTGGCCATTCTGTTTATCCTCAATGTCGGGTGCGCGGCCATCGGTGAGTCTGAGTCACCTGTCGGTGTCGTGCTGGTGGAGAACCTAACGTGAACTTGTAACGCACGTGGGTCTGGTTTTTCAGGCCCCTTCTACTTCTCCAGCGTTTCCACCCTCATGACGGCCTACTATGACGTCGACAGCTTCCAGATCAATGTCTTTGGCCTCATTTCCGTGAGTCGACGTGCGAGGTCTGGAGTGCGAAGCACGCAAGACCGAGCAGTCCGAGGACTCCGAGGCCTAAGCGCCATAGCGCTAACCGAGGCGAATACCTCGCGGAGCGTGTATATTTCTGGTGGTGTGGGGGAAGGCAGGGCTCCTCAGGGCTGACTCGTGTTTTCTTGGCATGACTCCCACCACCACCACACCACACCACACATCCAATGCGACAAAATTAGACAATCGTGGGAATCCCTGCGACCGTTGCCGCCATGATGGTGCAAGAGCGCAGGGGGGTGAGATTATCCGTGAGTGTTTGAGGTGGGGTTCGAGCAACGGAGGCCGGCGAGCACAGCGAGCAGGCCGGAGTTGCGAGACGCGACCGCTGCGAGCACCGAGGCCTAAGCGTGGAGCGCTGACTGAGGAGTCCGCCGGAGGCGAGTGATCCGCGATGATACAGGACGGAGTGCATATTCCTGCCGGAGGCGAATGCACCGCGAAGCACGCGAAGATGAAGAATCTCGCGGAGGTATATCGAGGCCTAAGCCCGCAGCGCTGACCGAGGAGTCCGCCGGACGCGAGTGAACCCCGAAGCTTATCGTTTCTCGCGTTGCGAACCAACCCGAGGCCTAGGCGCGGTAGCGCCAACCGACGAACGTCGCGAGCGACACCAAGGCCTAAGCACCGAGGTTGTCGAACGGAAGAAGCGCATTTCTGCGCGGAACTTGTAAAGTGCGAAGCGCTGAACAAGGAGTCTGCCGGAGGCGAATGCCCCGCGAAGCGGAATAATCTCGCGGAGTTATATCGAGGCCAAAGCGCGCAGAGCTGAACCCGACAAATCCCCACGCGGAGCGTATGTCGATGCCAGAACGCGGAATCGGTTGATCACAAATGCACCCACCCTGTACCACTCAAACCCACCCACACCCACCTTGCAGTGCTTTATCGCCGCCGGTCTGACCACGATCGGCACGCTGCTGGTCTTCCTGGGCAACTTCGCCGGGTCCCGGTCCACGTCCTACATCCTCGCCGTGACGGGACAGGTGTTCACGTGTTTCTCGCAGCCGTTCACGCTCAATGCGTCCACCAAGCTGGCAGCTGAGTGGTTCGGCGAGAGGGAGAGGGCAACGGCGAATACGCTTGCGCAGCTGGGAAATCCGATTGGGTTGGCAATGTGCGTTTTGGCGTTCTAGTGTGGGGGAGGGGGTGGGGGGTTGGTGGGTGGTGGTAGTTCTGCGTATCTCACACGTCTCTCACCGCTCCACAGAATCTACCTTGTCGCGCCCGTCATCGTCGGCGACTCGCACGACGGCGTGAGCACGCTCAACATGGTCGTCTTCATCGTGTGCGCCTGCTGCTCGGCGCTGTCCCTCTTGATGAGGGACAAGCCACCCACGCCGCCCTCGCTGTCGTCCGCCAAGCCCAAGGAAAACTTCCTCGAGGGCGTCAAGGACTGCGCGCGCAACCCGCAGTTCGGCGTCCTGCTGTTCTCGTTCTCCCTCATCGTGGCCTGCTTCACTGCCCTGCAGACGTACCTCGCCGACCTGCTCGTGCCCTACGGGTTCGACGAGGGCGAGTCCGGCACCGTCGGCGCCATCTTCATCGGGTGCGGGATCGTCGCGGCCATTGTCAATGGCGTCATCATGGACCGCACCCAGAAACACAAGACGTCCCTCAAAATCCTCTCCTTTATCGGGCTCGCGGGCGTCGTCATCTTCACGATCGGCGTACCCATGGGGTCGAGGGAGCTGGCGTACACGGGTGCGGCTGTGTATGGCGCCGGTGGGTTCCCGTGCATGCCGCTCATGATGGAGCTCGGCGCAGAGGTGAGGTTTCACTGCAGCGCGGGCCCAAGACCCCGCCAAACTCAACCTCGATCGCTTTTTGCAGTGCACTTTCCCGGTGGGAGAGGCGACTTCGACCAATGTGCTCCAAATCGGCCCAGTGGTGAGTCGAGTCGTCTTTCGGTGTACCTCGGTGTGGCATTCCGTCCATTCACACTCCCACCAACCCACCGACCCACCCACTCCAATTCACCCAGCTCGTTGGCATTGTGCTCATCCTCGCCATCTCTGCGCTCCGCAAACCTGACCAAACGCTTCGCAACGGCATGATCCTGTTCATCTCGTTCCAGGCGCTGGCGCACGTGCTGACGTGGCTCTACACCGCCGAGTCCCGCAGAATTGTCCTCGACGAGAAAGAGGTCGAGAGCGAGCGCAAGCTTACCAGGAACGAGACCGAGTACACTCTGACCCACGAAGAGGCGTGATGGAGAGGTGTGGCGGATCGGGGGTGGCCGTGGTTGGGGGAACGGGTGTCGTGTTTTGAATTATCGCTTTCGTATGTACGTAGTTCCAGTATATCTTTAGTTTTGTGGAAATGCTATTCGGTTTGGAAGCAACGTTGGCTGCGGCCGTCACTTCGAGAATCGGTGCGTTTGGTTCCGACACACCGAACTCCACCAATGTCATCCGTCCCCGTCTCCGGTGCGTGCATCGACTTGCTGAGCGATCCTCTGCAATATCGCCCTCTCATCCGCTCAAAATCGCAGGAACTGTCGCCCCTGGATTTGAACCTCTGAAGTCCCTCATTGCCCATAGCGTGGAACGCGGCGAGGATTTGGGATCGCAATTCGTCGTCTACTGTGAGTGCACCTGCCTTTCACTGCAGACAGATCCATCACCTCTCGCCTCGCCCAGACCGCGGCGTCCCCGTCATCGATCTCGCCTGCGGGTGGACGTCCCCATCCCGCGATGCGCCATTCACGGCCGACAAGCTGTGCGTCGTGCATTCCACGGGGAAGGCCGTCATGTCGTGCCTCGTTGGGCAAACCTTGTCCATGGAAAAGGAGAGAGTGGGCGGCGCGAGGGCCGGGTGGAACACCAAGATTGCGGAGGTGTGGCCAGAGTTCGCGCAGGTGAGACCTGCCACGATGATTAAATGATGGGGATGATGTGAGGCTGCTGTTAGGGCGGGAAGGAAAACGTGACTGTCAAGGAGCTGCTCGAACATCGCGCTGGGGTCGCGTGGGTGGTGAGTTACGACAACTATTCCGTGCCATGAAGAATTGCGTTGAGAAAGCAAAACACGGTATAGGACCGTGCGCACCGCCCGTCTGTTGAGGAAACGAACGACCTCGACAAATTGGCCACAAAAATTGCATCACAGCCGCACAATTTCGGTGGCCGCAACAAGCGCGCTTACCACGCGGTGACAAGAGGATGGTACCTGAATGAAAGTAAGACCCCCTTGACATCTCCACCCAAATCACAATCCTCACATCGTCTTTCCGTCCAGTCGTGCGCCGCCTGCGAGGCAAATCCGCCGGCCAAATCTGGCTCTCCGAGCTCAACCCCGCGCTTGGCACAGAGATCTACGTCGGTCTGCCGGAGGGCCTCGAATCGCGGTTGAGTCCGCTGCACCAGCATCCTTCGTACGGGGCGTTCCAAGCCCAGGTCGCTGTTTTGCCAAAGGGAGGCGCGGGCAACAAAAAGCCCGAGCTTCCGCCAATGCTCCTCTCGCTGGGGTTGTCGACACCCTCGGGCGCGCCAAAGGGAACTTTCATGTCGAACTACTTGCCGCTCCTGCGGGCGGAGACGACAGCCTCGTTCACGGTGACCAATGCTCGTTCTGTGAGTGAACATCATCTTTGGAGCTTGTCCGTCTGTGTACTCACTCTGCACGGTCTGGCCCTCACACTCCACCAGCTTGCCCGTCTCGGAGCCGTCATGGCAAACCGCGGCAAACTCGGCTCGTTCACATTGATGGACCCACTTACATGGCAAGAAGCGCACGCTCCAGAATCAGATTCCATGAACATCGACCTCGTCACAGGGAGCGGTGAGACAGTGACATGGGCCGGATGGGGGCTGAGTTCACCAGGGAACGTTGTGCCCGGCGCCCTGTCGGACGACGTGAACGGTGTGCCCGTCAAGGCGGAGCTTCCGGCGTCGTGGAAGGGGAGTGGGTTCCAGTGGTGCGGGTGGTTGTGAGTTGTCAGCTTTGTGCCTGTACTGCTCTCATGGTCTGACAGTCAATTGGAACGACAGTGGGGCTGGTGGGAGTGGATTACATTGGTGCAACGAGCATCAACTCGCGTACGCCTTTGTCCCCAACCTTCTTCACGGAGGAGGGCGGGTATACGAGCGACAGATGAGGCTCGTCGCGGCGGTGGTGGAATGTGTCAAGAACATCGAAGCCCAAGGGGCCAAACTGTGAATGTGTGCTTTTATCTCCCCACGAGAATGTACATGACGGTGCTACTTAATTGACAATGTCCGCGGTCGTAGTTTTAAATCAAGAACGCCCTTTTCGCCGATTCGTTGCGCGACAAACGCCAGTCCCAATGCCTCGTCTGGAGTTTGCGGGTCCGCTTTGAAAGCGATATCGAATCGCCGTACAAGATGCGCGATGCATATTCGAAGAACATTCAGGGCATAGAGTTTGCCTATGCAGTCGCTGGTAGTGAAAGATAGGGGGACGACGTTCAGGGGGCTGCTGAGGAGTCCAAGACACAGCACACCGGAAGACTCACCGTGACCCTTCAGAGAAGGGAAGGTAAGCCCCGCGATTGGTGGGCTTTGGTTTCGTCCATATCGCGGCTTCCACCTCCGCCTTACTGCGCTCATACTCATCCGGCCCTCCACCTTCCCCGTCTAACCACCGCTCAGGAATGAACTCTCCCGAACCTTTCCACACTGAAGCACGTCGTTAAAGTCACATTCTCGCTTGAAAGAGCTGACCATCCGAACTCACGACGCGAACTCCTGTGAAGTGCACAAAGTGACATTTGCACGTGTGCCCCACCAGGGATCAACAGCTTCCGTGGCTGTCCATCCACGTCTCTGAGGGACATCCATGCGTCCTTGCTGATCTCTCGGGCAATCGCTGTCACAGGGGGCCGCATTCGCAGAGTCTCCCTGATCACAGCGTCTAGGAATCGGAGGGATTTGAGACTGGCAACATCCATTTGTTTGTCTAGTCCCTGCGGAAACGCTTCGTCCAGTTCGGCGCGAAGCCTATCCATCGCACGGCTGCTCTTGACGAGGTAGTACAACGCCCAAGAAAGCGCGCCCCCGGTGGTTTCCCCTCCGGCGACATTGAGTGCCGCCAAGGTGCTCACAACTTCGTCTTCGGTGAGTTTATCCCCCGTGGCCGAGTCCTTATGGTCAATGAAAGTCTGCAGGATGTCGTTCCGCCGCTCCCCATTCTTATTGAGTGCCACGCGATCGTCGACGGCTTGGGTGAGGATCCGGAGTTGTGTTTGCTCGGCTTTGTCCGTGGGTTCACCTCGGTTGAAGAAGCCGAGGTATGGCCAGAACGTTTTTGCAATGACGGAATTGAAAATTTGCTGTTGGGCGTTCACGAGGGGGTGCTGGCCTTTCTCCAGCAGCCCGAGCGATGAGCCTAGAATAGTTTCGCCAAAAATATCCAGTGAAATATTCTTGGAACATGGTGGTGGTAGTCAAAATCACATCGACTTGAAATTTGGGCACTTGAAAACATCGACTCACGACAGAATACGTGTCCATATCAACCACTGCCCATCCGTCTGAAGCCTCAGAGCCCATTTGCTTCACTTTCGCCTCGAACGTGGACCAAACGTTGAACATCAATGGCTCGAGGTCGCCGATGGACTTTGGAGTAAATGCAGGTGCAATCAGGGACTTCAGCCGCGCATGGAGAGTCTTGTCGGTTGTAGTTAGTATGTTGTTGTCATTCTTTTGGGTTGGAAAGTTGTGTCGAAATCCCAGATCACATAAATGGCCAAATCGACGCACGCACCCCCTGCAACGCCAGATGAGCATAGCTATTCTTCGATTTCTGGATATCGTCAATCTTGAGGAGCTTGTACGTCACTTGCGGATCCGCGAACGACGCCAGGTCTTCGGCAAGTCTGCAAACCCCAGTTCCATTCCACGTCAGACACGAAGTGCCTCCCACGAACGGCGAATTTCACATCCTCACCGCACTGCGCTGCCACAGCTCTCATGCAGGGGATTCTCGGACAGATGCAACTTCCCCGTGGCCGAATTGTAGTGGTTAGAAGCGAATGGGGCGATGTAACTGGCTCCTCCTGCGTCAAGCTCGCCGAGGGGGTTGATGAGGAATAGGAGCACGAAGATGGCCATTCGGTAGAAGACAAAGAGAACCAAGATGATGAGGCCGATGTAGCCCGCGATTTCCAAGTCCATTGAGCCGGGATTGTTGGAGAGAGGAGGGAGAGGAGGGAGAGGATCTGTGTATGTCCCCGGCCGGGTGGACCAGACTTCACAAGAAACTTTGGCACCCAAACGTTTTTCGGACCACGATGTCGCGGGCAAGGAGCCTTATTTCTGGACTGAGAGCGGTTGAGATCGGATCTCGCTTGAGCAACGACTCGAGCTGCACGGCTGCGCATCGGCTGTGTGCACGAGGGTGTGAGTGAAGACACGATCGCTCCAGTCGACGCACGCCACGGGAACTGACGCGCTCGCTTGCCACCCTCACTCGACGTGGAATCGATTAATTGCCCAGTCTCGGCGCTGCGTAGCTCCAATCCTTCACTCCAAGTCCAAGCAACGTCCCCAAAACCCTTACTCTCCCACCCCGCACCCGTCCCGTCGACTCGCTCGCCTCGAAAGACAGTACCGCACCTCAAAAAGAACGGCAAACCCTACCCAGCCCACGCGTCGTACCGGTACGACCTGTACCGCTCGATCCTGTCGCAGCCGTTCGTCCTCGTCCTGCAGCAGCTAAACCTCACCTCCAAGGACTGGCGCGCGTTTCAGCGCGACCTCGCCGCGATCGCGCCCCAGGACGGGATCCGCGCGACCATGGTTCAGGGCAAAATATTCCGGAAAGCCGGCGTGGACGTTGTCAAGGAGGGAGCGGGCAAGGTCGGGCAAGCGTTCGAGCTCGCCGACCTTCCCCAGCTTTCTACCCATGTTGGCGCCGCGAGTCAGGAGTCGGGGTACTATCCTGACAAGTTTGTCAAGCGGCAACTCGGGCTGGGCCCGTTCCTCGTCGGGCCCTGCGCGGTGGTGAGCGGCGCCGTCCCGCAGGAACAGCTTGGCGCGCGGATTCTGGCGGTCGTGACCCTCCTTGCGCGGCATAAGAAGCTGGCTCTGTTGGGCGGGCAGGTGGAGTCACTGGTGTGGAGTTTTGACGAGCTGTCGAGGATTGCAAAGCTACCACCGGTCGGGCAGATGCGCGCGGAGCTTGTGGGCGTGCTGGAGGAGCCCGCCAGAGCGCTCCTGGCGATTCTGCAGAGGAGCGGTGGAGAGGCGCTGGTGGGGATTCTGGAGCAGCACCGCTCAGGGGTTGGGCACGAATTGGCGGGCGTTCTGGGGGCGCACGAGGAGAATCTGAAAAAGGGCGAATGAGGTGTTGGCCGCGTGTCCATGGACAATAGCTTGAGGCTCTTAGAAGGACATAGATGAATGTCGCGGTTCTGTATATATTCAAATTCGCGACCAAGAAGAAAGTTGAGAATAAGTTGCTTATGGAAGGTGGTTACAAAGGCATAAAAATGTGAGAACGTCGTGGTGCTTTTGCATTCGAATTTCGTGACCAAGAAGAATAAAGTGAGAGTGGGGTCTGCGGAGCCGGGTCAGAAGGTCAGAGAATGAATGTTGGCATCCATGTATATTCAAATTGACGACCAAGAATAATGCTCTCCACGGTCGTCGAACAAAAAATACGAGGTAAATGGGGTATACAGGTAAATGCAACAAAGGTCCAACGAGAAAGCACACATTTGCCGTACAGATGCCGTTGCGTTCAAGAGTTGAGCGAAAACTTGTACCTGGAGTGAACGCAAAGAAAAGTCTCGTCACAAAAAGACGTTCCAGTGAAACAACAAAACAGAGTGCAATGTCGTACTCACCCGCATTTCGTGCACGTGTAGAAAATAGTCTGCCCTTCATCAGCAGACCGCAGCTGCATGGTACGGAACGAAAGCTCTGCATTGTCGCACTTGGGACACCGTTCATTGACCTGGAGGTGATATTGTGGGTGGAATCAAGTCAAGTCTCTGCATCAACAATCCTGAGAAATGCGGCGCCACCGCATGCGCACCTTTGCTTGCTCAGCAGCCGGTCCCTTGCCCGATGCGGCGCCGGACGTGAAGGGTCTGTAATGGGGAAAAGCGTCCGGTCGGGACTTTGTGACGACTTGGACCTCCTCAAAGTCTTTTTTGGAAGCGCGAGTAGAAGCGACGGCCCCGCCGAGTTACTATGAGATCTTTTGACAGTCGAAACAGCCGCTAGACTCACGAGCAGCAGATACGGATGCCCCGCAAAGGTCGCACGTCACGGAGTCCTCGACGGATGGCGTCTCCAGCATGGACCCGCAGTCATTGCAGAAGACAAGCGAGTGGGATGCGAGCGTGGGCTGTTTGGCGGCTGCAATCCGCGGCTTGGACGAAATCGCCCTGCTCATGGTTTTGTCCTTCGGCTGTGGTCAACGTCAGTCCGCAGCAGACAGTGTGGGCACGCTCCTTCCCCTCCACATCGGGTCGTGTCCCGAAGCGTCGATCGGTAAATTGGGAGCCGTGGTTTAAGAGAGCACTGGTCGAGAGTTTCACCGCGCTTCGTTCTGCCAAATCTCATGACTGCAGGTCCGCAGATTCGCCATCTTCCCGCATCGGCCACGATCGCGGACATTCGCGCTGCACTGGACGAGGACGGCGCGTGTATTGTAGACAACCTTGTTTCGCGAGAAACGGCCGACCAGCTCCTGGCTGAGGCGACACCATTCTTTGACAAAGTGACAGCATCAGAGAGTACGTGGAGAAAGTGTCTTGGTTCCTCATTGCTATTCTCACTGGACCAACCATGTGCCACTCATTGTTCCATTTCAAGATGACTTCGCTGGTAAGAACACTCAGAGAGTCGGCGCCGTCGTCGCACGATTTCCCACTGCACGGACGCTCATTGGGAACGAAACGGTATTGGTGAGCACCTATATCTTGACTTACCCTACCACGCACGCTCATGGACCTCACCCACCGACCGCAGGGCACCGTAGAGTCTGTCCTCCTCCCACACTGCGAGAAAGTCCAACTTCACACCGCCCAAATCATCGGCATCGCACCTCCGTCCCCCGCGCAGCCTCTGCACCGCGACCAGGCCGTATGGGGCGAGATCAACCTGGGGTTCGAGCCCGAAGTGTCTGTGATCTGGGCGCTTGTGGATTTCACACTGGAGAACGGGTGCACGCGCGTCGTCCCAAAGAGCCATACGTGGGACTACAGCAGAAACGTCCGCGACGAGGAGATTGCGTTCGCGGAAATGGACAAGGTGAGGCCCGCCCCGAGATTGATACAAACGGGGTACCATCCACCAGCTGCTAAACTCGCTCTCTACCAAAGGGCTCCTGCCTCTTCTACACGGGCAGCGCCGTGCACTCGGGCGGGATGAACTCCTCCGACCACACGCGGTACGCCATGGTGGTCAGCTACTCGCTGGGGTGGCTCAGGCAGGAAGAGAACCAGTACCTCAGCTGCCCGCCCGACATCGCGCGGACGCTCGAACCCCGGATCTACGAACTCCTGGGATAGTACGTTCGCGGCGGTGTTGGTCCCTTCCCCCCTCCATAATGACGTGACATGCCCCATTGCAGCACTGTCGGCGCCCCTCTTCTGGGGTACTACTCGGACCCTCGCGTGCCTGCAGCGACGGTGGACGGAAAGATCATTGAGAGCGGGCTCGGTCCAGGTAAGTTCATGTGGCACCGAAACCCAGCATGTCAGTCCCCTGAACTCGACTGTGCCCAATTTACCCCAGACGTGCTCCTCCCGGAACAGGCGCTTGGCAAGCGCCCGCGGGACAAGATGAAGGAGCTGCACACATACCAGGAAGCCACTGCCTAGCACTCACTTTTTCCTGGGTACGGGGACGGGCAGCGACCACGAAAACTGATCAAATCGTGTGTGGCGATATCGTCTTTTATCAATTATTTCGTATCCCCTATCTACGCTTCAGGTTTAGAATCAATTTTGGTACCTTGAAGGGAAATGATCGGGGGGTTCCGTCTTGTGTATGGGGGGGTGGGGGTTGTGAAGGGGTGGGGAGGTGGAAACGGGGATGCGGGGGAAAAATGAGGCGAGACAATGTCCTCTCGGCAGAGGGGAGGCCTCTGTCTGCACAAAGGGAGGGGGCAGCGAGGTGGTGTGGGGGACTCCAAGCTTCAAATCCTTGCGTTTACTCCTTCTTCTCCGCATCCTCCTTGTCGTCCTCCTCCTTTTCCTCCTCTGCGGCGGTTTTCGCGGCAGGCGCGGCGGTGTCACCCGTGAGCGCAGCGTTCGACTTCTTGGCGTCTTCAAAGGCGTCGCGGAATTTGATGGCGTCTGCGAACCCCCACAAAGTTGAGCAATAACATAAAAGATAGACAAGACCAGACAAAACATGAGCGCGGGTGTCGGTAAACAAAGGCGCACAAAACAAAAACACACTCTCGGAGTTCGAGAACCTGATCGCCAGGAGCTCGGGCCTGGGAGCCTCTTCAGAGTAGTCGTTGGGAACGTGCCAGACCCACGAACGGTCAGAGGACACGTTGGGGGTGAGCTGGAGTTCGGGGGAGACTGTGGTAGAAGAACATATTTAGAGATGGAGCCCTCATAAGGGATCCTCCAACACTCCATTCCTCGATCATATCACTTTTGGTCCACCACTTCCTCCACCTTTCCAGTCTAAAAGGCATCCACCAATACTCGCCGTAGTGGTTGGCGCAAAGCTTCAAGGTCTTGTCCCTCCGCATGAGGAGCCTGATCTTTTTCGTCTCCTTGTGCTTGAGCAGCTTCACATCGCCAGTGCCCCGCTCCTTCCACTCAGACACGTCCGAGGCGGTGGCCTTGTCGAAGCGGAAAAGCTTGGCGCGCCTGTTCGAGTACGAATCATGTATGAAAGTTTGCTCGGAAGGACGCCGTGAGGAGACGAAAACAAAAGCAGAGTCCTCAAGTGGTTCTAAAGGCGCCGTGTCTACTTTACCATGTGGTACTTTTCCTGCCACTAGATGAAGCTCCGCGCGCAAGCTCCTCGGATGCCCACGAATTCCGAAAGTCGGTCCACAATTTCCACAGACAGCGAAATTCCATCCCATTCTAATAGCGCGGGTCCAGAGGAGATTTGCTACTCAAAAAGTACTCACATTTTGAAAACAACTTCCTCGTCTTCCTCCATGGTCTTTATCTCGTCGAGCTGCTCCAGTTTCACGACTGGCTCGAAGTGGACATCCGGGGATGGCGCAACCTCTCCATCATCTGCGCCGCCTTCTTCTTCAGCATTTCCTGCGGCAGGAGTCGTTGCAGGTGCCGTGAAGGTGGACGTGGAGGCAGGGAAGGCAGTGGAGAAGGAGAAGGCGGATGAAGGGGCGGTCGATTCAAACGCTGACTTGGGCTGGGAGATTTAATAGAACGCAGCAGGGTTCATATGATGAGGAGAGCGAGAGATTGAAATTTCCAACCTTGAGAGGGTCCGACATGTCGTTTGCAGAGAGCATACAGCGGGCTACGGGTCAAAGTAACGCAAACGGCACACCTAGAGGTAGATTAATGAAAGTTATGTGAGTGATGGCCGATTCAGTTGTGTAAAACGGACAAATGAGGTACGGTACGTTGAAGACAAAGCCCCAACCAGGAAATCACGCGCAGCTCGCACTAAAAGCTGCTTGATATTCAAAGCCACTCGATTTTTCCGCAGTGTCTGCGACCCACAACTTTGATTACCCACCTAAGTGGTTGAAATCGACGAAGCAGAAAGAAGGCACCAGAATACAAATGGAATGGCACTGCCCTGTGCACCAGTGAAGTGAAGTGAGTGAGCTAGTGGAAAATTCCCCCATTAGTTTCTAACAGAAAGGAATTTATGTAATCTTGTTTAATTAGCAATTCCCACTGCTTCAGAATTGGTGCTGCCTGTCTCATCGCCAGGCTAGGTAACCAAAACCTTCGCAACCAACATCCACGAAAGTATATCAAGCATCAATCTCAGAGCTCCCATAAGCGGTGGGTGGTGTTGAATTGGTATTCACCAATCTTGCGGGCGAAGGAGCTGCGATCACTTAAATTTCTTGGAATCACCTTTTCTGCAGCCAATCGTTCCAGTGATAAATCAAGCGTCAATCTTCTAAAGGGAAGATTATTACACTCTCCGAGACCGCTGCTTCCATATAACGATGGACATACCTTCTGTCAACTCCCGCCCTCGAGGATCGATGGGTTCCCTCTCAAGTGTACCCAACAGACAAGCCCCTCAAGCCAACATGAATGACCCCGACTATTCTGGGTACACTCCAGCGTCTCCGATCAAGCCTTCATCTGGTCTGATGGGCTTTGTGGAATCAATCCCGGAACTTTGGGCTTCATTGGACGTTCAGGGCAAAGCGAAAGTCGTCGGACTAAGCATTGTTGGACTGTGGGCTGTACTTTCCATCCTTGGCTCTCTTCTTTCCGGTGGAGGCCGCACCTTCAACAACACCAAGCAGATGCCATACCCCAACACAAACTTCGCCGCCCAACTCACAGCAATCCAACTCGACGCGCGCGACCTCCGTGCTCAGGTTGACACCCTCCAAATTCTCTCCAATGACCTTCGATCCATGGGAGGATCCGGTAATCTCGTGGAACGCCTTAAATCCTTGGAAGCAAGTTTGGATGCAAGAACCCGTTCCATCGTGGACGAAGTTCGCAATGCCGTCGACGGTCGGATTGGCGCTTACGAAAAATCGACCGGCGAACGCTACTCGTTCTTGCAATCACAAGTGGACGAACTCAAGGGCAGCATCAACTCCCGCTATGACACGTTGCAGCGCGACATGGCTCGCATGGAGAAAACTTACGGACGACGTCTTGCAGAGCAAGGCCTATCCCTTAAGGATGTTTTTGCCGAGCTTTCCAATCTCTCCGATGACGTGAAGGCGCTTCAAGTTGACGTCAAGGGTTTGCAAGCTCCTGGTCGCCGATACGCCGAACCAGCACAAGAGCGAAGGCCAGACAATAAACCAAATCCGATTGCTTCCAAGTTTAGTTCAAGTAGTGCCAACGTTGATACCGAACTCCCAGAACGCCGGTTCCCTCAACCAGTTCAACAGCGCAGACCAAACAACAAACAAAATCCGATTTTTTCATTCTTCGGTTCAAGTAGTGCGCGCGCAGATTCTGAACCGGCGCAGGAACCCAGGGGTGGTCAAAGATCAACCGATCCCTCGGAAGTAGGTGACAAGCCTTCGAGTATTTTATCATCGCTCTTCGGTTCCGCAGCACGTCGTGCCGAAGCTCCCGAGAAAGCAGAGGCTCCAGCTTTACCCGCCAAATCAAAGCCCTCTCCAAAGAAAATCGAAGACCGTTCTTCAAGGCTTCAGGAAGAATCCACATCCAAAAACGACAAGGAAAATGTTCCTCTGTTTGAAGGAAGTCTATGGGAGGCCCTCAAAGCGTCCTACGATCGGGTCGTGCAATCTCCTTTGATCAGTCGTGTTCCCGAAGAGCTTCCGGTCAACAAGGTGCCCCTTCCCGAAGGCGTTGATGCCCCTGAACTACCTGTTGCCCTCCGCTCGACCAAGGATGAAGTCTTCCTCAAAACTCAGTCTCCCCCAATGGACCTCGACGAAATCGAAGAGAACGCCAAAATGTACATGCGTAGCATGGAATGGACATCGAAGGGATGGGATAATCTCACGCTTTGGCTCTTAAGTGGGTTACTTGTAACGGCGTTGACTTTGTTTTCCATTTAACTCATCTGTTCTCGTCTCCCCTCTAATTCACACAGTTGGATTGGTTACCGTTTCTCTTTGGTGGCCGTTCGCTTTATCGGAGAACAGTGCTTGGCAGACTGTTAATTAAACACGAGAGCATGTTTCAATGTTGAAGTTCAAGAGTGGCGATGTAGAAGTATACCGGAAGAAATCGATTTCATTTTGTGCTTGAAAGAGAGCAAGACAAAATCAATTGCCTGATACCTTTATCATCAGAAAAATATCCGCCTCTCTGAATAATGCCACCACCTGCGCAAAAGTTGTTTTAAGTGATCCTGTGACCCCCACCGACAATGCACTTCTTTGTAATTCAAAAGTTTGCACGTTGGATCAAGTGCCTGCCGCGAGCACGGATTCGCAATTTCAACTCTTCCGACTCCAGGTGACCCGCGTACACCGTGCTATTTGTAACCTTGGAACATAATATGCACCTGACGACCTTCCGCCTTCACAGGTTGTGGAGCCATCTTTGTTCAGCTTTTCACATCCAGCGACTTCAACACAGAAAGAATCCAGCGAAAAAAGAAAGGTAGTATCTCACAATAGGCACGCTTCCAGATTCAACGGAGAGCATATAGAAGAAATGTGCGATATTTGAAATTTATTGGAGAAAGGACACCCCGAACAGTATATTTACTAACTTATGTCAGCCAGGTAAAAGTGAACATGAGGCACCTATTGGGTCTGAACCCAAGTAAACAGTTAGATACATCTCATCACCACGTTGCGAGGTTGTAAGGGAACCACAGGGTTATTGTTAGGAGACCAACTTGAATACAACAGAGTCGTCAGTATGTTGAGAACGCAGACTCCAGCACGCTCCCGTCCCCGCACGAGAGGAAGTCCACGCATACTCACTGACAAGTCCCAGCGTAAGATTGTCCCACCCGTTCGACCTTTCACGAATGGCGTTCAGTTGCTTGATCAAGCTGAACTTGGCTGCTTCGGGATGGTCAGGCGGCAACTCGGTATGCAAGATCTCTTCGGTTGGATCAGGGTCTGACTCGGGTGCCAGGACTGTCACAAAGACCTTTGGTTCCGACCGGGCCTGCACTTTCGGTGCAGTTGCTTTCGGGGACGCTTCGACCTTGGAAGCCTTGGTGTGCTTCAGCCGGTCCATCACTTGCGATGCTGCGTCGTCGCGAAATGGCCGGTCCCATTGCTTCGCAAATTTTTTCCCCGCTCCCTTGAGCTTGTCCCACATGCCTATCGGCTCGGGGCTTTCGTTAGCCTGGTCCATTTGAGCGTTGATACCGCCATTGACAGGTTTCACAGCCTCTGCCGCTTTCGTTGAAGGCGCGCGCCACGGATCTGGCTTGGGTTTGAGCTTGATGGCGAGTTCACGGAGTTTGTCAGACCACGACCAGGATTGCACTGAGCTTTGATCTGCATTCTGATCTGCATTATCTGCGTTCTTGCGATCGCTCGTGCCAATGTCCTTCGTCTGTCTAACTGTCTCACTTCGTTCTGTTGCTTCGGGTTCTGCTCGGTCTGCACGCTGTCGCGACGGGTGGGCCTGCGTAGAGGATTGTGGTGTTTGCGTTACTTTTGGAGCTTGGGCCTGGCGCTGTGGCTGTTCAGATATATCCTCATACTCGCCATCTTCGTCGTTTTGTTGCCTGGCGTAGTTTGACCGGGGCCTCGGACGTTCAAAATACTCTGGCGCTTCATTGTTCACATATCTCGGCGACTTTTCAGTCCTCGGATAATAATCTGGCTGCGCACGAGGAGACGCCGGATCATCGACCTCGGTCCAACGAGATGCTTGCGCAGACCGTTTCCCAATAGTCCTGACTTCTTCGGAAAGGGAAGAAACATCGTCCATGAAGTTTCTTACGGTATTACTTTGTTCGTGCAGTTTCTTTGCTACGGTACGTTCCAGGGAGAGAAGTTCTTGTAGGAGGTTGTCGTAGTTTGAGCCAATCGACTTTTTCAAGTCGTCGTGGCGCTCTTGAATCTCCTCGTAGCGTTTTTGAGTCATGGAATGCCGATCGCTGAGAAGCTTCTCGTACGATGCAAGTCGCTGTTCGAGAGATTTCTGTCGCTCAGTTGAGGCGTAAGCGAAGGAATCAACACCTTTCTCGAGTGATTCGTAGCTGTTCGCCAACTTGGTGACACCTTTGAGATCGGCTGAGAGCTGATAAATGGATTGCATCTGATCGCGCAGTTCTTTGGTCTCTCGCTTCAATGCTGCCATCTGCATCGCGGTCGCGTTGTCGGTTGTATTTGGGGCTTTGCCAGACCCCATGATTGATAGGAGCATAAAGAGCACGACAAGGGCAGCTGCCCCAAGCTTGGCCCTTCCTTGAATGTCTAGTGCGCCCCAACCGTTGACGATGAACTGGTAGGCTGCTGCAATGGGAGTCTCCTGCACACCACCGTGTGGCTTTACAGGGGATTCGGCGCCTTCGAACTGGACGTTACGATTACCAAACTTCTTCGATTCAGACACATCATCTCGAGACGTGGCGATGTTCTCTCGGGAATGGAGGATATTTGGTTTGGGCTCTCTGATTGGACTGGAAAGTTCAGATAACGACGGAAGAGATCCTCCGAAATTACGTGGGATCGTCGGTGCATCCATCGACGTCAGTCCTGTCTTCTCTGGAAGTTTTGATCTGTGGTTGGATGCCTTTTGGGCTGGTTAGAGTCGATCAACAGACATGGGCGCACTCTCAGTTCAGTTCAGTGCTGTTTTTTGCTAAAATTAGCTTATATTATTCTTATTCTCACCAAATTACATCAAAACTGATACTGTCCCTTCAACGCAGGATGGACAATGTCTTGTCAGTAGTATATGAATCTCTTTGGCGAATTAATCGCTGTGGCCCACTTGAATAGCTCGAGCTACAAAGATAGTTGCTTCTTCAAGAGTTCCGTACAACATAATATAATTTGCCGGGATTGTGGAATTGGGAACGTGTCGAGGGAAGGCCAGGCAGGCAGAACTACGGGCTTCTGAGGGTGATAATAACATCACATTGCCTCTTCCACAAGACAGGACTGACGTCGATGGATGCACCGACGATCCCACGTAATTTCGGAGGATCTCTTCCGTCGTTATCTGAACTTTCCAGTCCAATCAGAGAGCCCAAACCAAATATCCTCCATTCCCGAGAGAACATCGCCACGTCTCGAGATGATGTGTCTGAATCGAAGAAGTTTGGTAATCGTAACGTCCAGTTCGAAGGCGCCGAATCCCCTGTAAAGCCACACGGTGGTGTGCAGGAGACTCCCATTGCAGCAGCCTACCAGTTCATCGTCAACGGTTGGGGCGCACTAGACATTCAAGGAAGGGCCAAGCTTGGGGCAGCTGCCCTTGTCGTGCTCTTTATGCTCCTATCAATCATGGGGTCTGGCAAAGCCCCAAATACAACCGACAACGCGACCGCGATGCAGATGGCAGCATTGAAGCGAGAGACCAAAGAACTGCGCGATCAGATGCAATCCATTTATCAGCTCTCAGCCGATCTCAAAGGTGTCACCAAGTTGGCGAACAGCTACGAATCACTCGAGAAAGGTGTTGATTCCTTCGCTTACGCCTCAACTGAGCGACAGAAATCTCTCGAACAGCGACTTGCATCGTACGAGAAGCTTCTCAGCGATCGGCATTCCATGACTCAAAAACGCTACGAGGAGATTCAAGAGCGCCACGACGACTTGAAAAAGTCGATTGGCTCAAACTACGACAACCTCCTACAAGAACTTCTCTCCCTGGAACGTACCGTAGCAAAGAAACTGCACGAACAAAGTAATACCGTAAGAAACTTCATGGACGATGTTTCTTCCCTTTCCGAAGAAGTCAGGACTATTGGGAAACGGTCTGCGCAAGCATCTCGTTGGACCGAGGTCGATGATCCGGCGTCTCCTCGTGCGCAGCCAGATTATTATCCGAGGACTGAAAAGTCGCCGAGATATGTGAACAATGAAGCGCCAGAGTATTTTGAACGTCCGAGGCCCCGGTCAAACTACGCCAGGCAACAAAACGACGAAGATGGCGAGTATGAGGATATATCTGAACAGCCACAGCGCCAGGCCCAAGCTCCAAAAGTAACGCAAACACCACAATCCTCTACGCAGGCCCACCCGTCGCGACAGCGTGCAGACCGAGCAGAACCCGAAGCAACAGAACGAAGTGAGACAGTTAGACAGACGAAGGACATTGGCACGAGCGATCGCAAGAACGCAGATAATGCAGATCAGAATGCAGATCAAAGCTCAGTGCAATCCTGGTCGTGGTCTGACAAACTCCGTGAACTCGCCATCAAGCTCAAACCCAAGCCAGATCCGTGGCGCGCGCCTTCAACGAAAGCGGCAGAGGCTGTGAAACCTGTCAATGGCGGTATCAACGCTCAAATGGACCAGGCTAACGAAAGCCCCGAGCCGATAGGCATGTGGGACAAGCTCAAGGGAGCGGGGAAAAAATTTGCGAAGCAATGGGACCGGCCATTTCGCGACGACGCAGCATCGCAAGTGATGGACCGGCTGAAGCACACCAAGGCTTCCAAGGTCGAAGCGTCCCCGAAAGCAACTGCACCGAAAGTGCAGGCCCGGTCGGAACCAAAGGTCTTTGTGACAGTCCTGGCACCCGAGTCAGACCCTGATCCAACCGAAGAGATCTTGCATACCGAGTTGCCGCCTGACCATCCCGAAGCAGCCAAGTTCAGCTTGATCAAGCAACTGAACGCCATTCGTGAAAGGTCGAACGGGTGGGACAATCTTACGCTGGGACTTGTCAGTGAGTATGCGTGGACTTCCTCTCGTGCGGGGACGGGAGCGTGCTGGAGTCTGCGTTCTCAACATACTGACGACTCTGTTGTATTCAAGTTGGTCTCCTAACAATAACCCTGTGGTTCCCTTACAACCTCGCAACGTGGTGATTTCGTCGTTTATGAAAAGGTATTAGTAAAGTTATTGCTGTAAGATTACGGAGGATCCGGTTGTAATACAAATATGCGTTTGAAGATTTGGCCAATGTGTTTACCTGAGTGCGAGGGAGGGGCGAAGAGAAATTGGCTGCCTCACTCATCCTGAACCAGTTTCAAACATCCGACAGACGATCTTTCGCAGCGTCAGATATACTGTAGTGCATTAGCTTGAATTGCAAGGCTCGCAATTTGGTGAGTTACCATCCTGGACTGTTCAGTGTGATCTCCGAATCGTCGGATCCTGTGAGACATCAACATGTTGGGATCGTCAGCTCTTACATCATCAGGATGAAAGGAAGACGGATCCTACGCTGACATCGATGGAGGATCGCTCAACAAAGTGTTGGAGTCTTCATGTCGCTTGAAGCCTTCAATGATCGAAGGACGGATGGATCAAGAATTTCATCTAATCGATGCTCTGAAATACAGGAGTCATTAACGACAACTTCTCCATTTCAGTCCCCCTTGCTCTACTTTCTGCCAGATGAAAGATTTAGACAGCACTCTCCGGGGTGCATGTTGGGAAGTGAGTTGCCATGCCAGCAACCTTCGTGGAGCGAGCGGTTGCATACTTACATTGTCTACGACACAGTGCGACTGTCCAGAGTTTGCCCACATCACAAGTGCTCTGAACTGTGGAGATTGTGGACACCTACTGACACACCACGCGGTTGTCGACCGCCTCACACCAGTCTCCATGGGAGATCGTCATCGTAGAGCTTCTTCTGTTAGCTCCAAGCACATGCGCTCGAAGTCTGTGACTCAAAACGAAGTACCGCAATCTCGGGTTGGCTATTCTGGCGCTGCTCCAGGAACAGCGTCACACGTCGGCTCAGGTCAATCGCCAACCCCAAAACCAGCACTGGTGCAATCTGCTGTTATGGCCGCACTTCCTTTGGCCACAACCCAAGTGAACAAGGTCGTCCCTCCAGCACCTCCAGTGGCTCCAATCCCAACACCAAAAACACCAGTTCCAAAGACTGTGGAGTTTGCACCTCCGCCATCTATTGAAACGAATGCTGAATCTGAAATCCGACAAAGTGAGAATCTCATATTTGATCTCTCATCTGAATACTAATCATCAATGTTTGACACTTGTTCCAGGGAAACCCCCACCCGCGAAAAATCAAGTTGCGTTTGAAGACGAAGAAGAATCCATCCCGATGCAAGCCGCGATGAATGAAAAGCCGGCAGCTACTGACGACATCGACATGGCAGCTATAAATGAAAGATATAAGGGAAAGCCACCACACCCCGAGCTATTTCCAGGAATACTGACTTTCTACGTTACCAATTGGTGTCTTTCGGCATCATTTTGTATCTGGATGGGTTGGTATCTCGACTTTCCAGGGCAATATATGCTCAAGGGGCCGACCGCGGACACCTATGACTGGATTTGCATCGTACGTGCGGCAGTGATTCGAGAACAGATCTCAAGGCTTCTAATTTGTTTGTTCTCTAAGTTTGGTTGTGGGTTTGGGATGGTCTATGCCGCCATCAGCTACTTTACTGCAAACCTCCCCGAAAAGAGATTCCTGTCACTTGCGCTTTTCCTTGTGAGTTAATCAGCTGCACTCGATAGTCGTATTGCTAAGCTTATATTTCTACTTCAGTGCTTGGGCATGGCAGCTGGGTCATACGTGATCATGATTTTCCGTTTGGACCCAGCAATTGTAGATCCGTTCCGTGGAACTCTCAATCATCCCATGCGCTTTATCGAATGGATGTGCTGTTGTCCTCTTCTCATCCAAATCATTTTTGTGATCACGAAAACGCGCCGCCCTGTGCACTATGTGCGTCTCGCAAACTTCCTCATGGACTTGACGGGCTTCTTTGGCGCGATCCTTCCCCGGCCTTTGGCGGACTTTTCTCTGGTCGTTTCGCAATTGCTGTTCATGTATATCATTACGAACTTGTGGATTGTCTACACGGACGCTATCAACGGCAAAACGGAATGCCGATTCCCTAAAATGAGTTTGAAAATTGTTCGTTTTACTACCATGACGGCTTGGTGGATGTTTACATCGTTCTATCTGAGTGAGCAATATTTGCGTATCCACTTCTACTATTGCGTAATCGGCTCCCTTTACCAGTTTACACTGGCGGAATTCTTACACACGATCAGTTTGAGCTCGGAATGATCACCGCAGATATTTTTGCAAAGATTTTGCTGGTTGGTTGTGTGACCTGCTTCAATGTGACCCGCTATCTGAAAATTGGTGATCGAACCACTAGACTCTCGTTCTTACAAACGCTTCCGTCGAGCAAGTCCAAGGCTTCCAGCTGGCAAAGGTTGAAGAGGTCACGGATACTCTCAACGCCCTTGTCGCTGAACTTGACGCAGAGATCGTGGAAACTGATGCTATCTTGTCACGTTTGATCCCAGAAGAGTAAGTCGATACAGTCGTGTTTCTAATAGCATCCTCGGCTACACAGAAATCTCAATTTGTGACTAAATCCTGCCCCGTCTAGTGTGATCCAACAGCTCAAATCTGGACAGGACACCGGTGCTCGGGAGTTCGATAATGTTACCGTATTTTTCTCGGATATTGCGAGCTTCACAGTTCTTTCTGGAAGGACCGATGTAAGTGCAGTCAGTCCGCAAGTGAAAAACGGAAGCAAAAATTCTTCCTTTTTGATGCAGCCCAGAGACATGATTAAGATGCTGGAGCGTCTGTGGCAAAACTATGATGCAATCGCCAAAAAGTGGGGTGTTTATAAGATCGAGACAATCGGTGATGCATTCTTTGGTGTCGCGGGTTGTCCAACGGAGACACCAGATCATGCTGAACGCGCAGTGCAGTTCTCTCTTGACATTATGGAAATGATTAGAGACTTCAGAACCCAAGCTGGCGAGCCTATCAATATCAGGGTCGGTCTCAATTCTGGTATGTTCCAATAAACAGCGCAATTGGAGGACACTTTCTTGATGCTCGTTCGATGCAGGTCCTGTGACTGCTGGTATTCTTGGCGAAACGAACCCACACTATACAGTCGTTGGAGATACTGCGACAGTCGCATCACGCATGGAAGCAACGTCTAAGCCAGGCCGAATCCACATGAATGAGACAACGTACAACATGGTTAAAGACCTTGGCAAGTTTATTTTGAGTGGGCCAGAGCCAGTTGAGATTAAGGGTGTGACCACGATGACCTACTGGGTGGACGGGAGGATTTAGGTGTTGATGAGCGAGAGAGTCTGACGATATTAGAAAGGAAAATCTTAAGAGTTAACACCGATCTAACAATACAAGAACGATGTTTACTCAGTTCAACTATCGCTATTCAACGTCTCCTCTGCCATGAGAAATTCATGTAGTGCGTGATGAGACGGGATGAGGCACACATCACGGCAAAATGAAAGTCGGCAAAATTCGAGGCAACCATCACTGAATTATCCCTTGCCAATTCTCCGGGTCCACGCCAACATCTTTCCATCATCGTACAGGAAAAGAGACGTTAGTAGCCGGGGGACTGGGTGCATCGAACGATGTGAAGCCATCGCATCCCCAAATGGCTCCACCGACGAAATCGGGGTTGATTGACCAAGTTTCAGATGAGTGGGATCAACGAGATGTGTCTGCAAGACTGACCTTAAACCATCTTTCTACCATCTTCATTAGGCGTTGGCTGCTCCCATCTTGCGGTCCACCATTGATCATACCGCTCAACGCTGCGACTTCCAACCCCATCGCTGAGACTACCTTAACGAACGCAACGCAATGAAGGACCACGACAAGATCCTCAGAGGTGCATGCTGGGAATGCGACTGTCCTGAATACGCAACCATCGACACCGCGATCAACTGCGGCGATTGCGGACATCTCGTCACCCATCACGCGGTCATCGACAGGCTTACCCCTCTTACAGTTCATCCACTTCCACCTCTCCCTCAGAACCAAGGAACGGGCTCGGCCTCGTCGTGGGGCGCGCCCGCGCAGTATCCTGCTGGTCTTACAGGCATTCCGACTACGAAGAGTGGTGTGCCACGCGGGTCGTCACCATCGGACTTCTCTCAAGAGGGTCCCTTCGGAATGAATCAAGGCCAAATGCAAATGACGGCAACTCCGATGATGCCTCTCCAAGCTACAGGTCAACCCACTCCTCTACCGCGTCCACCGGTCGACTCTCACGGCTCGCACGATGACGGTCACGGTCACGGTGCAAGCTCTCACTCGCCACCAGCTACGCCCGCACCGATGCCCATGCCTGCACCGCCACGGGCAGCTCCACATCCAGTCTCACCGCCCCCAATGCCCAAGCCGGCTCCACCGAAGCCAGCTCTGAAGCCGGCGCCCCCGCCCCAAAAGGAAATGTACGATGATGGTAGGTGTATCTGGATGATCACGAAGCACCTTAAGTAATGAACACTAATGGCTATTTAGATCTCGACATGCAGCAACCTCTCCTCCCAGCCGAGCCAGCCGTCAAAGTGGACACGAGGCCCGTCTTTCCCGCGACATTCCCCGGGGTGGTCATCGGCAATCTTCTGACTTGGTGGACGGGAGCGCTGTTCATGGCGTACAAGGTGACCACGGAGGGTCCGTCTGATCCATACCCGAAGAAAGGTCCTAACACGGATATGATTGACACATATTGCATTGTGAGTACTATTTGCGTCTTCGATGAGGCACATGTGGTGAAATCTTATCGAAATCCACCCCATTTACAACCAAACAGTGGGGATACTCACTTTGCATTTTCTTCACCATACTCAACATCCTGACAACTAAAAACCCAGAGAAACGTTTCTTAGCCTTCGCAGTCCTGGCGGTATGTTGTACAAACGTCGTTTTCTCACAACCTGACCATAACGGTGAACCTTTGATGCCGTTCTCAGTGTCAAAGCATGGGCTGTGGCGCTTACGTCTGGATGGTCAACAAGCTCGACTTTGCCTACGCTGATGTCTACCGTGGAACGGCAATGCACTCGATCCGCTTTCTCGAGTGGTCCTGCTGTTGCCCAATCCTTGTCTGCATTGCCTTCAGTGTCACCAAAACGCGCCACCGCGCCACACCAATCCTTCTGTTTGCTTATGCGATGAACATAACTGGTGGTATTGCTGTGATGGCTCCCAGACCCTGGGCAGACCTGTGGATGTTGGCGTCACAGGCCTTCTTTATGCCCTGCACGGCGAGACTCTGGGAGGTGTACACGGACGCGATTAACGGGAAGACAGACTGCAAAATTGATAAGACAAGTCTTTACCTGTTGAGGTTTGCCACGAACTACTCGTGGTGGTCTTTCACCATGTGGTATTTCAGTGAGTACGACGGATATTTGAGTGAGGGTGTCGATTCACTTGCTCACAAATTGCGTCATCTGCACTCTAATAGTTTACCTTCTCGACATGTGCAGCTTTGACACCTACGAGATGGGTAACGTCAGCTCTGACATGATTGCAAAGGGACTCACGGTGAGTCTGCATCCTCTACCACCACCGAAGCAAGCTCTCAAATTCCTTTTTTTCTTTTCTTGCGCCTGAAACCGTTGGAAACCCAATTATCTGCACTATTGAATTCTCCCTCAGACACTTGTGCTCCTCAATGCCACCACCGAGCTCATGCAACGTGAGAAAATGGAGATAGCGGAGGCTGCCAACCAGAGTCTCAATGAGAAAGTGGAGCGCCTTGACGCAGCCATTGCCGAAACGGACGCAGTACTTGGAAGGCTCATCCCCGAAGAGTGAGTTGCGAGTGGTTGAAAGAGCAGAAACAAATGTGAACATGATCATGCTTTGGACCTGCCTGGCTTTGGCTTGCTGCTATTTCAGAGTCGTCAAGCAGCTCAAAACTGGCGAGGCAACCGATGCCCGCGAATTTGAACAGGTTACGGTGTTCTTCTCCGATATTACCAACTACGGCCAACTTCAACAAAAGATGGATGTGAGTTAAGCCCCAAACTGGTTTCTTTCGCGAAGCTATATTTACACTCGCTTCTCATATTCAAAGGCGAAAGGCGTTATGCGGATGCTCGACTCGCTCTGGCAGCGCTACGACGCCATTGCGCAAAGATACGGTATCTACAAAGTCGAAACAATCGGGGATGCCTTTTTGGGTGTGGCCGGGTGTCCCAAGGAGAACCCGCGCAACGCTGAGATGGCTGTGGAGTTTGCTATCGACGTGCTCAATATGATCGACGAGTTCAGGACTGAGCAGGGAGACAGGCTTCTCAGCAGGGTTGGATTGAACACTGGTGAGCCTTTCTAAAAGTGGGATATGTCGGCTCCTGTTAATGTGTACCTCTGCGTTTCGTTTAGGTCCGGTCACTGCAGGTCTTCTTGGTGACCTCAACCCCCACTATTGTATCGTGGGCGACACTGTGAATACAGCGTCCCGCATGGAGTCTACCTCGACGCCAGGGAGGATTCACATCACCGAGGCGACCTTCCTGGCCGTCAAGGACCTTGGCAAGTTTGCCATAAGTGGACCAGAGGTCATGGATATCAAAGGTAAAGGAGTCATGAGGACCTACTGGGTTGAGGGAAGGATGTGAAGGAGTGCAGAGACAGACAAGGAATCGGAGAAGATAGGGAGGGGAAAAAGGGGCTCATAATCTTACAAACATACTCTGTAATACTAACTTATACGAGTACGTCGCTTCGTGAAGGGTCTTTGAAGATTGAGGACTGGAAAACTGAGGAAGAGGGGACCCTTGAATGCCAAACCATTTCCTCAAAAGCCGATGCTCGTTTAGCACAGTCGTATTTTGTCTTCGAGTATACGGTACGTGACACAGAGTAATGAATTTTTTGCCGAGTAAGGACAACGGACTCGTGACACTCACGAGCCTCTTGTCCGTGAATAGGATTTGCTGCTGCACACAGTATAAAATGTTGACTGAGTGACAATCTACGCCCGATGAACAGTTTGATTTCATTCACTTTAATTGCACAGGAGACGGGAAGGGCGGTCTTGAAATTTATTGGCCGTGGCGTAAATTCGGAAACTGAAACCGTTCTCCTATGAAATGGCAAACTTAACTCGCCGCTGCTGTGACAATCCACACGATGATGAGAATGTGCACTTCAACTGTCCTCCTACTCGCCCTTGCGATCAGCGCTCTTCTGGGGAGCTTCAACGGTCCTGTCTAGCTTGATGACCGCGCATAAGCACCCCGAACAAACGCTCCCTTTTCCCCAATCCACCAGTCCTTCCACACCGTAGCAGTAGAGTCGGTTTCAATTCAATCGAATGGGGAACACATGCCCGCTTGCCCGAACATTCCAGTTTCGTTGAGCCAAGTTCGCTCTGGAAAGGGTTGCGACGTTATGTCGTACCAAGACAGCAAGTCGGGGCAGCTTCAATACTGCTGCGGCTGTGAGCGGGACGCACACTTCATGAATGTTTCGGGCCTAACAGTCTTTGCACCGCCGAGAGAGTTTTGCTTGGTGGCTCAGGTATGCATCCAAAACCTGCAAGGGAGGGGATATCATCTCTGATTCAGCCTTCATCACCCCCGTGATCAATAGTATTGGAGTGGCGCGGTGTACCCGCTTTCCGGGATCACATGGGGACTTCTCACTGATGGAACGTCCAAGAAGATCTGGGACGAGGTCGATTGCGACAAGTACACCAAGACGACCGAATCCTATGCAGAGGGATGTGCGATGCATACGGCATGAAAGTTGTCGGTGGTAAAGTCGTGTCTTATGGTTCCATCAGCACTGTTCCAAAGGCTTTTGCGTACTGGAACGAAACGATCTGGTAAGCAGAGTTTTTGTTTTTTTCTTCTTTTTGATTGGAGCCAATTTGTCTTCGCAATATCATTAGTGCCCCGGACTTTGTCAGAGATTGCGAAATGAATGCCGTGCTTCTGCCCCCGACATTGTAGATGACGTGAGGTCGCACTAGTGTTGGTTTCGAAATTCGATTGTATGTTGGAGGTTGATCGAATCTGAATTGAAACAGATCCAGAAACGAAGGACGATTTCAAATGGAACGACGAATTCAACAGCAGACCGGCGATTTTGTTTGTGTGTGCGGGGACAGACCATGATAGTGACGTTCACGCTCCCACAGACTACGCCAACCCCCCTCGTTTACATAGACATGAGACTCGACGACTGAAATGCAGTTGAAGGTGGGGCAAACAGAGTCTTTTGGACTCCACATGGCAGTCACACGGGCGGAACTAGTGGCGTGGCATGGGCATTGTGCGTGGTGGTCGGTGTTGCCAAAGAAGGGCAAGTAAATCGTAATTCCTTTGGAGATCTTTTGAGGGGAGGGTCTTGCTCATGCAGCCGGTGGCGGAAGGAAGGTGATGACTGGCGGGAGCCGGAAGGAGTTGGGAGGCAGGGGAGCACGCATGGGGAGCGGGGGACCACGTTTTCTTTCTGCAATGTCCCAAACAGAAACAAATAAGCCTTTGGCGCGAAATTTCCTGATTTGCTCTTAATTCCAATCTTGTTTGACTTTTTACCCTACACTGGACAATGGTGTGCCCACCGATTTTGGAGAGTGTGTTGTCACTTCGTGATTTGCCCAGCCTGCATGTGTAAGCATGACTAGAATACGGTGCTCAGATTGCAGGAGTGCAAGCATTTTGTGGTGGTTTGTTATCTAATGCTTTGTAATCTGATAATTCGTGTTGCGCACACTTTTGAATCTTTGCAATATCGGTCTGCAGTGTCTGCACTTGCTCGCGGGCCCTTGGATCATCGAGGAGTGGTATCCGCTGGACCTCGTCCGGGTCATTCTTATCCATTGCCCAGGAGATAATGAGTCCTGGCATTTGTACCCTCTCTTGGGCAGTGTGAGAAGCGTCAAGAAGTCCACCATCCACAGATTCTTATTTCTCTCCCCTTGTTGGTTTAGGAGACGTCTTCGATTAGGAAATGGTGCAAGCCGGTCCTGCGGCGGCTTGGAGATGAACGATGGGAGTTTCCCGTTTCTCCCATTCGAGTGCACCACCAGAACCGCACTTCAGGGAAGCTAGCAGACGGCATTGAAGTGTGACGAGAACCACAAGCGCGAAGAATCGCAACAGAGATGACTTCAGTGCGGGAAGCTCTCCGTACGCTTTCTATAAGGAATACCAGAACTCTGGGAGGGCTGAACTGGGTTGAATGGGAAGGCCACAAATAAAACCCCCAGTGGAGACCAATCTACGTGAGTGTGCTCTCTTCAAGGCTTGCTGCAGACATAC
This sequence comes from Gonapodya prolifera JEL478, assembly GCA_001574975.1. NCBI lineage: Eukaryota > Fungi > Monoblepharomycota > Monoblepharidomycetes > Monoblepharidales > Gonapodyaceae > Gonapodya > Gonapodya prolifera. The sequence goes on from KQ965731.1 coordinate 1,424,969, forward strand.
AATGCCCTCCTTCTCGACATTGGAATTATGGACTTTCACGACAGAGTTGTCTTGCACTTAATGTTTCAGTGATACCAAGTACGGGATCGGTTTTCAATAGTTCCTCTGTGCGCTTCTTACTAATGCCTCACAGAGCCGCGGAACAGTTAAATGAATTCAATAAGCGAGGAGAAATCTACCGGTCTTTCCATGGGCCAACTTGTGCCTGCCGTATCTGCCATTCACTCACTCTCCGCAGATGTTAGCCTTGCACCAACACCCGTATTGTCTTCATAAACACGAATTGCATATGACATTGCATTTTATCGAACATTATTGATTTCAGCCAATAACATTCGTCATTGATTTTAATGATACGCAGTGCTATAAATATTGTAAAAAAAAGTCACAGGAAAGCCATAGATACAATTTTTCGTTGGAAATGCAGAAGTGCTACGGGAGTGCGAGGTGATTGGAATTCAGGAACGTGGCTAAATAATTGAGCCGAATGATTTGGTCCCATTTGTAATTGAGCGAGGTTTGCCAAGGAATCCAGGGAATCGTCCGACAATGCTGATTGTGGAGTCAACGACCGACATCTCCACGCCGACGGGTGTGATGCGCCTGCACTGGTTTGTCCCCACGATGCCCGGATGGCAACCAGGCAGAGGAAAGTTCGCAGGAATTGTGGTGTACAGCGAAATCTATCAGGGTAGGTAGCTCTTGGAGCAATGGATCATACGACAGAGTTCATACTCTTGCCTTTGCCATCGAAAACAGTCACGGAGCCCATCAAGCGCTTCTGCAGGACTGTTTCCGGACAGGGCTACATTGTCGCTGCACCGGAAATCTACCACGAGCATGAGCCTGCAGGTAATTTGCTGCTCATTTTCATTTTCGAGTCTGTTGCTTATTCTTTCTCGTCCTCGTGGTGGCATTCACATCATTCCCGCCAATCCAAACCCCCTCCATTCATCAATAGGCACCGCGCTTCCATATGACAACCCAGGAACCGATCGCGGAAATGCTCTCAAAGTAGCCAAGCCGGTTACATCTTACGACAGTGATGCAAAGGCCGCAATCAATGCCCTCGTCGAGCATCCTCAATGTACTGGAGCAGTCGGCGTCGCAGGTGAGTGTCATTCAAGTGCCTTGGGCTTGTCACTCGTAGGGAGGAAGGCGTTGGGGAAAACGCCATTGTGCTCCCCACCAGAGCAGCTCACTTCTCGTGGCTCCACGCTTCTGGTATTCGTCGTTCTCATGTCCATTTACCCCAGGCATTTGCGTTGGCGGTCACCTCGCCTACCGTGCATGCCTGGATTCCCGTGTTCGATGCGCCGCGCTGATCGAGCCAACGGACATTCACTCGGGATCGCTGGGCAAGGGAGGCGACGACAGCTTGGCCAAGATGGCAGACGTCAAGAAGAGTGGAGCTGAGCTGGTGTGGATATTCGGTGAGTTGTTGGTCTGCTACTTGGTTTTCCTGCAGATGTATAATCAGAATGTCGTCTATTTGTTTGTTGATAGGCCACCTGGACAATCACATTCCCCACGAGGGACGAACCACGATTCGTACCGCTTTGCAAAAGCACGAAGTGAGCCTCTCATGTCACTGCCCCTTGCGCATCTCATTTGACCATCCACGGAAAACCCGGCACACGCTTCCCCCCCATCACCACCGCTCCATTGCAGATTCCTCACACCTTTGTCGAGCTACACTCTGTCCAGCACGCGTTCATCCGAGATGAGCTGTCCAAGGGCCGTTACGACCCCGCCATGGCGGCAGCGGCGATGGGGATCGTGTGGGAATTGTTCTCGCGGAGATTGAGGGTTGAGTGGGAGGTGGAAAGAGACGAGAGAGAAAAGGGAAGCCGTGGCAAGGCATCTTTGTAAATTGCGACAACCAGGTCGCATGTGAATACAGAAAAGTCCACGGGACAGTTTGCTTCGTTGTCCAAGGCCCGTAAACAATCGGAGCAGCAAGTATGCACTAACCTTTTTATCATCAACTTGAGACTACAAAAATATGGGCACCGCACGTATGTATCTACAAAATTTAGCGGTGCTGCACCCATCGAGGCAGCCCCTTGCATTCGACACAAGGAACCAATCCGAAAAATGCAAAATCGATGCTTCACTTGCGGGCGGACGGAAGCCTCCGGATGTCGTTGGGCTTCATGGGATCATACTCAAGCCCACTCCGTTCAAACACTTTACGTTGGGAGTAATGACGAACGTTAAGAGCGCCTTGTGTATGGGTGGGCGGGGATATGATTGTCAACGCACCTGCAACGTTTGCCCTTCGACCCGCATAGTCTCCCTCGCGAGCGATCGCGCTCCCCGCGAGAACAAAGAGGACAATCACGGGGATGAGAAGAACTCCGTTGACGAAGTGCCCGCGGAGAAAGAGCGGTGCGTCATCGAGACGGTAAATTTGACCTCCGATGACGCCGCCTGGTAGTGATGGGTGATTTGGTCAGCTGAACGTGTAAGAACCCCCGGAAGTTGAGAAATACTGACCCAAGTTTCCAGAGGCGACCGTGAAAGCAGATCGCACGGCAGTGCGGGAGGCATTCTTGGACGTCATCGTGCTCAGCCCTACAATGAGGGGAATCACTGTGGTGTCCGTAAAAAGAGATCAGATTCAAAGCAACTGGAACGTTGGGTTTTCTTGTGCCCACCTCCGTTCGTGAGCGTGGGAAGGAACAGCAGGCCATAGCGTCCCCAGTCCGGTAATTGACCTTGCATGTACGATAGAAGGAAGTACCCGGAGATAGGGGGGAGGAGGCAGGCTATGCCGTGGAATACTTTATCGTGGAAGCGCTCGGACGACCAGTTTCTGCAACGGACGTCAGGGACAGGGTGGGGATGACGTGCTCCCCCGTTTGGCTTACATGAAAAGAATCCACACGGCCGCAACGAGAGCGATGGGAACGGTGAGAAGTTGAGAGTCGGCGGATGAGAAACCCAAGGCTAATATCATCTGGATTATGCATTTGTCAGCGAACATCATCAGTGAAAATTAGGAACATCATTGCTCACGGAGGGAGAAAAGTACGAGAACGCGTACACTGTAATCAATGTAAGCATGAGGGAGATGCTAAGTGCGTACATTTTCCAGTCTTTGAATGCGCCGAGGATTTCAGAGGGGACCATGTCCCCCGAAGCGAAAGAGGGACCAGTTGGGGGCAGACGACCGATTACCATCTCCTTTTCTCGCTGTTCGAGGAACTTGCATGTTTGTGGGTAGTCCTACGAGAAAAGAGAATAGAATTGTTCGTGATCTGTGACTAGGACAAAGTCAACGGAACGTCAAACGTACGGGAAGAATAAAAATCGTGAGCAGTCCAAAGATTGTAGAGGCCGCGCCTTCGATAATGAAGAGCCTGCAATCGTCAGAGCATCAACCAGAGGTGATCAAGCAGGTTTTAGAGGTCTCGCAATTACCAGCGCCATCCAGCAAGCCCAGCAATACCATCCCTGAGTTCGTAAAGTGGATGAAGAAACGTCATTTTGAACTTCGCAAAGGGAGAGACGTACATATTTGCGACGACAAAGGCAATTACTCCGCCGAAGCTGGATACGACGCTCGCTCCACCAAACATGTAGGCCCATCTGGAGGAAACTGGGATAAGCAGTCAGGTGGGGTTTGTCAGGTGTATGCAATTCTTGAGGGACTACCTTCGTACTTCTGCAAAATGGATGACGATAGGGACATGCACGTGAGTAATTCGTTTACGACTGCTGAAGAAGTTCACTTGCCTTGTACCAGAACGAGAGATAGAGGGCTCTGAAATGATTGAAGATTGAGACGTATGACTTCGGAGTCATTACCATCAGTAAGAAAGATAAATCTCTCACGTTCCGGGGGAGAATCCGGCTTCCATGCATCCCACGAGCGTGCGGACCACCACGAGACCAGTGAAGTTGCGCACAGCTCCCATGCAAGCCTATTACAGATCTGAGATGCAGTGCGCAGTCTCGGCAGAGCAAAGAAAGCAGGGTATCTACCACAAGGACACCCCAAGACGTCATAACACGTGCAATCCAGCGGGAGGGGTTAAATCGTGTGATAAGGAGATTCTTGTCGCAAAAGAAAATTGAATCAAGTACAACTCCGAACTTCCGCGACAGTCTCACACTTGGAACCTCGAGAACAACGTAGCCAACAAAGAAAGCAGACAGCGCCCAGTTGAATTTGCTACCGTCCAAGCCGAGCTGGTATACCATGGTCTGAGCCGGGGTCTCGGCGTTCATAATAATTGCTGAGTGTCATGTGCGTTTTGTTTGAAGGAAATATCGGATTAAATTAAATTCATTTCAAGCATATAAAACGTCTTGAGTACCTGCACTGATGTTTTGTCGATCAATCTGATGAAAAATCTTGGAGAAGCTTAAGTTGCGAAGGCACTGCACATTGGAACTCACATTCAGCGCAGTGTAGCAGAGAAGCAACCATGGAATGAGGGCAAGATCCACCTTGCGCATCACGCGCGCCTCCTATTTTCCCGGACGTCCAAGTGCCAGTGATGCAGCCACATATTCACACCCCACGATCGGTCAAGACGGGAGACATCCCACAACTACCTCACACAGAGCTCACCTCCGACGCAGACCAGTCCGGCAGCACCTGTGCGACATCCTAACTCGGCGAAGGCGGTTGCAGTAACGTACGCGATGCCGCCCAACAGATTCCGCGGCGGCACCACACTCACGCCAAATGTCACAACCTCTATATATTGCGTCGCGGGCATCCGGGAGTGACGTGATCCGGTTCACTTGTCGCGAATCGCTGCTCGAAGGCGACCTCAGTGGCGCGGAGGGTGCGTATGGATTTTTGCAAACTGGGCCAAAGTTTTTGCTGCCTTAAAATCGACCAAAGCGAAGAAGCCTCAGGGGCAATCACCTTTGTCCCCAACAACATGGTTGGATTGTAGCAGCGTAACTCGGGTGGCAGCACCCTTCATGGATTGCTCCCACCCCGGTATTGAACGAATGCAATCGAAGCTGAGGTCCGACATCCTTCCATCATCACGATTGCGCGAGCTTCAGTACAAAGATGTTTCGGCACTGCTCAATGCTGCATTAGCGTGACAGACACCCCAGCACGGAAGCAGCGGCAAGGTATAATGACCGACACATGACGGGAGGTGAAAAGAAGTGGACCTCGTTTGTTTCCGAAATGTCGTCGGGCAGTCATTCTGGAGATATCCAGCTTCCGCAGCTCATTTCCGCAACTTACCGAGTCAAAAAATACGCCAGTCATGAGGAGATACGGCCAAAAAACAGAAAAAATTGAGGTTCATGCACTCTTTTGAGAGAATTGTCACAAGCAAAACCCAGCTTTGGAGTTATTCGAGCTTGCAGCCAGCACATTCTGACGTTATGCGGCGGGATGTGATGTAGTAATTGTGGTGTGACCTCTCTCTCCCAATGGAGACTTCTTTTTACTTATTTCAGCTTCAGTCACATTCACTCCGTGTTGCGTTTTATTTCGGGAACAGAAACTGTATTGTATCATCGCATGCAAAGCGATACAATGTAAATTACAATTGTAATTTCAACCAACAACTTTTCGTACGTGTATGACCCCCGAAGACCAGCAAGAAGCAATTAAGGTCCCTCAATCAATCGGTGGAGGAGGCAAGACGAGTCTTTCGGATGTTGCGGGAGGAACATGGGAGGTCTGTACCGCCGGAGAGGGAGGAGAAGGAATGCGCGGAGGGGTTGTGACCGTTGGATGTGCGACTGGGGGAGGCTGTGAAAGGGGGGGCGGTAGGAGGCCGGCCGGCGGAACGTTGAGCTAATACAGTCATCGCCAACCTGAATTGCTAGCTCTCCATTGTTCTCAATTCGTTCAGTTTCCTCGATCATCTTTCGCGCCACCGAAGCGGACACTTGGAAGTCACGGACGGCCATTACAAACGGAGTTGTTGTCAGTGCTGATTTGGGTGCGCTGTAAGTAGAATAGTACAAGGAGGCACGGACGTAACTCAACGATTGATTCAATAACGCCGAGGCTCTTTGTCAACCTCCTGTTCAGAAGACTCCCGTGCCTCTGTGATGATTTTCGCTGACAAGAAGGGGTCTCTGAGCCTCGCACAAGTTAGCATGCATCCAATCGGGAATCACCTAGCCAAGGGTTCGATTCGGCGCCAACGGCCAAACGATCCAGATTGCTATTGAGGGCGGGGGGGTGCAGTTGGATAGTGTCGAGCTGCTTTTCCATACGCATGAGCTCGTCCCCTGTTTCCGGACGTGAGGCTGGTCCTCGTGGGCGAGCCAGGAGAAGGGGGTTGTCGCGTGCCATTCGGTTGCAGCTTGCTTTGGTTGCGTTCACGTCATCGCAGGCCCACCTGCTTCAACGGAGAAACAAACACAACCTGCAGTCCTCATAGAATAGGGATTTCTTGCGCATAGCGTGGAATAGTGGACAATGCGATGACTCATTAATTTCCAGCAAACGACGCTCCCATATCCGTTTCCACCCAACCGATGGCCTCCTCCCGAAAAAAAATGATATGAGAAAGGTCCAGGTGCTCTCGCCGCTCCACAATGCACTGGGTGCCGTCGTCGTTTCCAAATGCCCTCCAATGCTCCGCAATTCTTCGTTTCGACCTTCTCCAGGCAAAATGTATCAGAGAACAGCACCAAGCGTCTCCTATGCACTGGCGCTGGCTCTCACCGAATAATGTATTTCTTGTGCATAGCAAACAATGCGAAGACTCTTCACTTCTCAGCAAACGACGCTTCCATAATCTTTGCCATCCAAAGATGGTCACACCGAGGCTGGCACATTCAGTCTGGACCGGAATAAGGAGATGAACGCTTCCAAGAGGAAAAGAAATGACATGAGAAACGTCTAGCTGCTCTCGCCCCTCCACAATGCACTGGGTGAACATCGTCTTTTCCAATTCGTCGGTGACCGTTCTTTCCCCGAGATAGGTTTCGCACACAGTAACGCTGTTCACTTTGATATACTCCTACATTTTTCTATACCTTTAGATTCGCCGCCCGCCTTTAGTGTTGTTCAGCGTAGTGGTGCGGCCAGCCGCTCGTTTGGTTTTGGCATCCACTCTTTTTTTGACGCAATCTCGACGCATCCATTTGCGAGGGAGGCCGAACTTTGAAGGATTGAACTGAGTTGTCTTCTCGAGCGATTTATTCTCGACACTCAGGCGATCCCTGGGCTCTGTGTCAGTGAAATGGGTGAATCCGGAAGAGAAGGAATCGAGCCATCCGATGGGCCTCAACATTCAGACGACAAAGTTTTCAACGTCGGGACACGGAATTCAAAGCTAGCTCTTGTTCAGACGGAAATGGTCGTCGAGCAGCTTGTCCGTTTGCACAAGGAGTGGTCATTCAAGATCAACTCAATGGCGACAACCGGGGACAAGGTGCTGGATGTGGCCTTGTCAAAAATCGGAACAAAAGCGTTGTTTACGAAGGAACTGGAGCTGGCTCTAGTTGCGAAGACGGCAGACTTTGTCGTTCATTCCCTCAAGGATATGCCGACGACGCTTCCCAAAGGGATGGTTCTAGCTGCCACATTGGAGAGAGAAGATCCGAGAGATAGTGTTGTGTTTAGCGACGAGGTGAAACGGACGAAACCGCACGTGAAGACACTGGCGGATCTTCCGGAGGGCGCTGTGGTGGGCACAAGTAGTGTCAGGAGGTCCGCTCAGATGAGACGAAAGTTCCCTCATTTACTGTTCAGAGACGTGGTGAGTTTTACTGGTTGGATATTTGGGGTTTATTGATTTGTGGCAGCTCGGTGGATGGATGAACACGGAGGTTTTGAAAACCCCGAAGAACGAATGGGGCGACTGCGATGATCGCCATGGATTGCTTCGCTGACAATGGGATGAATAGGAGCGTCAATAATCTGGAGACATTTTCTGTAATTCTTTGCTCGCGTTTACCCTCCCGTTCTTTCATATTCCAGCGCGGAAACGTGCAAACTCGCCTCGCCAAACTCAACCATCTCCCCGACCCCACCGACCCGACCCTACCCTTCTCCGCCATCCTTCTCGCCCACTCTGGCCTCATTCGCCTACACCTGCAACACATTGTGTCTTACACACTCGACGAAGATGAATCCCTCTACGCTGTAGGACAAGGTGCCCTCGCCGTGGAATGCCGCCATCCGGACGGAGGCGCCAGCGTGGATGACATTTTACAGGTCGCTGGGGAAGTTGAGGCCAAATTTGGCGCGGTGGTTCAAAGTAACGGCGAAACTTCCGATGTCAAAGACTTTGACGCCGATGCCTCTGCTGCGCCAACGTTTCCGTCGAAGCGTGACGCGCACCTCCTTGCTCTCATTCGTACCCTGGAGCACCGGCCAACACGTGTCCGCGTGGAATGCGAGAGGCAGGTCATGCGCAGGCTGGAAGGAGGGTGCAGTGTTCCTCTCGGGGTTAGGACGGAGATTGTAGAGTCATCTCTGCCAAACGTATCCACGGATGTGGACACGAAAGTTCCGAATGACTCTAACGGGACACATACCGGCATTCCCCCACGACGAGTTCTTCACATGACGGCGGCGGTGTGGACCTTGGACGGATCGACCGAAACCCGTGTGTCGGACAGCGAGGCACTCGCGACACTCCCTTCCTCACCGTCATCCTCGGACGCCACCTACCCAGACGCCGCATTCGACTTGGACCTCGAAGCTGCGCACCGGCTTGCCGAGCGGGTTGTAGCTGCCTTAGAAAACGCGGGAGCACGAGCTATCTTGGATGAGATAAAGGGGAAACGTGAGCGGGGGGAGGTAGTTTTGGAGGATGTGTCGAAGAGGCCGAAAAAGAAGACTGCTGGATGAGTAAAAGGAAATGGGGTTTTGGAAGAGCCTCAAAACGAGCCTGGGTCGTGGAAGGTCGTGGACGACGGAAAACATTTGTTCCCGGCTGATTGCTGTTCCCAAATGACAATGAGTTTCATTATATTAGATTACCGCTATGCTCGAAATAACTTGGGCTCAAAGAAGTGTCAACGCGGTTTCTTTGATTTCAGTTCCTGGTCTGCTACGTTGCTTCTTGCTTCATTCGCGGAGTCTCGAACTGCATTCATTCCACCTAAGAAAACATAGGGGAACTCTCAGCAACCCCGGTGATCTTCATTTCTGGTACCCCTGTCCCTGTGCTTGGCGCCGTCACATTGTTATCAGAGTTTGTTTGCACTTCATTCGACGGTTTGTCCTCGTTCGCAGTCAGCGCCCACCATTCTCTCCACATAAACAAAACAGGCTTAGTCCAAAACGAGGATTGCTGAGGTGAGCATCAGTCAAAGTTCATGAGAGGTTTGAACCTACCAGAACAACACGACCCGCTACATCAACTACGCATACTAGAGGGTGAAACCAACCAGGAGATAGGAGCCCAGCAAGATGTACTTTTTGGCGTAACAACAAGATGCGGGGATGGAAGGTGTGGCTCCAATGTGAGTAACAAACGACGGGTCGACAGCCCACAAAAGCTCACTCACACGCCCAGGCAGCGTGCCAGCCACCCCATCCCACCGCCGCAATAAACTTGATCATTCTCGTGCCCGTGATTTCTCCTCCACGACCTCCCGCTGCCCACTTGCCAACTCCTTTGGCAGTCCACACTTGGCCCCCAAGAGCCGCAAGCGCCGCTGTGTGAGACCAAGGTACTGGGGCGAACAAAAATGGAACAGAAAGTAGGGCGGGAAAGTATGCAAATAGTTTGGCGAGGCGGGAAGAAGAAGGTGGGGACAATGCGACGAAGAGCAAGGGAAGTGCAACAGAGCGGTCAAGCAAGTGGAGGTGTGTATGAGAGAGCGGCAGTGAGAAGAGAGACGTGAACGAAAACAGTGTGGGGTGAAGCAAAATATGTGTTGAGGCGAAAAATATGGAGGACTGCGTTTGGTTGGTTGGTGAACAACCCATGAGCTTAAGCGGGAATATTTTCACGACAGCACCTACCCAAATCACCGCTCTCGCAACTGCACGTGCTCTAAGGTATCCCTGGTTCAGTGACCCCTTCGGAGTGAACGTCAATATGACGAACGCAAGAAGAAGACATGGTACTTGGGAGACCTGCAAAGCGTGTTTCGAAGTCCAACATATGAAGTGCACTTCGACGTGGAAAGAACCTACCCCACACCAAGCATGCCATTCTAGGTCATGCCACAATGCCCCGATGCTCATATCCTTCCCTTTCCCCTTCGTAGTTCTCCCCGCTCGAATGGAGCGGCTCATAGGGTCTATTGGATTCCAGTGTGCAAGAGCAACAATGCAGCAAATGTAGACGAACGCGTGTACAAAACCAATGCGGAAACCGGACTCCGCAATCTGGGTTTTCGGAGCGAGAGGGTAAGGTTCATATGCCGCCAATGTATCGTCCTGGGTCGATGAATCTTCGGCAGTTGGCTCAGAGGTGCTAGTGTCAAATTGCGGTGATGGTGATGGTGGAGCTGTGGGTTTTCCTGCCAGGTTTGCAATCGTTCAGTCTCAGACAACTCGATCATTGTAATCAAAACGTGTGAGCAGCCAGAAACAGGGCCCTCACTGATTCTTGAGACTTAGTGAAGTCATAGAAAACTCACGATGCCTTAAATCTCCACCCGCCGAGTTTGGAGACGTACCCAGTGTTGCGAAGAAATTCGGCGTCAACATCTCATTCGGTGTATGCATATCTCGAGACTTGTTTAACATAGGCGTCTGCACTGGTGCCAATTTGGGGGTGTATGGGACCTGACTTTGGGGTCGGTAGGCCGGTGGAACGGGTTGATACGGAAAGTTCTGGTACGAGGAGTAGGCAGCAGGTAGAGCTGTAGAGTTTTGAGGGAGATACTACAAAGGGCATTGCGATGCGGAAAGGAAAGTGAGCAATTGGCGCAAGTACAAGCATCCAATCCAGGCACCAAAAGGAGGATAACAACCAAAAGCCGCTATCTCCAAACCCGTACTCATAGCAAATCGACTCCAGTCTTTCCACATCCATTCTCACCTGGCTTTCGTAGCCTCGGCTTGCCATTCCAGGCTGAGAATAGTACGACGCCGCAGGGTCCTGGTACATTACGGGTGGTATTGGCGCTAGCTTGTCGATGACCGCATGATGGGTGACCAGGTGCCCGCAGTCACCACAATGAAGCGCTGCAAGTATGTGTGCGTATTCGGGACAGTCACACTTGAGTTGAGTCGGTAGTTATGTCCCACGTCCAAATCAAACCGAGGGCAAGCAACCACATACCTCCCAACAAGCACCGCGAAGGTTCTGATCCTCGTCCCGCATCTTGCATAAAACTCGTGTGTGGATGAAAAAGTTCCGGTGCCCGATTGGAGGGTCTGGCTACGTCGATTCAACGCTCCAATGGGTTCCAAACTAATCGCCACGGAATCGCTAGTCTCCTTTTGCTGCTTGGGAGGAATCGCGGGTTGATTAGTCTTGCTTCTGTGGTAATCGCGAATCAAATGCAGTAGATGGAAAATGAGGCAGCCACTCATCGCCTGGATTTACCATTTTACCCGCGCCCAGTTCTTCAGTCACACTATCCATTTCTGGGAAAATTATTACACAAATTGTACGATCATTCTTATCACACGTTCAGCCTCTTTTGAGTGCTTCAAACCCTGTTGATTTTAAAGTCTGACGAATAATTTGGAAGGAAGATCACGATGAAACTCACTCCTCAACAAACTCTCATAGTCGGGATCTCCTCCTTGCGTTCCAAAACCTGCAGCACCGCTTCCATTGCCCTGGGGCCCCTCTAAGCTGCCACTGCTAACGTATGGGTAAGTCGGGCCAGAGGTTTGCTTTCTTGTCACTGGTGAGCCTGGAGGTAGAGGGACAGAGAAGTCCCCATACTGTGGTCCTTGCCCTGCAGACGGGGGAACAAGAGGAGGAGGAGCGCCGGGTCGAGATCCCAATCTACCTGATCCAGTTGGAGGTGTGGATGCACCACCGCTGTCAATTCCTGCGTAGGGAGGGCCAGTGTCCATCCTCCCATGCCCAACACTTGCTCGTGATGCTGCTACTTCCCCGGCACCAACCATGTTTGGGGGAGTGAGGTCACCTGCGACATCCCCGAAATCAAATTCCTCAATGGCGTCGATTGGGTCTGGCTCAAAGGGGATATTGTACTGTTTGGCAATTTGAATAAGGTAAGATTGGACGAGAGAGAGGGGTGGTGTTTGGAGTTGGAGCTTGGTTACAATCTAGACGCGACAACCATAAGGGCAATAGAAGAGGGGGGGAAGCACAAAGAAAGAATCCGAAAGGCCACGTCATCTTCAGCTCTCTCGCGGTACTTTCCAATTCTAATTCACCTTGGAACTAACTGTCTCATATCGGTTCTCACTCGCGAGGATGCCCACGTCCTTTCCGAATTTGACGATCAGGAGGTCACGGATCTATCAAATCGGTAAGTAGGACTTAATTTGTGGGGTAAAACATCAACAAAACAGACAGCATCGCGGGAGGGGTCGGATGAAAGCAAACAAGATGCGTTCCCACCTGTGTACCATTTTACTTTACGTTCGCGCCCTTCCCACAGTCTCACCCAGAAACCCGACATCGAGCTCTGACAACCATAAATTTGCAAACTTCAACGTACCACCATCAATTCCCGCACATCTGCAAGGCGCGGCGCAGCATAAATTACAGTGTGTACTGCCTCTTCAATAGCGGGGTCCAGTCGTCTGAGGTCAGAAACAGGTGTACGGACGCATCCATGATCCCCAAAACAGAGTTTGATACCGCCGGGGGGTTTGGTGAGAGGTGTTCGAAATCAGATTTCATCTCTTAACTGTCCCAAAACGTCTGAAGCAATCATCCCAGTCCAATAGGCAGTAGTGTGGCAATGCTACGGTAAAACCTGACGGCTATCCATTTCCGCGACGTAGGATACCCTCATGAAAAGAGTTCAATGCTATTGCAACGTTTCCGATCTGAAAGATTGAGTCCTCGAGCTCTCGGCAACAACAGCTCCAGAAGGAGCCATCCCAACCCACTTGAGCGGGGACAAGATCCCATTTTTTAATTCATCCAAGACTCTCAGAATGTCTGCCTTATCCATCAGGTTTCAAAACGACACAACCCAACCTCTCCGTAAGACCTACCGAAGCGACTCAATCAAGCCGAATCTCGTAAGCAGCACGTCGCAATATATCTCCATTATCTCGAGAGCTTCCATCAAGTAATCTTCACGAATGATGTTCTCGACCTAAAGCACTCGGAGTTTCACGAATTGCCCACACTCCCTGACGCCCAGCTCTTAATCCATTTTATTGCTCACCCGAATCCTGGCACTCTCTCGTTTTCCTTGCCTTAGAAGCTCCCCGATCTCTCGCGCAGCAGCCTTGGTTTGCGATGTCTTCTTGCTATGAAGGAGTTTTAGACGCTCGATTGAGAGCTTGAGGTTTGTTTTTAGTTTGGTGAGATGCGCAGGCGAGAGGGACATGATGGAATTGGGGAAAGAAGGGGTGGAATGCCGATTGCCGTTGTTGTCGCTTTGGTCGCGGAATTCCATTCACCAATCTTTTCTGAAACTCATAACCTTCAGACGAGTAATTATGAACTGCGCACTATCTTTCCGCTTCTCATTCCTTTTGGTGAGTTGGGAAATGGGTGAGCGATGCGCCACAATCAGGCGAGCTGCTTGACCTGCTTGACCTGCTTGCGCCGCCGCTTGGGCGCCAAATTGCCGATGACACTCGGGTATATCTTTATTAACTCTCTGTGAACGAACCTGATGCTAGCCGACGAGCCTTCTCCCGGGTCCTCACACGACGAAAAACCTTTGGAACTCAACAATGAAACGGGGTCCACGTGCAAAGCGGTATCTACTGACACGCCAGTTTACAAGAGCCGAATCTGCTCTCGAGCGGCGAAAAGAGCGCGAGAAGGTGAAGGCATTTGAATCCGACACATTCCGTGGCCGCCCGCGTCATCGCTTCTTTTGGGACATGCCGACGCAATATGTAAGTGAGATTGAGCTGATACCTAAAAAAGTATCATCCGCTTCCTGAAACTTCTGCAATTAGTGCGATACCTTCCTGGAATCGTCCAATATGTCTTGGACGCGTCGCAGAACCTCTACGGAACGGCGGACGTCCTCCGTCTTCGCATGGGATATCTGAATCTCGTCTGGGGCCAATCTCCCCATGCAGTGCGCACCGCAGAAATCAACCCCAACGATGTGACGTATGCGACTTTGAGCAAGCTCAAGTTACTGGATTGGGTGTGCAAAGAGACGCTGAGGTTGTACGTACCTTACGCCATATCACCGAGACAAAACATCAAAGAGGACACGGTTTGCGGATACAAGCTTCCTCTAGGAGTGAGTTACAGCTGTAATAACTGTTCTTCAACGCAGTACGTTGAAGTGATGTCATTCCTCTCACTCGATTCAACGATTGTCTGACAGACCCATTTTGAAGTAATGCAAATGCTCCCCCAGAGGAGCCCCTTGTACTGGCCAAACCCTGAAAAGTTCGACCCCGACAGGTGGGATGGACTTGTCCCGGAGCGTTTCTGTTACTTTCCTTGGGGAGTAGGTGAGTAATCACTGGCGATAATAACGGGTTTCTCAAGCACTAATTTGCCGCCTGGTTTCGTAAGGATCTCGCGCTTGTCCGTTTGCAAACAAGTTATCGCTCGGCATGATGAAAGCGATGATCGTGGGGCTGCTCCTTGGGTCTGAGGTGGTTCCCATCCCGAATCAACCCACTGGCGGTTTGGTGATGGGACCCTGTTGCGCACGAGGTACGACTACTTGGTGTCACTCAAGGAGCGGTCATAGGAAAATTTCTCGGTCGTGGAAATTTTGAGCGGAAACGAAACGTCATAATTATTTAGCGTCAACAACAGCATCCTGTATTAGTATCTGTATTCCCTACATCATTTAAACTATTTCGCTTCGTCCATCTACTCGTCACCATCACCGCCTTCAAACCCTCCCATTTCTCCATCTCATCCAGCAGCTCTCCACCAGTGCAGTTCAGAGCATTATATCGTGTGAACAGCTTCTCCAACATTCTGAAACAGTCCTGCGAGTCCGCAAACCACTCCACGCGTGTGCGCGCGTCCTTCCCACCGCCCAACTGAACCTGCACACCCGTCGTCCCGCTTGATCCGCTGCCATCCGCACCTACGCCAGCCTCCTCCGGTCAAGTAGTATCCCCATCTCCAGACGTACCACGGCTCCATCTGTTCGTCGTCCTCGGCAATGCACGTCCGGAGCACGTCGAACGCGCGCGAGAGGAGGCCAAGTTCAATGAGCAGTTTGGCGAGACTCAAGCGGGTGGGGTACGCCGGCATGGCCGCGTCCACGGGTTCTCCGTCCGGGGCGGTCTCGGCACCGTCGAGGGCCGACAACGCCGATTCGAGCCACCCCCGGCACCTCCCGTGGCGCCCAGGGCGGCTTCCCGCGCGTCGTCGGGACGTTGCTGTGACAGGCGGAGCGAGGCGAGGTATGGAGGGCTTCGGGGGAGGAAGGGCTGTGGTGGAGAGCGCGGATGGCGAAGGTGGAGGCGAGTTGTTCGGCAGCGGGGTCCCTGTTGATTTGTGTGAGCGGGTATATTTGCGGCTGAAAATGTGATACTGCGTCCCAGACTCACCAGAGGTCGGTCATGTAGAGTTCCACGAGGCCACACAGCGCCGACGACACCTCCTCCCGCAACACCGTCAGGGGGTCTTCCTGTCGCTCTTCGTCACGTCCGTTCGCGAGAGCTTTGTTCGCGATCTTTCTGCCGAATGGGAGCCATAGGTCTATTGGTCTGGACAAGATGGATTGGGAAAGATGGGGACAGACGCCGAAGTGGCACCACCCCGAAAGTGGGGTTGTCGTACCTTACCATTACAAGCGCTCCCGTAGTATTTTTTAAGTAAATCGTTGGTGTCGCGATTAAACCGTTTGCACAGATACCGGGCTTCCACCATGGAGGTCTTGTACAGGCGAAGTTTGACAAAGTACGGACCAAGTCTTTGCCCGCCTGCCTCACGAAAAGTGCTGAGGGAAAAGGAAGAACATGCTGAACAAGTTGGGTCTGCTCATGAGCTCTGATCGACAGTGTGAATTAATTAATTAAATTTGAAACGGAGACTAGTATCTGATGAGCGCGTCAGTGGCGTCGTCCTTTTACTGTAATTCCTTCTGAGAGACTTGCTTCAGACATCATATTGCTACTTCGGCTTTTTTTTTTTTTTTTTTTTCCAGATATTCGCCGCCGAATATATGCGCCAGCTGCTTGTTGTGGCGGAGAACTTACGCAATAAACGTGCATGCCATTGCATTGCTGGCGGCTCTCTCTGGCTTACTCTGGCCGCATCACCAACGGCTCCGAGCCTGAACGAACGCGATGCTAGCCGACGAGACGTCCCCCGGGTCCTCGCACGGCGATAAACCTGTGGAACTCATGAATGAAAGAGGTCCACACGCAAAGCGATATCTTCGGTCGCGGCAGTTTACCAGAGCCCGAACTGCTCTCGAGCGGCGGAAAGAGCGAGAGCAGGTGAAAGCATTTGGAATCCGACACATTCCGGCGCCGCCAGCGCCATCGCTTCTCTTGGGTCATGCCGACGCAGTGTGTACGTGAGATTGAGCTGATACCTCAAAAAATGCCATCTAAACCAGAACTTTTTCAATTAGTGCGAGACCTTCCTGGAATCGTCCAATATGTTTTGGACGCGTCGCAGAATTTCTACGGAACGGCTGACCTCCTCCGTCTCCGCATGGGCCATCTGAGCGTCGTCTGGGGCCTCTCTCCCCATGCATATGCGCAGGTGTTGGAGAAATCGGACGACCTGTGGAAGGGCAAGGCCACCGACATCGATAACATGCGCAACGTGGTCCCGGAGAACGTCTCCCTTATGCTCGACGAGAAAGAAGTGAAGGCTTTCAAAGAGATTTTTGTGCCGAGGGCAACTGGCGTTGACTTCGGAAAGCTTACAAACGGATGCTTCCAGTACGCCAAAAGGTGTGCTCAGGTCCATGCAGCATCTCAAAATGAGCTTTCGGTCTGGACGCTATCCATGGAAATAGTGGAAAAGACTCTCACGACTGGGATGCAAGATTGGGACCCTCAACTCTCAAAGATGTATGTGACGTTCTACTCGGAGATGGTACAAAGTCTGGGGGTGTCGCCATTGCCATTTCAAATATGGAGGCTTCTGAATGACAGGACTTATCGACGAGTGGGTCTGACGGATTTTTTTTCTACATTGAGACAAATGAATTCACTCTTCCACAACAAACAGTGGATCGGCATTAAGGAGAATCTCCTGTCGGGATGGAGAAAAGGTTTGGATGACGTGCGTGATTCGGGGACTGACCTGAATAAGGGAACATGGAGTCTGTTCCGAGAGGTTGGTCTGGTCCTGGCGACATTTTTTATCTCTGCGATCTGAGAACTAAGCATATCCGACCCACAATCAAGGCGTTTCTTGATCTACCGGACCGCGCCACGGAAGATATGATACTTGTTTCGCTCAACACTGGGGGTGGAAGTCTGGCGTTCTCTCTTGGATGGGTACTTGTGGAACTTACACGAAACCCCAGCATCTTTGCACGACTTGCTGAGGAAGTGCGCACCGCAGAAATTGACCCCAATGACGTCACATATGCGACTTTGAGCAAGCTAAAGTTACTGGATTGGGTGTGCAAAGAGACGCTGAGGTTGTACGTACCCTATGCCTTATCGCCGAGACAGAATCGCAAAGAAGACATGGTCTGCGGATACAAACTCCCCGCAGGTGTAAGTTACAGCTGTTCTACGATGGTTTAATGTCGAAATGATGTCATTCCTCTCACTCCATTGTCTGGCAGACCCATTTTGAAGTAATGCAAATGCTCCCCCAGAGAAGCCCCTTGTACTGGCCAAACCCTGAAAAGTTCGACCCCGACAGGTGGGATGGACTTGTCCCGGAGCGTTTCTGTTACTTTCCTTGGGGAGTAGGTGAGTAATCACTGGCGATAATAACGGGTTTCTCAAGCACTAATTTGCCGCCTGGTTTCGTAAGGATCTCGCGCTTGTCCGTTTGCAAACAAGTTATCGCTCGGCATGATGAAAGCGATGATCGTGGGGCTGCTCCTTGGGTCTGAGGTGGTTCCCATCCCGAATCAACCCACTGGCGGTTTGGTGATGGGACCCCTGTTGCGCACGAAGAACGACTACTTGGTTTCACTCAAGGAGCGGTCATAGCAAATTTTCTCGGTCGTGGGAAACTTTGAGCGGAAACAAACGGCATAATTATAATAGTCTCGACAACAAAATCCTGTACTATTTGTATTTTTTTACTTCAACTAAAGCGTTACGCGTCGTCCATCTCCTCGTCACCATCACCGTCCCCTTGCACCACCACGTCCTCCCAATCATCCCCTTCATCGCCCCCCTCGTCGTCTTCTTCACCGCCTTCAAACCCTCCCATCTTCTCCATTTCACCCAGCAGCTCCGTTGCGTGCTGCACCATGCTCGAAAACGCCGCCAGTTCCTGATCCTCCTCGTCCTCTGACGCATCCGTCGCCATACCGTCACCTTCCTCTTCCCTCCCCGAATGCAGCTCCTCCTGCTTCAGAGCGTTGTATCGTGTGAACAGCTTCTCCAACATTCTGAAACAGTCCCGCGAGTCCGCAAACCACTCCCCGGGTGTGCGCGCGTCCTTGCCACCGTCCAACTGCACCTGCCCAATCACACCCGTCGACCCGCTCGCCCCACTACCGTCCGCCCCACCGCCAGCCTCCACCCCGGCCAAGTAGTATCCCCATCCCCAGACGTACCACGGCTCCATCTGTTCGTCGTCCTCGGCAATGCACGTCCGGAGCACGTCGAACGCGCGCGAGAGGAGGCCAAGTTCAATAAGCAGTTTGGCGAGACTCAAGCGGGCGGGGTACGCGGGCATGGCAGCGTCCACGGGTTCTCCGTCCGGGGCGGTCTCGGCACCGTCGAGGGCCGACAGCGTCGACTCGAGCCACCCGCCGGCGCCTCCCGTGGCACCCAGGGCGGCTTCAAGCGCGTCATCGGGACGTTGTTGTGACAGGCGGAGCGAGGCGAGGGTTTGGAGGGCTTCGGGGGAGGAAGGGCTGTGGTGGAGAGCGCGGATGGCGAAGGTGGAGGCGAGTTGTTCGGCAGAGGGGTCATCACTGTTGGTTCGTGTGAGCGGGAAGATGTGCGGCTGAAAATGTGATGCTGCGTCCCAGACTCACCAGAGGTCGGTCATGTAGAGTTCCACGAGGCCACACAGCGCCGACGACACCTCCTCCCGCAACACCGTCAGGGGATCTTCCTGTCGCTCTTCGTTATGTCCGTTCACAAGAGCTTTGTTTGCGCTCTTTGTGCCGTTAGCCGAACCATTGGTCTGAGCAACGGGCTGACCTGGTGCCAATCCTCTTTCCGATTCCAATCGCTCTATTCGCTTCTCCATCATCTTCACACCTTTCTCAAACGCTTGCGCAGCTTCCAGGCCGGTAGTGAGTTGGCCCAAACACATTGTCCGTGCCCACGAAGGGGGGCGAAGTATAGGTTCGGCCCACGCGGGGTCCTCTGCAACCGCCGAAGCGACGGCGGCGGCATCCTCGATATCACGCGGCTCATCCGGAGTGGGGTCCAGCGTCTCCGCAAGCGAAAAGTGGGTGCGAGCTTCCTCGAGATCCCCGAGCTCGAGAGCCACCCGACCGGCCAAATCCAGCAATCGAGGGTTGTTTGGGGCCAGCGCGACCGCCTTTTTGACGAACAGGCCGGCAGAGGGGAAGTCTAGGGCCTGCATGAGCGATGCTACCCTGGGCAGAAGATCCGAAACAGTGAATGTAGCTTTCTTTGGTGACGCCGCGGACATTGCCGAAGAAGTCGCGTGGGAGGTTGATGCGGGCGCCCGCTTTCGTCGTGTTTTCATAGTGGGAATTTATTTGCCTAAAGGAGGGGACAATGAAGAGCTGTGAGGAGAAAGAGAAAGCGAGAGCCCGATGAGGCCACAGGCGTCAACAACCACCAAAACAGAGCACGAAAAAGAGCGTAGATACATAAAATTTATTTACATAATAAAGAGTGAAAGCGCTTTGCGTGTGGGTTTGAGAGCTTCCGCGACCGAGACAGAATAGCGGCAGCCATGATCGGCACATCATTCATGCGAATGAGGATTGCAGTCTTGGATACCGAAACTGGGGTGGGCCTTCTGACTGGGTGGGCTGTTGGTGCGGTGCTGCGGTCACATCGGCTGCGTGCACCCATTCACCGCCGTTGCCAAAGCCTGGCAGAATACGCCGATTTCCGCCCTTGTCGTGAAGTCTGCACTCATGGGGGATCGCCTTCGCATGCATGCGCATGGTACATACATTTCTAGTCGATCCATCGTCCATACGCGTGAGCACCCTTCCAATCTGAAAGCTTCCATCGCAGGCAACCCATTTCGGCTTGATACGAATATTCTGTTGTTGTCCCGACTTAATGCAACACCTGTTGGTCACGTAATTCGCCTTCAAGGGCGGGCAAGGGGAACTAAGGGCAAGGGAGCGATCCATTTGCAAATACGGATCCTGAAGGGAATCAACGAAACCGCAAATTACGAAATTGCCTCATATTAAAAGCCGTGCCGGTGGCCATCTGGACCATCAATCAATCGTCTGCCTATCATTACACCCATCCAAGGATCAATCATGCCTCAGCTCAAAGTCGCACTCGCTGGAAACGGTGAGTTCTTCACCGTCATCCAAAACCCTCGATTCGCTCCTCACACTCACACTCACACTCACACCGCTCCAATCCAGGACCGTTCGCCGACATTGTCGCCAAAGCGCTCCTTGAAACCAAGAGCTTCGACGTCGTCGTGGTCGGACGCAAAGAGAAGGACACCGTCGCGGGCGCTTCCACGAAAATTGTGCCAGCCTGGGATGTACCAGGACTGACAGAGGCATTTGCTGGTGAGACTCTGTCACGATGGACATCCTCTCCCCACCAACGTGTTTTAAACCCCTAATCTTCTTTCCTCCAATGAACCACAGGCGTTGACTATGTTATCTCCACCCTCGGAATGTTCTCCCTCGCCGACCCACAATTCGTCGTCATCCACGCCGCCAAGGCCGCCGGTGTGAAAGGGATCGTTCTGTCCGAGTACGGTGTCCCCGTCACTGCGTGAGTTGTGAAGTGCCCTTGAAACAAACCAACGGGCACGCTTTGAACCTCCTTTGACAACAAATAGCTACCCGAAATCAATGCTCGGTGGACTCAAAGTACCAGCCCGCGAGCTGGTGAAGCAAGTTGGTCTGGATGTAAGTCTCGCCGTCGGGCATTGACACCCTCGAACACACGCTTCATCTGGACCTCTCAAACCTTACTTCAGTGGATCGCATTGATCAACGGCTTCTTCCTGGACTACCCCTTCTCCGCCTTCTCGCCCGACGACGCCACCAAAAAAGCGCTTGTTATCGGCTCACCCGAGGCCAAAGTCAGCCTAGCATCCCGAGAGGTAAGAGCGCTGCCGCCGAAAGGTCTTCGTGTTAATGGGAAGTAAATCTGACCTCACCATCAAATTAGGATGTCGCAGCATATCTCGCGCAAGTCGTTCTCCGCTTCGACGAGTTCAAGAGCGGTGAAGTTCAGGTGTCGGCAGCCACGGTGTCGGTACGGGAAGTGATCGCCGAAATCGGAAAAGCGAAGGGTAAGTAAATCGGCACGACCGGTGCTAAAGCGACGCCCCTCTGACATCACCCCACGTCTGCAGGCATCACGTACGAAATCGTGTCGGAACCTGTCGGGGAAGCCGTTCCCAAGTTTCTTGCGAACACGCAGGACGTGTTCCGCCTGATTGGTATCGCAGCCGCGCAAGGGTTCGCGCTCAATGACAACGACGTCACGGCAAAGTTCCCATCGGTGCACCCCAAAGGCCTCGACTACTGGATCCCCAAGTTGTACGGAAAGCAGGAATAGACATTCACGCATATTGAACTGTTATTATTGTTGATTCTTTTATGATAAATAGACACCTAGCACATGATCTCGCCTATCCCTGATGAGCTGATCCAATTCTAGCAGTTCAGCGTTCCATAGATCCAGCAACACGCTTGACAGTTGCGAACCCCTCCGCGGGAGAGAAGAATTCCCATGAGGGCGAAGTACCACAAAGTAAGCACGAACCCAATGGCGGCGACAACTCGACGGCGCCGGACGCGATGAAACTCGGTCGTTGGCAGATGCCACAGTCCTGCAAAGAGGGACAGCCCGAGTCGCGCAGGGAGTGAGAGTGTCTTGCTGCGCTTTTCGCCCGGCAGTGGCGCTGACAGAACAGTGGTCGACATCACTCCCATGTACGAAGAGAAGGTGGGGCTTCCGTGCTGTTGAGCGGGTGTTGCGGTGACCATGCTCGTTAGAAACAAGCCCGAGAAGAAGCCGGTCAAAAACCCAGCGCTGTGCATGAAGTTGTCGAATATCTGGAAGGTACCAATTAGGTGGTGCTCATCAGGCTGGAACAATGCCAACGAGTCTCACAGGGATGACGCCGATGCCGATAAACGTTGTCGCGGCAACAATCCAATATCTGCAGAAAATAGGACGCGTCGATGTGCGGCTCCCGCCAACGCAAGTGTTGCGACTCTCACAGCAATGCCCACCACTTGTTTCGCGCAACATCAAAGTTCACAAAGAGCTGCGCTGCGAGGGCACCAACCACACCGCATATAGAGCCTGAAGCTCCAACGCCGACGGTGTTGCTCCTTCCAAACACCGCGCTTGTGACATTCCCGCCAAGTCCGGAGATGATCCAAATCAAAAGAGTTCTGACCGGCCCTTCGAAGCGTTCCAGGCGAAGCACGAGTCCAATTTCAGCAAAGCCATTCAGCACAAGATGCACCACTCCACTGTGGAGCCACGAAGCAGTAAACAGTCGAAAGTACTGCCGCGATGGTGCAGACCGCACCAGGTCGCCGGCAAGACCACCCCATGCGATGAAAGAGTCAACGCGGGGTCCAATCATTGGGTTGACGGAGAGGGAAGCAATACCAGGGTATGGGGGAGCGAGAATAGGCAGAAGAAAGCACACTGTATGTGCTAGAGGCAATAGAATCGACAGTCTTGGTGCAAAAGGCGGATGTAAAGGTGAGGCCGGTGGTGTTGGCCAGGTGTATTGAGGTATCCACGGGGTCTGGTCCAACTCATAGATTTTCATGATGGCACGACCAAATGGAATTCGCTTCCTGATGTGTTCCGAAACCGTTGAAAAGGGAGACTTGCTTTTTTGAAGCGCGATAAGTGGTTCTTGTATTCGAACAGCGAGAGCGCGATTAGGTTTCTGCGGAAATACAGGAATCGTTTGGTCCAATGGTCGTGCAAGGACCGCTGCCGAAGGAATTGCAAGCGTTTCCGAGGAAGGCGCCGACTGGAATGGGCGAATACGATGTCTTGCATCTTCATTGGTTTCCAGTGAGCGCCAAGCTACCATGGTGTAGCCAGTGTATCCATTAAAATCTTCATTGGTTTCCTGTGAGCGTCCAGCTACCATGGTGTATGGTGCATGGTGAATTGGTTCGAATGAGGGTCCTGTGCTTTGTGGGGTAGAATCGGAATC
Organism: Gonapodya prolifera JEL478; assembly: GCA_001574975.1. Classification (NCBI taxonomy): domain Eukaryota; kingdom Fungi; phylum Monoblepharomycota; class Monoblepharidomycetes; order Monoblepharidales; family Gonapodyaceae; genus Gonapodya; species Gonapodya prolifera. The sequence continues at coordinate 1,448,461 of KQ965731.1, forward strand.
TTTCCATGAATAGTCATCATCCTGAGAACTTTGCGGGAACTCGAGAATTGGACTGGAAGGTTCCATCATTGCGGGATGATTCGGTGAGTGTTGGTTTCCCGCCAGGTCTTCGCACGGGGCAGGGTCAAGGGTCATGCCGCACACTGCTTCACGGGGGGCATAATCACCTGAAGTAACAGAAATTAAATAGATGATTCTCTAGCATTCTACATGCGATGCCATGCCGTCCATTTCAATGTTACTCGAAGAGCACATCGCTTCCTTTCGCTTTCGCCTCATCCAGGAATAGTTTCTAACGAGGCCGTCATAACATCAGTCACACATCCACGGTTCTCGAAAAGGACATGCACTCACCGCTACGCGAGACCCGAACTGTGTTGCCCTTTTCTTCTCTTTCCACACACTTTCGAATCCCAGTCGCCTTGCAGCCATCCTCAAAACCCATTTATCACCAACCAAGTCATCCCTTCCACCCTTCGCGGAACCACCTATGTCGACTGGGTCCACTTCCGTACCGACGCCGAAAGCAACCTTTTCCCAAATTGGTGTGCATGCGCACCAATCCAACACACCCGGGTCGAGGAACGGATATCGCACCTCTCTACCCCAGTCACTAACTACACGGTCGTCTCGTCCCAAATTTCGACTTGGGAGTCGAGCGGCATCTGCCGCGAGGGATTCCGCCAATGACACATATCCCCCGTTGAGATAGGCAGTTCGATGTCGTGAATAGCCCCCCAGGAGTTCGTCCGCGCCAAGTCCCGACAAGAAAACCCTTGCAGGAGTCCGATAGTGAGAGGCTTCAGAATCTTTCTGCTCGCCAACCACTCCGACCCCTCGCGCCGCCCACCAAAACACTCCACCCAAGTCCCTATCCATGACGCTGCTCAAAGGGGTAATGAGACTCTCGACGATGGGTCTCCACGCTAGAGCCGCGGAAAACGGAATGTTCACTGCGACGAGCCGCCAAGGTCGTCGAGGCCGGAGTCGCCGAAGCTCCGCTAACGAAGCAAGGGCCGTGATTCGATCGGGGACGAGATACGTGGGGTCCCACGGTGAAGAAAACTCCGGGTCGGGACAAATGGGGTTAAAAGTTGGTGGTACGAGGCTACCAGAGCTGCTGCCTTGCAGCTCGGCGTACGATGTCTGATGAGAATGCTTGCCTTCGAACCCATTGCGTCGACTCTCCACTCCACGAGACCGAGGATTCTCGAAAGCCTTGGTGGGGCATCGTATACAGATTACAAAATGTACTTTGAATGCAGGAAAATCTGTGAACCTCACCACATTGATAAGGTCAATCCCTTCTCCATCGGGAACATCTCGAAAAATTGTTCCAGTTTGTTACTCTGTGGAATCCATCCAACGGTTAGAGATGGAAAACTTACAGGAGTCAGCAAGAAGAGCCAGTACAGAGCAATCTAGCCCTCCAGAAAATAGAATCGCCAATCTCGTTGGCGAATGTGTAGTATTTCCCGGTATACATTCAACCCGCAAGCGAACTGAGTTGTTGATGGCATCAAGAAAAGAATCAACAGTAGCGCCTGAAGGATGCTCTAATCGCGGCGTCGTAGCAAGGGAAGAAGGCGCTGTTTGTCGACTGATGTCACCATGACCGGAATGTGCGAGACCAGGCAAAACGACAGGGGCAAGCAATTGATTCAGGAGTGAGCTGCTAACACGTACAGATAGCGTCTCCTGTTGAAAAGATATTAGAGAGAAGACAAACTCAACGCGCACATCACCAACCTCCCTATCGTCATGACCGAGCTCTAAAGAATGGATCCCCACCGGAACTTCTTCCCAAAATCCCTTTGGCCACTTCGCAACCTCTGCCCCACTTTCCAAAGTGTCACCGGAGTTACGGGTATATGGTGTTGTTGAGACGGAAGAGACGAACAATCCACCCAGAAGACTCGAGGTGGATCCGACGGGCAAGTGCCACAATAAAGAGCGTCGCCCGAGAATATCTCGACCGATGAAAAGAGTAGCGGTACCAGCCTGCGACAGAGGTTTTCGTTCACATAGAAACACATGGGGAATGAAGTTTGGCGCAATGATTAGAATTCTGGTGTGCCTGTGAGTCGAACAAGTTAACAAATAACACATTACATGCGTAACCCACGTGCCAGAGAGCAAACGCCCATTCCCCGTTTATATTGGAGAAAAGGTTCTCAAGGCCCTCTCGCACTTCCGAGACGGTCGAATGACGCAAAATAGGTCGGACCAAACTTGCAAGGATCCGAGTGTCGCTTTCACTGGGGCCCATCTTTCCAGTACTTTTATCGACTTGATTTCATTCGAAAAGAACCTTCTCTTACCTCCACGCCCGCATACACTTCCCCATTCCAAAAGAAAAGGGATTGGTGTTCATTGGAATCGCTGACGAAAATGGGTTGCCGTATGAACTCTGATCGAAGGTTCAGGACAGAGCTGAAGAAATAGTAGCAAGTGTTTCCATTCTCCACTCTGTGCTCGCCGATCGCGTCAGGACCTCGACGGGAGACTCGATCACCTAAAGCAGACCAAGCGTTTCGGAATTTTTCGGTGTCTGACAGAGATGCTCTCTTGATTTTGCCCAGGAAGTGAGGCAGAGTGGTTATGGCAGCAGAAAAGTCAGACTTACAACAGCAGACACCAGGATTCCACACATGTGCTATATAGTTGTTCGCAGGGGTGCACTCGTTCTTGTTTCCCTGCCTCGATGCCGCGCCCCCAATTCCAGTGACCACGGCCGGGTAAACTTTCGCTCCCCCTCCACTGTGTCGTGTGAACGTGGAGGAGTGAGAGAGTGCGGATGAAGACTGGAAAGAAGATACTCGAGAGCTTGATACCAATACTCCCCAAATGCACGCGCGCCCTGTCCCCTTCCAATTAATAATGAACAACCTGTATGGCATTCCGTCCGGATCCATACATTACTGTATATCTGCAATGAACTTACAATTATGCAAATGCAACACGTGAATAAAGTGTCTTTTTAATTAATCAAACCTCCGCCCATGACTACCCGACCCACCACTCCGATGTCGGGTGTCTTGATTAGGCAGCGTCACGACTACCGACTGTGGGCTCTCTCCGCCATAAGCGCGGATCAATTGTTCACTCTCCTCCTCTTCCTCTTCCTCATCATCGGACGGGGTTTCCGGTCGGGGGGACCGACTGACCCACTTGCGACTGCGATTCCAGACCGCCCAGACAGGCACAGAAACGGCGGCACAAGCAACAGAGAGGTAGAACACGGCGGATGCGCCATAGCGCGCGTAAAGGTCGGTCCCGAGGCTTGAAAGTGAAAGTGTTATGGTTTGGTCTGTGCAATTCAGGCCCTTCTTTACTCACTAGCTCCCAACGACAGACGCAACTCCAAAGGACACGGCATTTAGGATTCCGACCATGGTTCCCTTCAAAACACAGTTATGTTTCCACGAAGTGACACACCGACAAACTCCTCAGAGCTCACCTTCACGGATTCTGGAGTCCGCTCGCTCACATGCCCAAACAGCGCGGACCAAAACAAAGCAAAGCTTCCACCTTGCAGTACGTCTGCCGCCAAAATCCACTTTGCGTCAGCGAGGAACCCCCCGCCGTTCGCAACTGCCTCCGAGACTGCAACATAAACTAAGGCTCTCGCCAGTTGGGTGACGATACCAATAAATAAAGTCATGGAGGTTCCGACTCGGGATATCACTCGAGAAGAGAGGAAAAAGAGGGGGACTTCGAGGAGGACTGAAATTGGGCCAAGAAGCCCGAGGAGTGTTTTGGACGCGTTCAAATCAGACTTAAGAGGAGTAAAGTGCCAAGTGTGGAGTGTTATTGATCGAACACAATGAAAACCTTCTTCCGTCAACTTACAGTCAAGAAAAAATTGACGACTGTCTGAAGTAGCACCCTGGACGTGAAGAAAACGAACGACAGAAACAGCGATAGGGCTACTACTGGAGACCGAAGCGTATCCAAAAGTCCTTTTGTCTTTCCCTTTGCGGCTCCAACGTCCTCACGACTTTCCGTGTCAACAGGCTTCACACTGAGGAAATCCCAGGGAGCCACGAGACACACGGCAATCGTCATAACGCCAAACGTAGCGTATAGACTCCACATCCCGTCCAAGGACCCATGCCAGACATTGTCCACCCATACTCCGGTGATGAAAGTACTGCTCGCTTGTCCGATTGTCGCAAACACCCGCTGTTCCCCGTAGCTTCAAAAAGTACACTTTCAGCTCATGCGAACCAGAACATGGACATCGTTGCTTACAGATGCTGCCTTCCTTCCCCAAGGTACCGTGCAACATAGGCATCCATGAGAGGTCCGATACCACTGACGGTGAATGCAACTCCTCCCAATAACGCCAAACAGATCCAGTATCGCTCAGACGATCCCACGGGGGTCTGTTTGAGGGCGTCCAGTCCAAATGCCAAGTTCAGAATTGTAGACCCTATCAGGCAGAAGAAGAATATCGGTCGGAACCAGCCGGGCCGGTCGGAGAGTGTTGTCCACGCGGTGCCTGGAGTTTCGGTCATAAGAAAGAGGGATGGCAAGGTTGACAAGTTTTTCCTCACCTCCAATGAAGGCGCAGATGGGGGTGACAAGCATTGTGTCTTTGATTTGAATGAGAGTCAACGACAGTACATCCTTGAGGTAAAGTGGGAGGAGGACGGGGGCTATTTGGAAGAAATCGATCCAGAAAGTCAAATGCGACGTTAAACAATCCGGAAAACGCCACGAACCTGAGCCGCTCATCATCGAAAATGTCAGATATAGCGCCTTTGGAACAAGGAGCCCCGCTGTGGGGCCCTCGGGCTGCTTTTCCGGCGGCATCATCATCTCATTTCGCACTGGGACTTCGAAGGGTCGAACTGACGCCTCAAGACAACTGTGGCGCAGATCACACCTTCAGTTCCGCGTTTACCCCTGCGTTTCACATGGAAACGCAAATTTTGTCCCTCATTTCGCAGAAAAGTGCGACGACAACATGCTGCCTTGTTGATTCGTCAACGGGATCCAGTATCAGTCTCAACGAATTAAAAATCAAGTCACTCAAGTTTGCAGAAGGACTCAAGTTGTTCGCCGGACTCCGGCCTGGTACACTCGTTGCGATGAGATGTGGAAACACTATGGAAGCTGTCATATCTGCGCTCGCGGTGTGGATGACGGGTGAGCTCTTCGGATCGTGTTAAAAACTTACGTTCCGATACTACAACGCATTCCAGGAGGAAATCTACTGCTCCTAAAAGCGGTCGCAAGTGATCGAGAGATTGCTGTTATGCTTATCGACAGTGTATGTTTTGTTCGTTCAAAGACCCATGCATGTTGCTAAAAGCGAGCAAAAGGAACCCTCGTACATTTTAGTCGAACCGTCTCTCCTCGAATCTACGCTCAATGCGACAGAAATGATCAAATTTCCAGTGGATAAGATCATAACCCTGGGACCCTCTGGGACATTTCCCGACCTCAAGACCGTTGCGGCGCTGGGTGAGGACCCGGAAGATACAGAGCCTTGTAGGACTGCTTCGAGCGATCCAGCATTGGTCGAGTATCACCGTGGAGTCATCGGGAGAGGTGAGAAACACCGGGAGTTTGATTTCTTCTGTGCGAGCTCACCGTCATTCCAGGTCACACTGTGTCCTATTTCGCTCTTGCCTCATCACTTACCATTTCCAACCCTGCAATCTACGCGGGTGCTGCTCGGGTCTTCACTGCGATTCCATTCTGCTCTGCTGTAGGCCTTGTTGCTTGTGTTTTGAAACCGCTGTTGCAGGTTGGAGGACTTGTGATTCCAGGCGACGACTTGAATGCGAAATTTTGGGCTCCAGGGAACTACCGTGATATTCGACTCCTCGACGTGGATGCACAATAGTCTTTACGACCAACCAATTGGGACCACGGCACTCATTCCCCTGAAGTCCTGGATCGACACCTCAAGCCAATTGGATACAAGGTCTGAAGTCGCAGTCGAATAAAAGTATCACCAAAGTTTACACTATTTACCAACAAAGAAATATCCGACCTATCGTAGTGGTGACTTCGGAAGACTTGAATTCTGTAACGATGTCAGACGAGCTTACCAGAGACGTACATAGGTCTGGTGGTGCTCTTGCCTTTGGTGAGTGGCGTTCTGTTTTTCATACATGGTGTTGACGACAAGTTTGAGTTCCATCTTCTGGTCATCAGTGTTCCCCTGTGCGCCATCCCTGTTGTTCTCCTCTTCTTCGGAAGAGCTACCTCGCGGACACAATCTGTGGATACCTTCAGACGGATTACATCGTGGTGGTTGGCAGCTTGTCGGATTCATGCTTGGCTTTCGTGTAATTCCAACATCAACTTTCTCCCCCACAGAAATTCATGTAATGGGGCCTGCTTGCGTCGATGGTATTTTTTTCAGTGACACGGAGTCGAAAACAATTGCGGACAGCGACGGCTGGATGCGAACAGGTATCACGGGAAACATTGAAGACGGAGCATTGCGCTGGGAAGGTGCCACGGAGGTAGGCGAATTGAAAGAATGACGATATTGTCACTGTGATGTGGTAGACGCCTTTAACGATTTATCAGTGTCTGTTTGAAGTTTCGAAAGTTCCAACCTCTGCTACTGAACTGTCTCTTTATTTTCAACGCCACCCGGCAGTTGAGACCTGTTTCGTGACCGTCAGGGAAAACTTACCAGTTGCGCATGTGAAATTATCCGCCTCCTCGAATTTGATTAAGCTCTCGACAGCAGGGCTGATGGAGCATTTTAAGTCTTGGATGCTGGAGAATCCTCTTGGACCAGCGGGAACCTTTATTGCTGGCTACCTAAGAGAAGTTGTTCTCGGCGGAATAGTGTCTATAAACAACGATATGAAATTGTAATAGTTAATATTGTAACGTGGAAAGTAGAAAGCAACCTGATGAAGCACTTGAGTGGCCGCAGAAGCATCTTCACTTTTCAGAACTTTCCAACGGAATATCGGCAGTGATTACCCCGCTTCCTGGGCAGTGGAGGAAGAGCTATCGTTGCGTTCCTCTCGGAGCGGCTCTCCCCGGAGCAGAACTTTGAGCTCCTTCACTGAACAAGAATTATGGCCTCACTTCCTCCCCCGTTGCGCCCGACCACGACTCGGAGGGTCTGCAAGCGCTCGATGTTCTCTACCCTGCGAGACCGCGAGGCAGGTCTTCACGCCCAACAAGGTTCTAGACGGCCCAACACAAACTCGGTCAAGCAGAGACAATTGACTTGGAACGTTCACCCCGATATCACTTTCTACGACGTAAGGATGCCACCAGGATGCCAGCAGCTTCATTTCCGGAAGTTCTCACCTGACGGGAAGGTGAGTATTTGCTATCCTTGGGGCAGGATTTCTCAGTTTCGATTGAGCGGATTTACACTGCATAACGTTCACTTCGTACTTTCAATATTAACGATGCGGTATCTCATGAAATTCGGTCGTGTGATCTTCCTCGATCTTCCTAGTGTCTGGTGGCATTCAGCAAATCGAACCATTCTCTCGTTATTTTGCGTTATCTGGGCCCTGGATGCTCATCTACATCTACGCGAGGTTCTTCGAAACGAGATACCAGCAACCCGGAGCACGCGCCGATGGACAACATATCCAATCTCACTCCAATTCGTGGCTCACGACCAAGCTCTGCCGCTAATGGTACAGCAGCTCTCGCTGCGGAGGACGATCGCTTATCTACACACTCGCCTACAGCATCTCGGTGGGACTCGCCGTTTGGGGATTCCTTGGAGAGCCAAAGGGTTTTCTCGGACTTCTTTTCGGTGGAGTACGAAGTGAATGTCACTGCTGGGACAGAAGTCCTTTGCAAAGAGTTCTCTCTATTCTCCGAAGATGGAAAGTTTGTGAGTGACCTATTATGATAGCACGGTGTCCTCAGGGTGTTATATATAATATTACGTGCCCTTCAAGCTTGTCCTCGCTTCCGCCGTACCTTCATCAACCCCTCCACTAGAAGAAAACTCTGGCTCTCTCACCTCCATTCAGCAGTTGGATGACGTTACCTTCTGGGTTGTGGAGCTGGCACATGGAACGGTAAGCTTCGTACTCATTGCATTTGAGCATCCTGCCATGATTTCCAACCTTGCTGTAGATCGTTGACAAACGCACTTTCAAGTCGGATTACATTTACTTGTCAAATCATGCTGGTGTCTCTCTCTTGGGAAACAGATTACTCATTACAAGCGTCCAGAATCAAACTGTTTACATGATGGAAATCATGGTAAGTTGGCATAAATTTCCCAGGTGACTTTGATCACCGAGATCAGCTCTTTGCCAGCCCTCCGGAAGACTCAACCATGTCCGTAGCCTGGGAACAGACCTCCTCCCAGATGATGGTGATCTCCTTCGTGATCTAAATAATCGTGAATTGGAGTGGAGGCGAACGTCAGAGTCCGTTTCAATACTGAAGAGTTCCCCACCGTCCACTCCGGAAACACGTGTGCGACCATCAGGAAGTGTTCTCGGCAAACGTCAGCGGCCAGTGGAGGACGAGGGTGAAGATTTGGAGGATAATGAATTGGGTCCACCGCCTTCAACACGCCCAACTTTCCGGGCGAATATTCGTCGTTTAGCCGTCCCATCTATTACAACTGGTCCATCTTCAGATGTGCCGACACTCGCTTCTGGGGGTGGTACGAGTCCACCCGGGAGCTGGAGTCCTGCTTGGACCACGGGAAGTGGTTCTCGCCTTCAAACGCGAACAACTCTTCGCTCAATCGGTGCAGCAAGCCAACGACTGTCTAGTGGTACTCCTAACCGGCCTCTGACACGCGAGGATCCCCCCAATGATTTGATGCTGTCCGGTTTGAAACATCGCTTGATGGCGTTCCTACACCGTCGCGCTATGGCTTCTGGAGATATCAATCGTCTTCGGCACTTCTTCCTGAGTTGGGATTACTTTGCATCGCTGGTTATATGGCGGTGTGAGTGGATGGATGCCGCAACAATTGTGTTCAAAATGGGTGGTGTCGACGCGATAGGCAAAAGTGACCCTCCAGCCGCCGCGCCCACATTCTTGCTGATCTTTCATCTTCCCACCGTGAGCGTGGTCGGTTTCCATGAATCCTGTAGTCCAGATCTTTTGGACTGGTACGAGACGGATGATAGGTGGCGGCGGCAGGCGACTAGTCGCGTGAACTGGTGTGCCAGCATGTCCAACTCGGACAAAGCCAGGGAAACTGTTCGTAAGAGCATGTTTGGGCTCTGGAAAGCGAAGAATGGCGGGTGAGTTCAAGCTCCATCTCCTTCTTGCTTGGATGTGCTCCACAACACATCGATGTTCCTCTCAGTTCACAGCAAGCGATCAAGCGTGCCCTTGCGAATCTTCCGCACAACCCTCAGGCATACAGCGAAACTCCCTATTGGGATCAAGAGTTGTTCAGCTACGATGAAAAGTCCATAGGACCCCTTGAAAGGTGAGACTGCGACCTTGGAAATCTACTTCGTGCACTGCTACAGCATGTATTGGCGATATACAGGCCCAAAGTCGTTGTGGACTTTCCGTTGAAATGGTTCAACCGAGTGACTGGAGAGCACGTTTTTTCCATTGACCCGTTCCCGAAACCATACGGAATAGGGCCGCCACGAACGAAGTGAGCCTTGATTGTGTTATCTCGGTGCGCTCCATTTACCAGGCTAATTTCTTTCCTAGGCACTATGCGGTCTTCATCTTCCATCCCACCGACCCGTTTTGTATCACGGTCATGTTTCAGGCGCAACAACAAACTGCCGTGAACATACACGCTCGGAGGTGTGTCGGATAATGCTTACGGTATACCATTATGTGTTGTTGTGGTGGAAGGGGTGGGAAGGGGTTGACCCAGTGATACCTGTTTACAGATGAACGTTTTTTTTCACACAATTTGATTCGAAATGCGATTATCACTGCACTCTGAATTGCGTCGATGCACAATGTAGATGAATGTAAAACACCTTGCAACATTCTTGCAGAACATAGCAACCCTTTCTTTGACTCAGTCCTTGCACGTTCTTGATTCCGACACCGTCGGCAAGATTCCACATGCAAGGAGGAAAGTACTTTGATCGAGCTTTCCACGAGTGATGGGACGGTCTCTAAAGCTGTATCGTCTAAGGCCACAGAGAAGTGACGATGTTGCCTCCCACGATCTTTGTACCCGGTCTTTGCACTGACGGCTGGGTACAGTGACCCTTCCCCAACGGCAACCCGCCGCCCTCCATACTTTGTCCTCCCGTTAGGTTTCTCATGCGCTTTCCGCAAATCATATGCGCATGGGAGCGGTCGTGGCTTGAGAGGGGGGTCGCAGAGCAGTGTAATTTCATTACTTCCTTAAATTAGGGTAATTCCAAAATCTTCAATACATGATCGCGCTTAAAAAGTACGAAACAAACGGGTACTACTGTAGTATTACGTAAGCCAGTCCATGTCACAAGGAAACCGAGTCCCCGACCCGCAGCATTTCGAGTTGATCCTCTAGCGCTGGCGCAATCGTCGCCAACGCACCCATATGGCGGTTTCGCGTGTCGTTTGCAGCAGGCACTGCTTGTCGCACCGAGGATGGGGTCCGAGAGCTGACGGGCCCGCTGACTGGTAGTGGCAAGGAAGGGGGGTGGATGTCGTTTCGAATGAGGGAAATCGTCGGAAGGAGTTCGTCTGGGGCTACATAGTCCAGCGCATGAGGAGGTGCCATAACGCACGATAAGGGGAAAAATCCGTTCTCCCTGCTGGAATCATTAGTTCCCTGAAGGAGGGAAAAGGGGTGAAAGCTTGAACGAAAGAAAGGAACACACGGTCTGCTTACCCATCCCCACGTATTGACGTACTCAGCGTAGCAGAAAACCCGTTGACCGACAAGGAGGTTCATGTACTCAGGCCCCTCCTTCTCGTAGTCCGATTTGACGACTACGAGTTTGAAGATGGGCAAGGGTGACTGGGGATTTGGGGGCTCCGATGAGACGTATAGCTTGCGGATGTACTCGTTCTCTCGACGAAGATCACGATAGAGCTCTGTGAGTTGGTCGTGGTCACAGAGAAGTTGCTCGTGTTGGTGTTGAAGTGCCATGAGCTGAGAGTAGAGTGCGTCCCGTTCCCTCTCGATGTCGATCGCGCCTGGTGGTGGCATTCCAATTTGAGCTTCGACTGTGCGACGCAGGTCCTCGAGCTCTCTCCGTAGATCATCAACGGCGCTCCCACGTCGCGTATCGTCTATTGTCACTCTGGACGACTGACTCGGTGTCCTCATTTCATCCCCACGTGTGACGCTGAAGCCACGATGGAGATCGATCACGAAAGAGCGAGGAGCCTCAAGCAACGCCGCAAACTCAGGTAGGGGGGAAGCGGCTCGCCCAAGTCGCGTCGCCGCGTCCCGGCAGGATAGTGAAACAACGGCACCCTTGTTGAGCAACCATGTCACAATGTCCAAGTTCGGCGTCAGTGTCGCCCGCTGATACGATTCGCTAGGGCTTCGTGGGTTCGAAAGTCGCACATTCTCGCCTCGCTTAGAGATAAGTAAACGTCCCGTGTCTTCGAGCTCCGCCTGCTGCCTTATGGCAGGCGATCCATCGCCGAAAAACACACGAACCCCTCCGAGAGCAAAATCCAGTGCGGAAGGCGAGGTGAATTGGAGATGCCACCGCCGCTTCTCCCAGAGGGCTTTTGTCCACGTCTCCGCACCGCTCGGTACCTTCCACGAAATCATTGAGTTCGGATCCGCACCTAAAAACGAGTCAATTCTGCTCAGCGCCGCACATAGAGCAGGACTCACCTGCTTCGAGGACGGCCCTGACGAGCTCCGATCTCCCAGTGAGGATAGCCAAACATAACGCGGATTCGCCGTCCGCGGTATCCGTTTCCACCCGCTCCTCCGGTTTCCCAATCAGGTTGCGCGACACCAAAACTTTGCATTCCAGCGAGATCCTCTTGCGGGCATTGGGACGGGGCGAACTCTCTCCTATCGCGCGACGAACTTCCTCCAGGTTTCCGCTCTCGATTGCATCTATTATTCCCACCATTCTGCGCCGTGATCCTCCGTTAATCTGTCAAGTATATCCGGATATGTTGGGGCGGACCCACCAGAACGAGCCGGTTGTAGGCTGTGGACAAGCGCCTTCTGTCTCAAACCCTTTCACATAGACAAGGGCGTATACACGCGGAGACCCAGCTGCCGAATCGAATGGAAAGCGGCTCCACGTTGGGTGTCGCCCGCAAGAGAGACGCCTGGGACAACAGAACATCGTACCTCGCTGTGAGTCCGCCTTTCACTCTTTCCACAAATACATTCAAAGTACGCGATCAATTTTAGGCTGCGAGCGCCAGTGCAATTGGTTAGTGACGTGTTTTTCAGTTGTGCTTGGCCTGATCGTTAACCGAACGGATGATTGGAGGTTTGGGAAATTTGTTCAGATGTATGTACGTTCTTTCAATGAATTCATTGGCTCCAGGACTTACGAAATGACTCTGCGGCACAGATCCGTCTCAAGTCTGGGCAAACTACGGGCTCCAATGGTTCATTCCTTACGGATGTTCACTTGTGTTGATTGGCATTCCACTTCTTGGGCTTGAAATGGTGCTGGGTCAGATTGCACGATCAGGAAATATAGCAGCCTTTGGAAGAATACATCCAGCTCTCCGGGGAATGGTATGTTACCCCACTGACAGTTGCGAAGTGAGATTTAATACACTGCAAAATAGGGACTTGCCTCACAAGTTTGCGGATACATCGTGCCGATGTATTACAACGTTCTCATTTCATATGCACTGTTCTATCTCGTAAGTATAGCTCCCGAGAGTTTGCATCACAGATACCTTGAGAAACTCAAATGTGACGACTCGTCAGCTCAAATCGTTCGTGAATCCGCTACCCTGGACTGCAAATGGCGGTAGTGCCGATAACGTCAGCGAGTACTTTTATGACGAAGTGTTGCAGTACAGTTCCATAAATGGTGGCGATCCGGCACCCTCTGTCGTCGTGCCGTCTTTGTATGGTCTCACCGTTTTTGTGTGGATTGCCATTTATGCTGCCTTGTTTCGAGGGTAAGATGAGTCAAACCCAATCAAACACAAGTAATTTAACGTATCTTTGACAGACCATCTGTAATGGGCAAGGTTTCAATGGTCACAACAGCCATTTCGGTTTTGAGTGAGTCTTAAATTTCGCACCGTTCCCATCATCATCGACTCACTATCCTCCAGTGCTGTTTGTCATTGTAATAAGGGCTTGCACCCTACCAAACGCATGGGATGGAATCAAACTTTACATAGGGACTTGGCGAAGTTCAAACCTTGCAACTACCTCTGTGTGGACATCAGCTGCAGGGCAGGTGTTCTTTTCAACTGGGATATGTCAAGGAGTTTTCAGTGCATATGCGAGCTATGCCGACATTTATGAAAACACGGTGGAAGATGTGAGATGTGATGTCCCTTTCATATCACCGCACTGTTGGAGCAATGCGTTCCTGTTCTATGTAGGCATACATTGTTGCTCTCGCAAACGCTGCCTATGAAGTTATAGGCGGATTTGCAGCATTTGGAATTGCTGGTTTCCTTGCGATGGATCCAAACACTGTTAAGCTAAACAGCTACGCTGTTGGGTAAGTACATTCACAGCTCTGTTCCGCACTCACGAGATATTACCATTACAAAACTTCCAGCTTTGTCACATATCCTCAAGCTATTGCCACGCTGCCAGGTGCGAATGCTTGGAGCTTTTTCTTCTTCTTGACCGTTTTCCTACTTGGATGGGACTCGAGTTGGTCATTGCTCGAGACTCTTGCTACAAGTCTTTATGACGCACGATGGTTCTCCAGTGTAACGTCTCGTAGGTGGGGTAAAGAGCTCATTCTTGGTGGAATGTGTATAGTAGGAGCACTTGCATGTGAGGATTCCGCATCAGCGCATTGGATCTGAGTAAGCTAAACAAAACATTCGTGTTTGCAGCTCTACTCTATTGCACCTCGTTTGGACTGGATGCTATTGGAGCAGTAGATCAATATGTGACGGAGCTTGGTCTCATCGTCGTTGGCTTCATGTATGCTGGTTTTCCCGGCTAGGAACGTTGCATCATGAGAAACTCAAGCTGCGCTTTCACAGGTATTGCTTCGGAATCTCATATCTCTACCGCTTCAGAGACGTCGTTCAAGAAGTTGGATGGGTTGCGTTCTCGGTACATTGTGCCACCTACCTCATCGCCCCTATCTTTGGTGTAGTGATCGGATATGCCTCGACACCGCTCACTGGCTTTGGTGCGCGCTTGCGTTTTGAAATTGGCTCACGTAAACCTTACCCAAATCTTTTTGCTCATCCCCCTTTGAACAGTCTCTGGCCTTATTGGTGGCACTATTGGGTTTGCGTCTGCACACTTCCTCGCCAACAATCCGGAAACAGATATGGGCTACTCAGAACATGTGGCAAAGCTGTACTGGCTCAACTTTTACACATGTGACCAATTTCGGAAAGACGTTGACGGGGTTTTGTTGCAAGCAGCGGGGAACAGACCGTTCCCGACTTGGTGGGTGGCTGTTCTGCGCTTCGCCACGGCACCTATACTGCTCGGTAAGGGGAACCGCCACAGCATGAAAGAAGGAAGAAAATAGCATCACAATATTTTTTTCAAACAGTAATTGCGTCGTTCTCAGTAGAAACATTTGTTCGCCGGGTCAAGTTCGGGGGATGCTTGGATGCGAACGATCTCCCGCAGAACTGCGTCCCCATGAAAATTTATTCCTATGGGTGAGTGAGCGTAAATGGCGGCGCTGGGTGGATTGAATTTCGAGCCTACTCCTTTGAATTTTCAGCTTTGTCATTGGATTGTTGGTACTCGGCATCGCCATAACTGGAATCTATAACCCGGACGTGTTTCTTCCCCTTCTTCCCGAAAACGAGGAGAAAATTTGGATGTGGCAGTACGGCGCCGAGCCTGGGAAGACTGCTGATTTGATTCCCGCGCCTGAGGATGCAGACGTGGGGATGTTCCCGGTCTCGCATACTGCTCCACCGCCTCTACCGCTTTTCGACGTGACAAGGTCGTCTGTCTGAGTAACAATATTGCACTTTTGGATTATTTTGAGATATGTACACATATTCTAAATTATAATCGTCTCCGTCATTCAGTTGCCTCCGAGTTTCGTGATGCGATTTGCCGCAAGGCATTCGCATACGTGTGGGGCATGTGCTCCCACATTGCATCCCTTCCGAGCTCCATTTCCGAGCAGATTGCCTCGAGATTCACAACGTCGAACACACTCCAAGTGTCTCCACTCCCACGCACGTCATCGTCGCTAACATTGTGCCGAAGCCATAACGTCCTTCCGGCAGGATAAAGCGAGACAGATCCCCACTCAGGCTCATCTTCTGACCCGACGTGGGCACGCTCGGTCGCTCGAGTCTTGATGTCGTTCAAGGTCTCCAGGAAGCACTTTTGCTCATCGCCGCCCAATGAACCACCGCTGCGCGCCAGTGCGTCCGCGCCAAGTGTAGCGTCCAGACACAATTCTCCTACTCGCCTTTTGATATCGCGCACGGAAACAACGCACAACCTCGGAATGGGATCCAGCCCCACCATGATGGATGTGACGAAGGGGGACGTGCTGTCTCCGCGGAGGATCGCCGACAACTGCAGCGATGTCACGCACGGCGAAGCAAACGCCAGGCACGAGATCGGTCGGTCGGCGGGGATGGGTTGATGAGAAAGTGTGACACCTTTGGCAGGATCTGGTCACGTATGGGGCGTGGCATCCATTGGTGAGTTTAAGCTACGCATCATCGAGCTGCAACAAAAAAAAGGCTCACCCGCCAGTATGGTCGCCACCAACGTTGCGATCCCCGCACCCAAGCTATGCCCACACACGACGACATGGTAGTCTTCCCATTTCTCCATCGCCTTGGCCAACTCTCGGAGCACCACTCCGTCTGGCTGCGCAATAGCTCTGGCGGCATCCAGCATGCCCTCGTGGCACATGTACGGCGTACCGGACGACTCCCGGGTTTCAAAACGGGACGGTGGAAGAGGAAGGGCAGGGAGGGATGGGTGCTCGAATGGAACAGCCCGGGCATTGAGGTCGACCAGAACGTCGTGCGGGGACATGGTTCCACGAAGGACGAGGAAGATGCAGCGTGTTTGGTGATCGACGAGGAGAAGGAATGTTGGGTGATAAGCGAGGGGGTGGTTTGTGTTTTGCTCGTTTGGAGACTGGAGGTCGGGCGGTGACAGGCCCGTTTGTTCAGGGAAGGATCCAGCGCCGTCGGTTACCTCCTCTCCTTCGACGCTTTCGTCGTGCACCATATGCTCCGCAATATCGACCGCCCCTGCGACCTCTGCCGGAACAGAAGCAGCGTCTTCCTTCACCTCGTTCGGAGGCTGAAGAGTGTGTTGCTGTCGCAGACTATCTGCTCCTACAAGCGCCTCGACACTGCCCGCAAGGAAGGAGTCTCTCCAGGGTTCATTTCCCGTGGCACTACGGGAGGTGCCAGAGCCCCACCCAAAGTCCCAACCCGCGCGATCCCAGAACTCAAAAAAAGTGTGCGCGTGCTTTCCATATGCGGCGTACGACATCGTCATGGCGCGGTGGACGAGTTGGAGGTAGTCGCATGGTTGTTGGTGCGAGGAGGTTATCGAGCCGGAAGGGGTTGCAGCCGGAGTCGAGTTGGGTGGTGCGGAGTTCTCAGATGTCCCAATTTCGCCTTCCAGAAGGTTGTACCCGTCCGAGTCAGAAAAGTGTGTTGGGTGGAAGTGAACAGGTGGTGCGGGTTGGGATGTTCCGAATGCCGCGTGATTGCTTGTACTCTCAGTGGTTGCTGTAAAGGGCTTTAGTTGATATTGCGTGGTTTGGACCAAAGAGAACGCGTTGCGAACATACGATCTGGGTGTGTTCTAAACCATTCAATACGTCGGAGGTCTAAAAGATTTACTCTCCGCGCCCCCGGCATATCCCATGGATATCGAAGGTCTCTTGACGCAGCTTGAATGGCCAGATACGCCCGCAACGCCGTGATTTTCTGCAAAAGCGTAGTGTTGGGGTAGTCCCGGGTCCACTGCTGAACCTCATCAAGCATGTCCATAAAGCGCACAAGAAGTCGAAACACCCCTGTGTGTGACATGGTGAAGCCTGGCGAGGACGAAGACGATTCCAGGATGCGAGATGTGACAAGGTGGTCGATGGCTTTGAGGGCGGCCTCGGAGGCTTCGATGCCCATGGAGGTGGAGAGTTCGGCAAGGGTGATAGATGTGTGTGCAATTGAGTGAGCGAAGCGCAGAATGGAAGAGACGGGGTTGATGAATGGCGTTTCAGGTGTTGTAGATTGCACCCCAACGGTTTCCAAGTCGATCGTCTCGACCTCGTCTAAAGTCCTGTCATCGCCATCCTCCAGCATGTGATCATCTGGCTGATTTTCGTCCTCAGTCGCAAAGGACGTCAGAAGGGGAGGGACGGAAGCGACAGCACTGACAGCATCGA
The DNA here is from genome assembly GCA_001574975.1 of Gonapodya prolifera JEL478. Taxonomy (NCBI): domain Eukaryota; kingdom Fungi; phylum Monoblepharomycota; class Monoblepharidomycetes; order Monoblepharidales; family Gonapodyaceae; genus Gonapodya; species Gonapodya prolifera. The sequence goes on from KQ965731.1 coordinate 1,465,887, forward strand.
CCGCAGCCTGTGCGACACCGAACCCCAAGGCCGTTGCTTGCTTTGAGATGTGAAACGCGGTGTTTGTCGCGGATTTTGCAATGCCAAGGCCGAAACGGAGACCGGATACTGTCAGTCGGTGGGTTGAATGTCAAGAGGCAGTCAAAGCGCTCTCTTCAAGGGTTCCAACAGCAACACACCGATTTCCAGTGTCGCGAATCGAGAATGCTCGTGTGACATATCTCAGCCGGAACAGGAGACGGCAAACCCCGTGGAACCGCTTTTTAAGAGCGCAAGACAGGTTGGGCAGATATGCTGTTGCCACTCGCCTGTCAGTGCCTCTTCACGTGAATTTCCCCAAAACCTGCGACGCGGCATTTCGACTCAAGCTTCCTTCTAGTGTCATAACGTGCATCACAAAGTGCGTACCAAAAGAATGGTCCTATCACAGCATGACTAACTGCCATGATTTTGTATTGCCGAGTAACTATCAACATGTTATTGTTGACAGAGGAACACGACGCGTTTTCACATGAACTGCTATCACGGCAGCTCTCGATCTCTGGTGACATTCTAAGGGTTAAAAGCGACTTCTCGCGACTCCATTAAAATTTGACTCTGCCTTCGCGATCGAGGCAATCCAATGAGCTCGATCAGATATGAGACATATGTGCGTCGATAAGTATGAAGTAGAACCCTTTCGAACTCAGATGCGCGCGCTTTTGTTGCGGTGTTTCCAAGTCGTGCTATTCAGGCCTAAACAGCCTCGATACAATCGATTGACATTGGATCCCCCAGACATACAGAGTTTAGAGCACATGTCATATATGTCAATACAATGACTTCGGACTCCGTGGGGACTCCCAATCGACTGCTTCACGTGTGTTTTGCGAAAGATGTGGCACAGGTGTCCCGGAATCCCGATGAGGCATCCCTGTAAGGTTGACACAAGCCCGGCGCCGACAGTTCCACGGGCCCAACGCACGCGCCGCGGGGAGTTTTCTCCCCTCTTTTTCACCCGCCGGAGGACTCTCTTTGCGCAGAGCGAGCCATCGACGGAATTGAGCTGAGCTGGCGAGCGCAAGCACCGATGCGAGTCAAGGTCGTTTGGAGCGTATTGCCGTGGCCCTTGGAGGGACAAGACGTGGGCTTTGAGATTGGGAAGGCGGAGCCGGAAGATGACGTCGAAGAGGACGAGACGGAGAATGAGCGCGCGGAGGAAAAGCGGGAATTTGGCGCTGGAGGCGGTGCGGGAGCTCGAAACGAACTTGGGGTGGAAGCGGGCAAGGGAGGAGGCGTCGGGGAATGGGTGTGGAGTGCGGTGCGAGAATGCTTTCTTGACATTGACCGAGGCCGTGTTGACGCTGACGTTGTTGGAGGGAATCGGGTGGAAGTGGCGATGGGCGCACGGTGGAAAATGAAAGTGAAGGCGGCGGTGGAGCGAGTAAGGAGTGCAAAAGAACGGTACATGAGAGCGCGGGAGTCATTTGGTGCGGTGGAAGGAGTTGGGTTGCTGGGGCAAGGAGCGGGCGGGGACGTTGACATGGGACTCGCGCCAAGCGACCCTCAATCCCAACATGCTCGCACTCCAGCCTGCACTCTCGCAAACCCCCCGCAACCACCACACCTACCCGCCAACCCTTTATTCAACTCCCAGTCTCACTGTCCTCACGGAGTCTCCCTCTTCATCGACATCATCGCTTCCCACATTCTGCCGCAAGTCAGACAAGTGCTCCCTCCCTCACGCGTAATATGGGTCGCTCAAAGACGGTCGGCACGCGCGCAAAACCGCGTCAACGAGGCTCGTGAACTTCTCGCCAACCTGCACAAGGACATTGCGTCGCTCACTCAGTCGGACATGGAATGGAGAATAGCAGCAGGCGATGCGATACGCTCTTCCCGCGATAGCCCCACTTTCGCTCGCTCTTGGACGTCCTCTCCCACACCTCACCTTGCAACTGTCACTCTTCACCCTCTGCCGTGTCCCGATCCTCCACTTGTTGTCCCCGCCCAACGATACCCGTTGGGCGCCCCCGCTCACTTCGTTAACCCACCCGCTCCTCTCAAGTTGTCTCCGCAACGGACCAGCTCCTCAGCTATTCGGCCACATCACGGCCACCCAACATCCCCTGCAAGAGAACCTTCAAATTGGTGGCCCGAATCTAACGGCGAGCACCGTTTTCCATGCGGATCAGACCTTTCCGAGGTTTGTCGGGTATTTGCCCCATGTGTTGACACCTCAAATATTGTGGAGAGCAGCAAAATTGAGTGGGATACGGTCAATGTGAGTTTCATGCTATTCCCAGATGGTATTGCGGTGGCCGGAGAACACATCAACATTCCGTTCCACTTTCCCCCAACTTTTTAATACACGTTCTCAGATACACAATAGCGACTCAGATGTTGGAAACTCTGCAATACACGTGAGAGGTTCCTTTTGCTGCGCAGTAGAAGATGCCTAATGATTCGTTCACCCGTCAGACCTCCAACGAACACCTGGCCTCCTATGACGAACACGACACCTCTGCAACGACTCACAAACGTAATTCCAACACTGCGCTCACCTCGCATTTGCCTAACCTGCACGAAACCCTGGGCCGACACACTCCGCCTCTTTTTGACCTGCGTTTAACGCCTCTGCCATGGGTCGACCTTGAAAGAGAGGTGCCCATAATTGCGTCTACTCGTGACTTGCCGGATGAACCCATGATGACCTCCCTTGACCAGCCTGTTGCCGAGGAGAGCGATGACGAACTCAAATTGGACCCGGACCTCCTTCCATACGACATTTTTGTTCGTCCCGCGTCTCCTTGCGATGACGTGGAGCGACCTCGCGGTGGTGGCATGGCCTCCGCGATTACGTTCTTCCCCACATCCGCCTCCGCCGTGTCTTCCTCACTCGGTGCGCCTTCCACCCCTCCAAGGCAAACGCCGCTCCAAAGGATCAAGTTTCCTTTACCACCGTCCCCTACTTCTCCTCCCCCACCATGGCGATCCGCTTTTTTCACACCTCCCAACCCTCCGACCCGACTGTTCGCTGTACCATTCGCACCCCGCTTCGGTCCACCTACGCATCCTCTTCCCCTGCCTTTACCTGTTCTCCCTCCACCGTGCCCATCGCCATTCGACCTACCCCCTCTCCCCTGCCATTCCAGACCGACCGATCGACGCCGACCACCACGAGTTCGTGGTGGATGGGCACGCGCAGGCGGATGGAGAGGGTCTGGATGGAAGGTTGGGTCTGTGGGACCCTCTTGCGGAGTTGAGTGGCCCGACAATGACGAGGGCCGAAGCGTCAGGGGCTCCGGAACGGCAAACATGGTTGCGGCTGAGCCGTGGGAGGATGGAGGCCCGGCGTGGGTGAAGGGGTGGGCCAGGGGTGGTGAGAGCGGAATGGACTCGTTCAGTGATTGGCGCAAGGAGTCGCACGAAGAGGATGCGCGGGCAGGAACCGAGGCCGCCCGTGTTTTGGGTGAGATCTGCGCGATGGACGATGATGTGGTCAAGGGTATGCTGGTGAGTAAGAATTCGTTTTGGCAGACTTGAACGAAACGTAAAATTACAACGTCCCACATCCCTAGCGCCGCACCCTAGCTGATCTTGCGCTCCTTCGTCCACCTGCACCACCACTCATCATTCACCCTACCCCACCCTCGCCAGACCGGGCAAGCTCTTTATGCCACAAGAGGTCACCCGCCGTAAGCCTCAACACATCGCTGAGCGGGTCGTGGGGTCCTGGTATGGCCGCGCCGTTTTCCAGTGGTGGGAGCCGGAGCGTGCTATTGTGCGGGGAGACCGATGACGACGACACCGAGGGGGACCAAGAACGGTTCGGAGATTTGAGTGGGGAGGGCGCTCGGATGAAGGGGGGTGATGACCCCGATGCGGACCTTGGAGAAGATGAGGGCAGCCAATGTGGAGTTGGGTCAACAGGAGGCCTCGCAGGTTTACGGGTCGCTGAAGAAGATGAGTTTGATGAGGACGGGGCGTGGGTGGGACCAAAGGGTGGTGCTAAGGATGACAGCATGGACGATATTGGGACGGTGGGAAGAGGTGAAAGTGCAGGGAGAATCGTCGCTCAAAATAGTGCAGGAACGTCTCCACAGGGACTCTCCGGTGACAAGGAACCTTTGGATCTTGGTGGATCGTCATCAACTCTGTTCAACGCCTCGAATATTTCCGCTGATGGGTTTGATGACGACGAGACATGGTGGAGGGGAAGGGGGCGACCCATCTGCGAGGGAGATGGAGAGGCGCTTAGAGCTCTGGCGGAGTGGCTAGAAGCAGAAATTGCTGCACGTGCTGAAGGGAGAGGAAAGTCCCCTGGAAGTGCCAAGGCAGATCCAACAGTAGAATGGCCCGTTAGGGTACAAAAGGCGGAGGCGGAGGTCGTGAGTGGCACAGGCGTAACATTGGGCGCGGAAGGGTACACGAGTTTCCCTGTCATTCTCGACGAGTCGGCCTCTTCGCTACGCCTGCGAAGCTCGTTCTCCAGATTCTCTCTACTCTCTGCCGCGTCTCCACCGCCTCCAACCACACCCGCATCGGTGTACCCTGCGATCCACGCCGGGCTTGTCTCCGTCATTCCCTCATTGACCCTCACCCGTCGCCGCCTCCGGGCGGCGCTGGCCTCACTGAGGGTTCACAGGACTCGTCTTGCGGACCTCAAGAGGGACCACGAGGACCGAGTTGCGCGGGAGGAAGGCGCGGTCAGAGAGCGGCGGGAGCGGGGCAGATTCGCCAGAGGCTGGGGTGTCGGATCGAAAGGCGTGCCCAAAAAGGGCTTAGGGGCTCGTCTGGGCGGATGGGATGGGGAAGTGGAGGAGTTGGAGGGAGTCGGTGTTGGGGTCGGCAAAATGGACGATAGTGTGCCCCTGATGTTTCTGGGCCGCGGCCGTTCGTTGGGGTGGCCGAAACACAGAAGGGTTGGGTGTGGTGTAGGTGGGATGCTGGCAGGCATGGCGGTGGGGAGCGGTGAAAAGGCACTGGGGCAGGTTGTCGGGTGAGAACGGGCGGGAATGGAGATGCATGGGGTGGGACCACGCAGCGGGATTACGTATCCAATCGACAGCAAACTGAAGGCGCCAGGGATTTGCATTTGCAGGCGCGCACGGCACGGCACGTACGCACGGATTCACGGGGGGTTTGTGACAGGAAATTTGTTATCAGCATGGCATTGTGGGGATTAATGTTTTCTATTTTTTCATTAGCAGTGTGACTTGGTTGCAAATGGGCTTTTGGGTGTAGATAGCTGTATGTACACAGAGAGTAATTATGCGGAAATGGGATTGCATATAGCCACGAGAAGCGTTGCTCCTTCGCTGACTTCGGTGATTCGGAAATTCCTGTTTCTGCGTGCCGCGAATCAATACCGACTTCAGGCCCCAACTAACTTGATCCTCCTTCCGTTCGCTTTCTTTCCTCCAGAACCATGGTGCACCTCTCCGTAGCCATGGCGGCAAACGCCAACCTCAAGGCATCCGGGAAATTGAAAGGAGCAATCGCTGTCGCCATTGGTGTGTTTCATTTTCACCTTGAAGCGCGTCGCGCGGTCGGAATATCTGAATGAATCAATTTATTGTGCTCAGGTGGAACATCGGGTGTAGGAAAGGCGGTACGTTAGTTGATCGGGCAAGGTGGTGTGGTCAAACCGAAACCGAAGCGATTCTCATCATCACGACTCCGACTCCCCAGACCGCCGTTGCCCTTGCCGAACTAGGTGCGTCGGTCACGATCGGGGGCAGAAGCGCTCAAGCCGCGTCGGCGGTTCTGGAGGACATGAAGAAGCGGAACCCCGAGGGGGCACATTCGTTCATCGAGGTTGATTTCACGGAGCAGAAGGAGGTGCGCCGTTTCGCGGAGCAAGTGAGGGAAAAGCACGATAGGCTGGATTTTCTGGTGATGAGCCCGGGGCAGATGAGGATGACGGGGCGGGAGGAGTCGTCGGACGGTGTTGGTGAGTCACTCTTGCATGGTTCCCTGTTCATAGAGTGAGAGTGCCTTGTTCACGTCGCCGTCAAGATACCAAACTTGCACTGCACTACTACTCTCGGTTTCTCTTGATACGGGAGCTTCTACCGCTGCTGCAATCTACAGCTGAGCGGCGTGATCGTGACCACCGCCCACATGTCCTGTCCATTCTGGCCCCGGGGAAAGCGACGAGCGGGATCAAGTACGAGGACATGGAGCTCAAGACGTCGTATTCGCTCGAGGCTGCGGCGAGTCTGGCGTCGAATTACAATGATGCCGCAACGGAGAAGTTTGGGTTGCTGTATCCCAACATCACGTTCACTCATATGTGTGTGGTTGTTTCCACCTCTTCTCTTTCCTTTCTTTGACCATGTTCTCTTGTTCAGGTACCCTGGACTGGTAGACACCAACATCACACGAAACCTACCGTGGTACGCGAAAGGGCCCTCGAATGTCCTGATGAAGCTCGTTGGCACAAAGGAGTCCGATTTTGGGCAAGTCTCCGCTTACGTGCTGACAGAGGACGGCCGGAACAGCGTCACGTCGGCGGGAAAGAATTGGCACCTCACCGATCAACACGGGGAAGAGATTGCCAAGTTGAAGTATGGTACTCCAGAGGTGATTGAAAAGATTTGGGAGCATTCTGTCGAGGTAACGGCGCGAAGCGCGTAAATATTAATGTAGAAACACAATTTTGGTTGTGGTTTTTATTTCATTGCAGTAGTCGTTGTTCGAATTGGTGCCATTCGCCTAGTTATCGTACTGAATAGTATCGCGAATGTCAAAACGGAAGGGAATTTTCTGATGCGGACGTGGCAGAACCCAACACATCCTAAAACAACTCATGTTTCAAACTTCACAACATTGAATGCAATTACAGCACAGCAACACCCCCACCAACGCCACTCTTCGCTACAGCCCACCTCCCAAAAGCCTTTCTCACCCCAGACACAATCCACTCGACAAACGCCACGCCGACAATCCCACCCCAAGGCGCTCCAATTTCGAGGTCCAAGTAAACGAGCAGCAAGATATAAAGCAGGATCAAGTGCGGTTCCAGCCCAAGGAGCGTTGTCGATGTGAAGGAGAGCGATGAGGGGTCTGATTTTGTACGTGTGCAACGGGATCAGAACAAACAAGGCAGCGCGGGTATTGAGAGCAACAAACATACCTTCGAACCACACACAGCCTTGAGTCAAGTCGGGTGCAGTGACGAACCATCTCTCCAGGTAGGTCTTGTGGCGAACTACATAGGGGAACTCCTTCACATTCTTGAAAAATGTAACGGGTGGAGTTGCATTGGTCGACAAGCAACACAGAACAACAAGCCCCGTGAGCCTCACCTGCTCAACCCACGCCCCGAGGAACCTGTTCATATCCCTCACGGCCTCAGCGCCACCCTCACCCAGCGCCCGCCGACCCATTCTTGCCGCCATGCTCTTGGTGCCATTTTTCACCCCCGCCTTACCCGACCCGACCCCTGCACCTCCACGCTCGCGATCCAGTTCCACACCTCGCCATATTTGGTCCCAGGTCGCCCTGAATCGCTCTGTGAGATGTACTTGAAAAACTTGGCACGAAGATCCGGGGAGGCTCCGCGAGGGTGCCAAGTCGTTCTAGCGGTCAGAGGAATGAATGAATGGCGATTATCGTCACCGCAAGATTGCATTGTGAATCGAACCTCTTCTCTCTTCAGCGCCTCTCCGATTCCCTGCCCGTCGAGCTCTGCTGTGGCATGAGGACTCCGACCGTGCACGTAGTGCCCGGTGTATCGCTCAAACAGCACCACGAGGCTGACGTTACAAACAGACAGTAGATCCACAAAATGAAGCGGTGGATGGCGTATGAAGCGGGAGTGTATTAAGTGGTGGTATAAGCACTGCGAATAGAATCATGCTGTTCGACACGACAGTTCCGGGTGACAAGAAGGTGCCTACGAACCTGAACCAAAACAATCAGCGCATATACTCCTCCGTCAAGAATGAAGACCAGCATAGGATGTCTGACACCAACGTCTCCAGCCGGCTCATTCCCCGAAGGTGCCGCCGTTGCCCACTTGCTCAGCCCGGCTCCGTAGAGCATCACGGCCAACGCGACAAGAGACACATCAACTCTTGCGCGACGGTAGGTTGATAGGTCGTTCCAGGCTCTTGCACATACGATCGTGCGCCACATCGGGACACGCCCGGTGTCGGCCAGGGTCTGACTCTGAGCTCCGGAAGTTGCCTGCGGCGTCGTTGAGCGGGGCTTTTCCCAGTCCAGAAAAAAGACGGTGGCTGTGCATTGGGGCACCATGCGGTCGACAATGTGGACAATCTAATGTGCGGAGATGGCATGGCGTTGTCATACATCAAGGCATTTCCTCAAGGTGGCAACTTATACTCACCTCCATAATAGCCGCAACCATGACAGCAAGTTTCACTCCTGCCACATCCTGAGCGTTCCACGGCAACCACGCATACGCTGTCCCCTGGGCTTTGAAGAAGATGGCAAAGTAGACAGATATGGTGAACGTCAGAATCGAAAGCAGGGGTCCCAGGACTCCGCAAAGCAGCAGAAGCGAGCGAAAAATGTACTGTTTTAAGAAACCGAGCTGTTGAGCGAAATGAAACAGGTGGTCCACCCCGCACAGCGCTCACTCGAAGGTCCATCGCAGCACCTCCTGCTCCCACAAAATTCCTCTTGCTCCAGCCGTAACTCTGGTACAACCACAATCCCGCTGCAAGAACTCCAAGCATACCGACTGCTACGAACAGGTTTTGCCAAAGCGCGTCAAGCGGTTGAGAAGGAAACGAGGAGAAGGAGACCTAGGAAGGAAGCAGTTTGCGCGGTAATTCTTGCGCTCTCCTCGACAAGACAATGCTTGCACTCACAAGCGGCATCGAAACTTGCGACCCGTCGCCTTCATTCACGGCAGCGACCTCCCTCTCGCCATACTCCACCTCCAGCACCGGAACGGTGACCTTCCCCGGCTCGCTCGTCGCGTTCATCCTAAGAACGACTCGCTTTATGAACCGAATGTACTTGAGCGACCCCATGGCGTCGACACCGGACGCGACGTCGAGCGAAAAGAGCCGCCGGGTCAGCACCCGGGAGGCGGGGTCGGCGTATAGGTTTGAAGGGCTGTTTGCGATCAGGAGTGGGAGTGGGAGGAGGGATGAATCGGATTGAAGGATGTCTGCAACATTGCAAGGTTATGGGTACAGGTGTGGACGTCGTTCAACGGGGCACCCACATAGATCGTAGAACCGCATTCCACCCGTACTCGACCATGACTCGAGCTTGTCCGCGACGAGTTGGTGCAGGTCCGCGGCGCATGTGTTGTTATACGCCGTTCCCATGGTGAGGAAACTCCGCGACTGTGTCGGGGGTCGTGGACACAGCTGTACCAAGGCGACAAAGCAAAACAAAAATGCGGTGTGAATTTCTCAACTGGCTGGGGGAGACGAGGCGTCTGGCATGGTCACCTGGATCTGGTCCACAAACTCCTCGTATCCGAGAAACGTCCCGTTCAGGAGATACTTGGCGGCAATGATGGTCATGTTTGGGGTTTGCTGCCGTGGTGCGGAGGCAGAGTCAGGCGGCGGTCGGACGTCTCTGACGTCTTTGATGTTCACGTTGAAAACTCACACCGTGCCCCCACCCAAAACTCGTGCCCACAGTCGCGGACGCGAACGTGGCCGCTTTTGTACCGGTAAAGTAGCCGTAGAAGAGAAACGGGAGTCCAGGAGGCCTGATTCAGTTCGGGTGTTCTTCAAATGGGGAAACGTGGTTGACGGCAGGAGGGGGCGAGCATGACGCACCAGTCCGTGTTCCCGTTCTCGCCCATGCCTTGCACACCAGTCCCCGACCCGCTCCCGACGGTCGCTCTAGCCACTCTGGCGGCGTCAAAGTAGGCCCCGCAGGCGTCGCTGGCCTGGTCGTACATCTGCAGAACGCACAGGTTGGCCAGGGCTTGGCACGACTCGGGACCGGACGTTATCCCGTCAGTGACGGCGGCGGATCCAAGCGAGGTAAACGATCCGGCGTAGGCGCGGCATCGAGCAGCTGCGCCGGGGAATATGCGGGAAAAGGTCCAGCTGGAGAAGGACACGGGGGCCGAGGTGGCTGGGAGGAGGAACGAGAATGTCACGGTTGAGTAGCGTGACGAGGATGGGAAGGATGTCGCCAGGGAGGTGGTCTGTGCGGGTGTCAGGCAGAACGGTCCTTGCTGTCACATGAGTGAGGTGGTGGTTCGGGGGTGCAGCTGAAATTGTTGGTGTGGTTGCGAATCGTGAGTACCGCGGAGCACTCACGGGAGCGGCGCTGAAGCCGATGTCGCATTGACATGAGTACGACGACCCTGCGAGAGACGAAAACATTGTTCGCGGGTCATCGCATGAGAGACATTTCTCAGCGTTGGCGTCGGGGAAGGAGCCTGGAGGGCAGAGTTGGCATGTGAATTGCGCCAGGTAGGCGCCTGTCAGGGGGCTTCGATCGACTGTGAACGTAGAGCTTCGTCGTGAGCGTGCAGCGAAGAGGTTGAGTTTCGAGGGATCGCAAATCACATACCGAGAACCTGGTTCGAGGGACATGAGCACTTCATTGTGGCGGCGTCAAGTGTGCTGGATGGACACGTCAAACACGTCAAGCGGTCCAGGGATGATGTCTATGGAACGAATTCGGTGCCACGACATGGCGATTTTTCATTGGGAAGTAGCCCATCGTTCATTTGAGTGTCGACCGACCTGGCTCGCTGGGCACGCCGAGCATGTCTTGGTGGTCGTATCGAAGAAAAATCCCCGCTTGCAGCGACAAGCTGAGCGAGTATGTGCGCGTGAGCTGCAGCTGTGGAAACTGTGGGAGGAACGGATTGGTGCGCCCACCTGCGCCAGATAGTTCCATGTTGGTGGGGCATGTCTTGCAGTTGAGAGTGTTGATGTCCAGGTACTGTACGGACTGGCATAGCGACGACGGAACTAACGCCGAGCCGAGAATGCTTGAGTTGAGCGACACGGCTGCCAGCACCGGCGCAAGAAGCGCGAGAGATGCGCAGAGGCTGAGATGCGCTCGCTTGGTTTTACGTCGAATCGCCAGCGGCATTGTGTTCGAACATGCTGTGCTTCCGTGGGGGGGAGGGCTGCGGACACACCACAGCTGCAGACCAAACGCACCACTCTCACGCTCGCTCTGCTTCGATCTGCGGAGATGGAGCGCGGCAAGACTCGTCCCCCGCCAGAGGGTGGCGCAGCCCGCAATTCCATCCCGTCCACGCGACCGCCCTCTCGCCGTGTCTCCACAATGCCCACCTCGAACTCTCCCCAATCCACATCGCAGCAGCCCACCGCACCCTCTGTGCCCCTCGGTCGCCCCGCCACGTCACGCAGGCAGTCGAGGATCCATTCGCTGGCTGAACCCCGCCAGCGCGCTCCAAAATCCAACACCAAATGGGCGCTGGTCAGACAAACATTCGTGTCGCCTCCGAAACTGAATCTGTTTGGTCTGCAGCTGTCGGACATTCACGATCGTGAGTCTGGATGGGAGGTGCAGGCGAGGCGCGGGTGCTCGTTTCAAAGGGGACGGAGGAATAGGACGTACGTCGGTCCAGTGAGGAGACGTCAGGGAAATGTGGAGGAACAGTAGAGTCGAAGCTGCTGCTTGTTCCGGAAAGACAGAGGCGGGAGGAAGCCCAAGCCTGGCACATTGATGTTGTGTCGAGAAGTGAGGAAGAAAAGTCAAGGAGTTTGCTCTTATGCCAAAAGGGACAGTGGAAGGTTGTGGTCGTCAACGATACGTAGGGACGGAACTGCGAAGAGTGGTGGACCTCGGATTTGAAGTTTTCCATGTCTTATCGCCTGCGACCCCTCTCACTTCCACTACCTTGCAGCGGATTTCAAAGCCCGCCTCCCATACCAACTCACAATCCGCACGGGATTCCAACCACAACTCTCTCTTCCCCACCGATCACCCATCGTTGCCGTCTGCGTACACGTGCGGCCATCCAGGAGCGAAGAAATGGCCGCTCTGCACGGGACGAGGTCCGTACACACCTCGAGCGGAGACGCGGGGAGCAGAAAGCGAGACGACGATCGAGTACATCCCGTGGATGCTGACGGGTCCCACCCGCACGATACCGCCGCATCCGCACTTTCGCGCCGTGTGTCAGCGCCCGCGTCGGCCAAAGTGTACCTGCTCGTGTGCATAGACAAGTCTCAAACCGCGCACGTCTGGGACTGTCCCGCGGCGACGGGGGACGAGAACAATGGCCACGAGACCACGGGTGGGGCTGGAGACGAGGTCGCCTTTGGAGAGGACGGTGGGGTTCTAAAGTCGGGTGCCGATGGTGCAGCCGGATCTGGCTCGGCGAGAGACAGCCAGCGCGCGCGCATGTCGGTCGTGCTGGGTGCTGAGGTGTCTGGGCTTATTTTCTTGCCCATGGTCACCATGTATGCGGCACGAGGTCACGATACTGTCATCCGGGTACGTTAAAGTTCTGCAATCCTATTCCTCAGCGGTGCAACCCTAATCCTTCGTTGTTCTCCTCTCACCACCAAGTTCTTCAACCTGCGGTTCGACCTTTGCAACCAGATAAACCTCGCGCACCCCCTATCCGAGTAAGCCCCGCCCTCTACCCACGAACATCGCTGCCCGTTTCTCACACTCCACACTCACCCCCTCTCAGACTGACATACGACCTCCCAACCCACTCTCTCGTCGTCGCACACCCATCGCACATCACATTCTACACCTACCACCTCTCCCACCGCCCGCGCATCGCCACGCCAGCCGAACGCGCCGCCGCAATGCTGAAGCCCGCGCGCTCTCCAGGCTCGGCCGGAGCCGGCGGGATTGGCGGCGCCGGCGCCGTGCCCCCGCAAATGAACCCGACGTCCCTGCCCGCGGTCGCATTGACGCCCAGGGTCGAAGTGAAGCCGGGATGGTCGGACGACGAGTGGATAACGGCCGCGAGGGTGGACCCCAAAGCCAGGGTGGTGTACTTGGTGGCGGGGACAAAAGTTGCTGTGAGTTGCCCCCCTCGCCCCGCCCCGAAGGATGTCTGCTCTGGCTCACACGGCGACGATATGCATTTTGTTTTGTCACCCCGTGGCTGCAGATATTCAGTGCCGACAGTGGCCAGGAACTAGCGAGCTCGGCGAATGTTGCCGAGAGGAACGTCACGTGTGTACTGTTCTACGAAGGATACCGCTACACGTTGTTTGGGCTTACAGACGGGACCAGTAAGTTGTAAAACCAGATGATCTGTTCCGTTCATTCCAGCTCAAAGTGCACGCAACGCAGTTGTGGTAAAATCGTTCAATTTTGCCTTGGTTCGCACTATCACAGCACATACCCGTGCTGTGACTGCTCTCGCGCATTACCCACATGGGCCCTTTGTTCTATCAGCTGGGCTTGATAAAACCGTGCGAATGATTAGCGTGGCAACTTTTGAAGAAGTCTACCGGTGAGGAGAACAAACTTTTCTTAAGTTCCAAGGGTACAGAATGAATCTCACCTACCACGGGAAGAATCAACTTCTCCGAACCTGTTTGCTCCCTCACAGTCATGGACGACCTCATGTTCCACGTCCGGCTCTTCAACCGGGTGTGCGTGTACACATTTAACCACATCGCGTCGACGTTCGCGTCTCTCGGCAGCCCCATTCGGCGCCTTTCCTGTCTCAAATCTCACGGCACGCCGCGCCGCGTCCTCGCATGGACAGAAGACGGCACCGTTCGACTCATGTCGCCTCACGCCCGCCTCGCCTCTGACGCGGGCGTCGTCCCGGCGAGGAGAAGCGAGTACGTCAAGGGCGCCACGCTCGCCACAATGTTCTCCGTGGTTGAGCAGGAGCGTATGATGGATGTCGCGTACTGCAGGGTTTTGGATAGGCTGTACGTTCTCATGGAAGGAGGTGAAATTTGGTGCGTTGCTACAGATGTCAATCCGTGCGCGTTGGCGGATGTGTGGGGAAGGGCTGGAAATGGTGAGTATTGGAGCTCGCCATGGCTGGGGGTTGCTTATCAAGTTCCGAAACCGCTTCATTCCCCAGAGCAAGAGGGACTCTCGCATCTCGCAGTGTTTGAAGGAAAGCTCGACATGACATCTTTCAAAAGCTCAGAGTGTGCTCCGACAGGTGGTGGTACGTTTGTGCTGCTCCTTGCCGGATCCGTGGCAGGCCAAGTTCTTTTGCTTGGCCGTGGCGGCGTGGTTGTGGAACGTTTCAAGCTTCATGATGGGAAGATAACCGCCTTGCATGTCGAAAGGAAGCAGCACTTGGTTTTGACTGCGAGTGTGGGTGAGTTCTTTGTTCATTTCAAAGTCGTGGTAATACTTTACCGATTTTTGGTTTCAAGACCACACCGTTAGGGTTTTGACCGTGGACGTTCGGTCCAAGCAGGTCCTGTCCCCATATTTGACCATCAACTGCGGATTTGTTCCAAGAATGGTGTCTGTAATGGACACAATCCTTGCAGCGACAGACGAACAAATAGTTGCAATGTATATGGTCGACTGGAATACGAGCAGTGAGTGTTATTTTGAACAATGCTTGAACCGATAACGAAAGTCTCATTTCACTTGCCTAGCGTACCGCTTTCTGCCGGGCCACAATCGCAGCGATGATCACAACGACACCATAACAAGTCTTCTTGCACTACCCAAAATATCGTGCTTTGTGACAAGCTCGAAAGATGGGCTCATGAAGCTGTGGGACAACATGTCAGGTCTTGTGCGAGAAATAAACTTTGGAGAGCCAGTGCTATCCACCTGCTGTGTCAACCCGGTCGGCGATTTGCTGGTGGCTACGCGATCTGAGCTGCAGCTCGTGGAGTACCGGGCATGTATGTCTCCAATTTCTGAAGACTTGTCCGACTCAACGTTTTGACATGTTTCACTCCATGAGATTTGCCACCGGGTTATCTGAAGAGCGTGTCTCAAATGGAATTTAAGCCAACAATGATCGAACAGCCGTTGGCCTTCTCGGAAGAATCCGATTTTTTCCGCCTCTCGAGACAGAGAACGGAATCCACTAGGTATGTGCTGACAGAATACTGATTTGCTCACTACTTAGTCTGTGTTTGTTCGTGTTCGAAACCTGCAGGCTGCCTTTCGGATTGTCAAAAGGGAAAGATCTTCGAAGCGCAGTAGACCACGTCCAGATAGATCGGCTCAAAGAACGTCTTTCGCGCCGCACGTCCAATGCCAATGAATCCATTAAACCTGCAATGTCGACTGCTGGTGGCATCGCAGCACTTGTTTGTGCCATAGAAAACTCTTTCGATGTGGAAAAAGAAATCGCCAGGAAAGTAGCTCTTAAGGAGCAAAGTGCAAACAAAGTACAGATCCCACTCATCTTGTGATTTTTGCTGGAACCTCACAATTTTTTTTTTTTATTCTTACCTGCACAGACTGCGTCCAACCTAATGCGACGATTTTTGACACGCAAGAATCTTGGATACTCTCAGAACGATTCAAATACGTCCTTCTCTCGCGGAACTATCAATTCTTCCTCGGGTTCAGACGCTGTCGTGTTTATTCCCGTTACAAGCAGCGCTGTGATGCTTGATTCCCCTGTTGAAAACGACACATTCGGTGCACCGTCGTGGAGTGTGAGCGCTTTCCTTCGAAAGAGAAAAACATGTTTGACCATTCCTAACCAACTTACTTAGACTCTCGCAATCGATGGTGGACCTGATACTACAACAAAGCATGAGCAGGACGAAATTGTTATCCTTGACCAAGATGTTCCCGTTGCTCCTGACGGCGAGCTTCCAAATTCCAATCCCATTCAAGGATTAATCGATAAATGGTGCCTAGCTCACAATATCACCATACACCGTCCTTTAAGGACAAAAAGTCAAGCAGAAAGCAGATCCACTCCACTTCCTTTGACGACGCATTCTCGAAGCGACACATTACAGAAGCAGAATGAGTATCAAGAACGGATCAGGCGCATGCTCAATAAGGCGAAGCAACAAGAAGAGGCAAATCGTCAACAAGAACTTGAAACAAAAATAACGCTGGGCGATTTCGAAGATGAAAGTTCTGACTCATCCCCTCCAGATGAGCTGATTGCTGTACAACCGATTGAAGAGACGCCACAGATACGGCTTCAGCAAGAGGAATCTTTAGATGACTTAGAAAGGTTCCAAAAGGGTTTACGGGAGCAAATACTCCAGAATGAACCTAAAACCGAGCCTTCATCGCCGCCACCTGACCCCCCTGTCGTTGAAGAGAAAACTACACGGGAGCCTTCCGTACAAGCCCCACCACCACCTGCAATGCCAAAGATTCTTGAACAGAGCTTCAAGTATAGCTGGTTTCCTCAAGACGACGTAAGTGATCCGGGAAGCGAGCTCGCTTGGTATTCATACTCTTTCTGTCACAGGTGTTTTACCCCGTGGAAGATACAATACATGCAGCGTTGGGAAAGAAATCGACAACTAAGTTCAAGATTGACCCTGAGCCCGACGCCCTTCAGCACATGCTCGTTAAACTATTCAACAGCAAAGCCACCTCTCATAAGACGCGCAAAGAGATTGTCGAGTACCACCTTTGGATTCACAAAGAGACTGGTTTCCGAGATATAAACCTGGCACTCAACACGTATATAACTTATTTGCAAGTTTTTTCGCTGACACCCAAGACAGATCATACAGACCCTGATGAAGTGATGGTGGGTCACACATACTTGAGCAACTTCTCTTATTCCACACCCACTTCCTTGCCTCGAAGGTTTGCATATCCATTATCGAGGCCATTGCTCACTTTGGGCGGGAACATTATGAGACAATTCCCCTCGCTCTGCACTTGACACAAAGTCGGGTTGAGGTGGTTCGCAAGCGCTCGCTACAATTGCTACGTTATTTGGGTGTCACTCATCCCCAAGATAGCCTGCTTCAATCGCGTATCGCTAGAATTGTCGGAAAGGTTCTTTGATGCGATCCAATCCTTTCTTGATCACATCTTAAAGTCACTTGCTGCAGGTTCAAGTAACACATGCAATCACAGGAGAAAATGAAAAATCGGTTAAGCCTAACGGACATGGAATCGTTGAGCAAAAACAGGCTCCTTTCACGCACAGCAATTCTCCGAGCAGAATGGAAACCTCACAACAAAGTGGGACAACGGCTAACCAAGTACAGAGTCTGTCTCAGGACGTAAATCAAAGCGTAAAAGATGTATCTCGGGTGCAATTATCGGAAACGGAACCGTTGCATTCGTTTGCAGCTTCTCCAATCAGACAGGCACTGCTCGAGTGGCTCCGTGGCCAATTGAAGAATTTGCTGATGTCGATTCTCAATGACGTATTGACACAATCAACGCATGAAAGCAATGAAAGCGCTCTAGCGGAACAGAAGCTGTTAGAATTGTCAAAAGTGGACAGTTGGGGAAACTCTTCGAAGGAACGCCAGATTGTGACTCGAGCTGGGATTCAACGAAAGACGGGTCGAACCAAACTATCAACTGAAATTGAGGAGCTCCCGAATCAATCTCTAAGCGATTCTTTCAAGTCTTCCGATTCTCTTCTAAATAACATGCTTGCTCCTTTTGAGCCCGCGCCAACTACTTTAGAGGTCGAGGGAGAGCGCCCGACTAACCCATCTACTGAATCTGGTGCAAGAAGTGTGAGTCGGTGGAAGCGGGCGATCAAGATATCCGGTGGCAATCGACTAGCTACAGTAGTCCAAGATGCAATGCAAAAGAAAAGGGCCAGGCGGCATTCATCAAATCAATCTCTTTCTAAGGAAGCTCTCACAGGTGGTGCTGTGCCAGAGCACACACAAAAACTTCCACCGCTGGATATTGACGTGGGAGATACTTTTGGACCGCCACTAGCACCGACCGGAGAAAGCATACGCATTTCGGATCCAATCCATGTTTTAACATCGCCAACTGCCGAGGATTTCGTCGCGTCAATCAATTGGTACATATCTCACGGGCTTCGCAAGTGAGTCTTTAATTGAGGCTAGGCAATGAGAAAGAGTTCATGCCTCAGGTTCACAGAATCGCGGCAGCTGAACAAGCTCGGCACAATATTTTGCACGAGCAAGACAAGCAACGCAGAGAGAAAGAGGAAGCCGCAAAAGCATTGGCGAAGATGAAAGAATACGCTGCCATAAAAGCTGCTGAAAAGAAGGCACTCGCTTTCGAAGAAGAGCGAAAGAGACGAAAAAGAGTTGCTGCACCTATTCATTACCAAAAGGCATCTGCGTTGGTATCGGACGAGGAAATAGCGTCACTTGCGGGGCACGGGAATCTTGAGAAATTCGTAACGCACCGCAGTGTCTGCCACGAAGGAAGAGAAGTCACAGATTATCCTTTAGGTAAGCTGTTGTTGCTCATCATATGAAAGAACTCTTAATCTTTATTTGATGGTCTTAGAATCATTCCCATCAGTAATCGACACACGCTTCTCTAGGCCGCACGCAACAATCGTTTCCTTACACCTTAAAGCTCTACAGCACTCCCTTCCAAGAGCGAAAGGGTTAGCGTATCCTTTTCTTGAAAAAACGAACTTGACTTTCAGTGATGACAGCATCGTTGATGGCACCGACGTCACCGAGGCAGTCGTTGCGACAACTAGACGTTGGTTTCTTCCCGGCCAAGCCGCCGTGCTGAAGTGATGACCATGACTTATAATTTAACTTACAAATCGCTGCTACTCAAAACGATATTGAGGGGGAACCCGTGTGTCCCCAACCTTATATAACTGTGCAGGCATCGCTCCTGGTATAGTATTTAAATACGAATAACGTGATTGAGAGGGAAAGCCCCGACCTGGTCAGATGTGAGATGTACGCTGAAAGATTGAGTTAGAATGGCGGTCCACACACGTCTCCAACTCCGACACCACCGCGAACTCACCCCACGGCCCATCCGTCCGCGAATGCTTCTCGGATGAGAACTCTATCTCCAACATTTAATGTCAATTCATCGAACACCATTCCACCCGCGGACTCTGGGAAAGTATGTCTCAATTTTGTCCCCTTCGTATTTTCAAGAGAAAGGCGATGGGGAACCCCCTTCAGGTTATGTGATTTCTTCGAGTCCTCTTTCCCAACCACAACACCATTCACGGACCCATTCACTGCGGTACCAACACTGTCCCTCTCCCTGATAAAGCGTATGTCTATTGAATTCCTCGATCCTACGGAGAGTCCTGACGTGGAAAGTCGCCGTTCACCAGAGCTGTCTGGAGCCATGCTGCTGTGACTAGATTTAGAGTTCGGATGCAACCATTCTCCCACAAGAGTCAGCAGACTAGAGCTCCTATCAGCAGCCAGGGGAGGTAATTCATGTGACAAGTCGTACTGTTCATCCATGAGCATTCCTGTTTTCGGGAGCACAACACGGCACTCAACGCCTCGCAAACCATCCAGGTTATAGCCAGCATTTTGCCCATTCGCAAACATCGCACTTCCCACGAAAACACCATTGGCTGTGCCATTTGTTAATGGCTTTGAAACATAAGATCCAGAACTCTTAAGCACGGGTGCAGCTTTGGGGGGGAGCAGAGATGCGGGATCGACAGGAGGAGATGACACCATGGGCGGGGTATTGGCGCCAGTTATCCCATTAGATGCTGCGACACCTGCGAGAGCTGTCGCCAAGTTTCCGTTCACATTTGAGAATATGCCACCAAATATTCCTTTCTTTTCTCCCTTCTCGGCTGCTTCCTTTTCCTTCTCCTGTTTTGCAACCTCCTGCTGAACCGCTCGTCCTTTCTCGTGTTCGACCTCTGTGAGACCTGGTATAACGGTACTTATAGATTTCTTGAGGGCCGCCGTTTCCCTCTTGTCAAGAAGCGGAGAATCTGAGGCAGTTGACGTTATATTCGCCATTCCCATTGACTCGCGCATGGCTCGCTCCATGGGTCCGTCGGGACCGAAGTACCCTGAATCACCCCACACCCGTGGGTCTTCCCACCAACGTCGATATTTACGGCGTTTGTTGCGCTCTTCCTCGGCGGCTTTCCGACCAGCGTAGATACCAAATCCAACAATAAATACTGCGAAGGCTGTGGCACCAACCACAATGCCTGCAATCGCGCCTGGAGACAATTGTGTGCCCGGAATAATGTAGTATGGGCCTTCGGCGACCCACTGCCACGACTTCGTTTCAATGAACGAAAAGATGGGAGTTACTGCATTCTCTGGGTATGGCCATGGAGAAGGGACTTCAAGAATGTCAGGAACGGTTTCCCGTGTGTTCCAGGTTGGTGGCAAAATGACCCCTAAAACCAATATATCGGGAGTGAAACCTGCGCTTTTATGACCACCGATGTAGCCGTAAATTGCTCACCACCCCATATCATCAACACACTGTGGTTCTTCTCCGCACAAATCTCAGAGTTCCAGTAAGCGCCTGGTCCACCTCCGGGACTAGATATACCATCCGAATCAAACGAGACACCTTGCTGAAGTGACCATCGCCACGTAGAGGGACTGGAAGAAGTAGTGTAGCTGGTTACTGCCGGCCCAGCTGGTGTGTACCCATCCTGACGTGTTGACCTTCCTCCACCCAGATTGGCCGAAACACTGGCGACGACAGGAGACGCTGTGTCCATGATGTAGAGACCATCGGAAACTACGTATTTCCCCGAACCAGGAAGGGAAAAATAACCGTAACCCCCCTTTACCAAAATAGTCAACAAAATGATTGAACAGTTAAATGGTGTGAAGTTCGAGTGGATACGGAAATACTCACGAAAACGTAAACCTTGGATCCGTCCGTTGTCACCGCTACTCCTCCCTTGTTGGTGCCTTCTGGCCAAGGCATACCACATGACTTGGTCAGATCATACTCTTGCCCGGTGAGGAAATCGTACGTAAGGAGCAAACGACTTGCATTCTGCTCGGTAGGGTTCGTCACAGAGGGTTCACCAAAATTGAGAAAGAGCATTGAGGTGGATGCGGTGACCTAATAGAGTGGGAGTCGTGAATAAACGGTTGATACAAGGTGAGGTTCCAAACATCTGTTCTGTGCATGGAATAACTCACGACGTGGGTATATCCGCCAGCTGGCACAAGGAAGTTAATCTTGGACCAGATATTCCACCCCTCCCTCATTCCTCCCATCAAATCCGCCGTTTCCGTTACCCAAATCTCTTTCGAGGTGTTACTTGGCCCATTTCCAGGTCCCGTGCAATTGTAACCACCCGCGATGAAAAGCTGTCCCGCTGTCTCGACAGGATACGGCGGAGCCAACGAGATTGACATGTCGAAACAGCTGGGAGAACCACCGCTATACGTGACACGGGATGAATTATTTCCACCGGCGAGGAAGCGAGGGTCGGGGGGAGGACCGATGTAGCCCAACCAAGTCCAAGGATCCTCCCTGGTTGTCGCCGTCATATCTAAGATGGCAACTTGTGTCCCCGAATGGTCTCCACGACTTATCGAGTACAAAGAAAAGGCAACATAAGCCAGCTGCCGGGAGGTATTGGCATTTGTGACGGTGTCCGTCACAAACCGAGAAGCATACGCGATACCGCCTACGGTCGCCACAACATCCGGAGCCAGGGTGGGTGTGTTGAGAGGGGTTTTGTCTGACCATGCCCACGTCGACATTGTGTTTGCAAGGACGGAAAGGCGGGGGGTAAGTCGGATAGGGGTGGTGGCATTGAAGGAGTTGCCATACTGGCCTGTTGGAAAAGGGTCTACACGTTAGAAGAATCCAAACGACGGTCTCAAACGCATTCAAGTTGTGAATTCAAGACCCCAGTGTCGTTTACTGTCACCGTCAACGGTGCGACCTCCAGCTGTAGCTGCTTTCCCTAAACGCTTGTTTCGATGGCGAAATTCCAGTAATCATAGTGCCACGGGCTCTACCAGTCATTCACAAGCACATTCGTACGCCAAATTAAGTGATCCGTCGTCAAATATAATGACTTTAGTACCGTGAAATCCTGACCTCGAGCATCACCTGAACCTTCTTCGTCGTTCAACTAACCGATTGCGATCATGGTTTCGTTGTATGTGACGGCCAATCGAGCACCAAACGGTATTGCTGGAGCTCCCAGAAAAGCATTTGTCGATTGCAACGATGCCAACAAGGCGCCGAGGAATACCAGGGTCCCGAGTGGGGACAACCATCGCCGAGCCCGCGAGGCCACCCAGGCCCTCAAACGACCGTTGGTGTTCCTTGTGCGATATTGGCCGTGTGCGGACGCATAGGGAGCATCTTGCGCACAGCGACTCGCCACGTGCAGGGCCTCGCTGCGACCTCTTGATGGCGACATTAGAAACCACAGTTGATTTCTCCTTCTCTCGCCACGGTTGAGTGGCGATGTAGATGGCCTTTGAGGAGGTGGAGTAAGCCCAAAATTGGTGGAAGTGAACGAGATTAGGAGAGGGTTACGGAGTTTCGGAGTTGTGGCGCGCACATAATGACCTAACCCCACCCGCCTCACTTCATTTGTCTCCCTTCTAGAAAGGAAAGGAATGGACCACTTCCACTTCCCTTCTCCCCGTACATCATTGTTTCGGATGCTTTTTATAACAATTAATCTCATCAGCCGACATGCTCCGGTGAATTTCCGGTGTACAACCGATTGCTCCTCAATCGTTCGGCCGTTCGGCGTTTAATGACAATTTCTCTTTCTCCCTTTTATGTAATCACCCTTCATGCATAGTAACTTCTGCGAACCCAGCTCAACAAAACTATAAAAACGAAAAAGAAGATGGGGGGCAAACGGAATTGATTGCATCAGAACCATGATTTCACACTAGTAAACTCCACCAAAACTCTCAACCCATCCTATTAAATCCCACCCCTTTTCATTTGCTACCTCCACCGCCTCACCCCACTCCTCCCTTCCGATTCCATCTGATGCAACCTCCCTGAAAACACCTTCCACCACTGCCTCAATCGCTGCACCAGACAGATGTCCCATCAGGGGTGCCAACGATCCGGGGCTGGTCAACCCGGGGGAGTACAGCACTTGTGCCGAGGGAGGAGGTTGGGCTGTGGCCGGGGTGGCCAGTACTTCTCCGGCAGCAGGCAGGGAGAGAGCACGCTGAACTGCATCTGTCGGGACCTTGACGGCAAGGTTCAAGGGCGGAGGCAAGCGCATCGCTGAGCGGCGCCGCAAAGGTGATGAAGTAGAGGCTGCAGTGTTGGGGAGTGTTGCAGGTGGTGGCGGCGGGGGTGTGAGGGGGGGTAGAGGAGTAGTACTGGGTCTTGGTGGAGGTGGTAGTGTGGGAGGAGGCGGGTCGACAGATTCTCCACCTGTCCGTTCTGCCTCGCGCACCATGTCTGAAACCAATTGCGACGAGAGGGAAAAGTGCGCCCGTAAGACGGCGGTCAACGATGCTCGAGTGATATGTGGTTCGGCAAGAGAGTAGACGTGGAAAGCGACTGACCGAACGCCGAGTATTGACATCAAACCAAGTGTGAAATAAATTGCAAACTCACATTGTTCCCGCCAAGCTCTTCCAAGCTCCTCCTTCTCACACCAGCCACAAACTCCACGTATCCACTCGCCCCATCCGATTCTCCCGTCCCCATCTGCGTCCCACCACTTCCAGCACACTTCTGCAATAACGTTTCGGCCTATTCCAAGTGGGCCAAGGCAAGCGTAGAACATCTGCGGTGGAATAGAGAAGGGGGGAGAGGCTGGGAGATCCAAATGTGTGGAGCGGGGGTTGACATTTGGGGGAGGTTCTGGAAGCGGAGTAGCATCGTTGGGAATGGCCAGGGAGCGGAATGTGTCGTAAAGGTGTTCCAGTTCAGGCGCCGATACTGTGATATAGTTCAATGTTGGAAATTTCATGATACTGTTGTCAATGTGACAACCTTTGCATAAAGGGCATCACTCACACTGACACCACTCTTTCCCTCCAACGTCTGCCAGTTCATCCCATGCCAGTTTAGCGCTTCCTTGACAAAAGTCCCGCTGCAAGTAGAGCCCCGCACAACCTTCTCCGTAGTCCGGCAACACAGCATTGCCTCCACTTAATGAAGCGGCAGCCCCACTTGGTGTTCCGGATCGTGTCGAGTTTGACGACGAACCTCGGTGGCCCCTACCGACAGCAATCGTTCCCGGCCCCGAGAATCGAGGGTTGGCCAACGGAGGAATTGGTATCCGGAGTTTCATCATCGGGTGCAGCCTGGTGTGACCACCACGGTCTCCTGGTGGTGGCCCATCTCCTTGATCTCCCCTGGCTTCACACATTCCACACAGGTCGTAGCTGGGACAAACGCCGCACATATACCGGATTCCACGGATTGGCGACATGTGGCACCCGTCACAGGTGATGTTACGATGAACACGAGCTGAGAGGAGGGATTGGTGTCGGGTGGAGCGGTGGAGAGTAGCAAGGAGAAGTAGAGTTTCTTGGGAAGGGGTCGGTAAAGGTTGGTTCATATCTTCCGGCGACTGCGGAGGGAACTCAGCTTCACGCAACGAAAGACCAGGTCTGATTTCCCTCACCTCTGGTGTAGGATCGTTGGCGGCAGCTTCAACAGTGTGGTCCCGTGCGAGAGCGGGGGATTTTGGCTCGTCCCGCTCTGTGTGAGACATGTTCTCTTCATCCTGAGTGTATTCTATTCGAGGAATGCCTTCAACAACAGCGACGGTGTTTAAACCATCATCCTCCAGTGACGTTCGCTCATTCACTTCCTCTCCCTGAGTCGACGCCGGACCTGCGCTTCTCTCCCCCAGGTCCAGCCCATCCGCAGAACTCCCCCCGTCACCCGAAACGTGCCCATCGGCTCGTTCTCCAATAGCGCGACGTGCGGCTATTGCCAATCTCGGTCCAACCGGGTATGTCGTCATGGGGCTCCCAACCGGCGTTGGATGGGGGGGAGGTGGGACGGAGGACGGGGAAGGGGGTGGCAGGAGGGATGTCGGCGACGTAGACGCCGTGGTCGGCGCCGAGCCATCAGGCCTGGTTGAGATTAAAAGTGGGAGGGGTGGGCGCGGGTGGGCAGGAGTAGGCGGGTACAGGGGTGGTAACGTGTTCTCCGGGACGTGCGAGGTGGGGGATGTTGGCGCCGAAACCGAAGTGGACGTCGCCGTCGATGGAGGAGGTGCGCGAGACACGAGAATCGTCGTCGTGGAGTCCGTGTCCCGATTGGGGCTCGGCTCGTCCGTGCGGAGATGCAGCTGCTCAGTTTCACGCTCCGTCCTCTGCCTGCCATGTTTACGCGTGTGCCGGTGCCTCCGACCATTCACATGGCCATTTGCATCAGCATCGTCGTGCGCGGTGTCTTCGTTTCCGTCTGGGGACGTTCCGTCGCGCTCTACGTTGGAGCTCCCACCGCGCTGTCGACTCTTCCTTTTTCGGATTGCGCGGTCACTATCTTCTGCTCCTCCCTCCTCGCCATTTTCAGCGGTGTGTCGCGGTCGCCGGTGTCGATGCTTGCGGCGGATACCTGTGCCATTTCGTTGGGGAGTAGCATCGTCCGTGGAGACAGTCTGGACCCCGGGTTCGTGAGAGGGTAGATTCGTAGGGGAAGAAGGAGCGGGAAACAAAGAAGAGAGGAGGAAATTCAAAAATGACATGGGAGAGTGTTAGGCATCGTGGGACTACAACCCAAATTATGCTCTAATAGAGGACTACAGAACACCTTGCACTTGGATTCGTATACCGCTACGCTGTCGGGCATGAAATGCGTGCGTAAAATTTCCCTGGTATGGTTTTTAAACATGATCTCTTCCCCATAAGTTCCATCAGTTCACATGGCAATACCTCACAATTCAAGTTCAGAAATATTATGGTTTATACTCAATTCTTCCCTGCAGACCAAATGCCTTACGTGTCATCCAATCAACAGTCCATCCTGGGAACCAACCGAAGATCCAGACAGCAATTGCTGAACTTCCCTGATGCACAGAACAAAGCGAAAAAGGGCTGAATGGGTAGCTTGGACATTCACTCAGCCGATAAAACTTACAAGCCACAAATCCCTGGGCAGATGGCGCTCGGGTGGCCAGACTCGACTGACAAGATCCGCGCAGAAGGGGGCTAAGTCATCGATACCTGGCGCTTCCTTTGGGTCAATGGAGTCTACTATTTGTTGCCGTAAAGGCTGAAACGGTGCGTGAGTGCTGTGAGATGGCGGCGCAAATGCAATTCGTGTTGTCAGCTCACGCCTTACCTCGTAGAAGCTCTTCCGACCACCGTTGGCATCCCACCACGGCCAAAATCCTCCCAATAGCTTTCTTTGGAACTGTGTGTGAACTCTTCCGAATTCGACCAGAGTGGTCTCGATCCCCAGTGGCCAGAGCTCCGCGCGCAGACCATGTGCGAACGAGCGCAGGGCGTACTTTGAAGCTGAGTACGGCACAGAGAAGGGGAGAGTGAAATGTGACGAGAATGATCCAAAGATCAGGAGCTTAGAGGATTTGTTGTTATTGAGCGCATGGTGCGTCGAGAAACTTCGAACGACATGAATTGTTCCCCAAACTGAAAGAACGTGATGTGTTCTGGATTAGCAAGGAGAAGTGCTTATTTCGGACGCACCATTCGTTTCGAAGCAGTCTCGCATGGCCTGTTCATCCAATTCTATGACAGGTCCTGGCGCTGGCCCGCTCCCCCTAACATTACAATATGACGTGTGGCATTCGATGAAAAGACAATGTGTAGCCTCACGCGTTGCTAATGCAATAGTCGATTTTCCCTTCCAGTGCAAAGATTTTCTCGATTACCACCGCAACGGACTGCCTGTTTGTGATATCGAGCACTAGTCTCTCCACATTCTGGACCGATTCGAGCTCAGACATCGCATCTAGTCGGCGAGAGGTGGCATAGACCTTTGCGCCCCTGGAAAGATCATCCTGTCTGCCGTGAATGAATGACCAGAACAATCGGCCGACAGCACATACCGCTTGGCAAACTCCTTTGCGACGCCAGAGCCAATACCCCCATCTGAACATCCCGTAACCAAGACAACAGTTGGCTTCTTGTCCATTGTCCCAGAGTTCAGCGGGGCAATATTATCGGAGCTTGCCTGGCCACAGCTGCAGGTTTCCGAAGAACACGTTCAAACACGTATGTAGCGAGCATTCATCTCTTCTCTCTGCCATTGTTCCTCTGATCAACGTAGTATTACTTCACAATTGAATTGTTGATAAGAGATGACTCAACAGTCTCGGCAAAACTGGCCCAACCGGCAATATCATTCCGCTTCTTCCACCACATCAATGGCGAGCGGCTGCTGCGCTCAGGTTCCACCTCCTGGCCCATACACCAATCCATACGCGCTGCCATCCGTGCTTACAATTGCGGCTGCCGCGCCCGCCGAGGATGGCTACCCCTTCACCCGTCTTGGGCCTTATACCCGGCATGTCCTCACATCCTCTCGCGAAGCAAAGAAATGGTTCGACCGTGGAGTCGCTTGGGTGAGTGGTATTGGGACCAATACTTGACACCAACAATGGGACGGGGTTAACAAACTCCGTTTAATGTTGTAGTCTTACGGGTTCAATCACGAGGAAGCGAGAGCGTAAGACTTACTTTTTCAGACACTAAAGCTGGTGGAGATGTTAAGGTGGTGCGTTTTGGGGCTCCAGATGTTTTGAAAAGGCACTCCAAGCGGATCCGGATTTCGTAATGGGCTGGTGTGAGTCTATCACCCAACGCGATCAAGATATTCCCGCACGCTCACACTCTGGATACTGAAGGGGGTGTCGCCTGGGTCACTTCTCCCAATTACGTGAGTGTAACAGCTCTCATCATGTCAATCCGCAACCAACAGCAACTGGCCGTGGTCTCAGAACAAGTATGACATGTCCCCAGACGAGCTCCAGGCCGGTCAAGCCGGCGCCGAAACCGCTCTCCGCCTCGCGAAACGAAATTTAGAGCTCCTGCAAGGTGTCGACGCCAAAGACTCGTTTCTATCCCTTCCGCCATCATCGCCGCACCAAACCCTCCTTTCCCTTGCCAAATTCGAGCTCGACCTTGCAGAATCCATGTATGTCCGTCATTTCAGCGTGTCCGCCGTGTGGCCACCGGCCACGAGGAGCTCAGAGGCGGGCAAGAAAGCGCTGGACCTGCAGTATAAGCAAAGTATGGAGAAGGTCTACGCGGAATGGGGCCAGAAAGATGTCGAGGCAGGAGCGCTGTACGCGGAGGCCATCATGCAGCTTAGGCCGTGGTCCCTATGGGCAAAGTTCCCCGTGAGTATGTGCACAATTCCCGCGGTGTCGAAGAGCCTCGCGTTGATTGGACTCGCGCGCGCTTTTCTACGCGACCAGAACAATCATCTCATGGAAGAGGGCACCGAGGAACTCATTGCGGTCCTCGACGCCAGCCTCGCCCTTTCCCCGCACCACATCGGACTCGTGCACTTCTACGTTCACGTATACGAGATGTCCTCCCACCCCGAAAAGTGCCTTCCCGTGGCCGACGTACTCCGCTGGATAGCCCCCGACTGCTCTCACCTTTTACACATGCCCTCTCACATCGACGTGCAGACTGCACGATACGGGCTCTCCCTCCAGGCGAACCTGGACGCAATCGAGTCGGGCAAATTGTGGGAGAAGTATGAAGGCGTCCCCAAGGGCTTTTATATCCTGTACCGCGCTCACGACTGGCATTTCGCCGTCTACTCGGCCATGATGGCGGGAAACTACGAGGTAGCCATGCGGTGCGCCGTGGAAATGTGCGAGCGTATTCCGGACGCCATGCTCAAGAAGTTTCCCGACTTTATCGAGTCGTTTGTCGGGATGCCGCTCCACGTACTTGTCCGGTTTGGGAAGTGGAGCGAGATTCTCGCGTACCCGCCGCCGCCGGCGGACCCGGCGGACCCCCTTCTCTACATTGGTACAATATGCACGCTGCACTACTCGCGCGGTGTCGGGCTCGCCGTGCTCGGCAGAATCGAGGAGGCGCTCAGGGAGATGCAGCTGTACAAGGAGGCGTGGGAAAAAGTCCCGACCACGCGGACGAGGCACACCAACACGGTGCGAGACATTATGGCAGTGGGAGGGAAGATTCTTGAGGGTGAGATTGAGTACAGACGTGGGAATGTGAATCGGGGATTTGACCTGCTGCAAGAGGCAATCGGTTTGAGCGGTGAGTACCAACCTGTGTCCCTTCTCATGTTTAGGGCCGCTGGACACTTTCCCCGATGACGACAGATAACTTGGCTTATGATGAGCCTCCGGGCTACATGCAGCCCCCACGCCACGCTCTTGGCGCACTCCTCCTCGACCAAGGCGGGCTCGAGAACGTCCTTCGAGCGGAGTCGGTCTACCGAGAAGACATGCTCTGGACCAAGAATCCCGGCAATATTTGGGCATTGACCGGGTTGGAGGAGTGTCTTAGCTTCCGACTAAAGTGGTACAACGAGAGCGGTCGAGCACAGGGAGAGTTGAACGACTTGGAAAAGGAACTCGAGTACGTGAGGGGGAGACTTGCGGACTTGCGCAAGGACGCCGACGTCGATGTCAAGGTCTCCTGCTACTGCCGAGTGGGCGGAGTCAAGGTGGACAAGGTAAAAGTTTTGAAAAGGGATCAACGAGCAATTTTATAGCATTCCAAGAGCCACATTGTATCGAGATAACACGGATATCTAAACTAATATCGCTTATGTTTTTTCCGTGTTGTCTGCACTTCCGCGAAAATAACTGTAGGGTCTGGGTTCAGCGGCATCTCAAGCATCTGCATATGGTGACCACGTTCATTAGCACCTCGAAAAGGTACACTCCTTTGACGCGTAGTCACTCACTGCCTCGAACTCCTCTTTCAGCTCCCGGCAAAATCTGTCCAAGTCCAAATCCTCGTCGTCGAAGCCGAATGGCCCGTCAACAATGCCCGCGACCCACTCCACGCTCAGCAGGGCCCATGCAACAAGACCGACCACAACAGGGGTGGACCAGCGCAGCTCCAGGGCGTATTGCATCGGAAGCGTCAGGAGATGCAGGAACAGCAACCGGCGGAGCAGAACGGTGTAGGCGGGGGGAAGGGGAGTCGTGCTACGAAGGTGGTCAGAGGCAGTTCGGCAATGTGGGTGCACCTCGGACCTACTCTACTCTCTCCAAAGCTCCAAAGTCGTCGACTATTCCACCAATATAACCCCGAATGCAACTGATTTGGCTGTCGACCGCGACACGGTTTAGAGAGACAAGCAAGTCGACTTTGTAGTGGCTTTAGATTTAAACTCAGCGCGGGATGTCGCCAAAATAGTTCTCACGCGGTAGTTTCCTAGGAGAAAGAATATCCAACCACCAATTCCGGAAAGAAAACATCCGGGAACCCTCACCTCGCTCCAGGCTTGTGCGTCGACGCTTTGTTCGACTGCGATTTGATGGTCACAAATTCTTCAAGGTCTGTCATGTTAGAAAGCGAATCTGCAAATTAGAGTGGTGTGGATGATGATTGTTGTCCGATGTGTCAAATGTCTGGGTCTTACCTCCTCGAAGATAATGTTTCGTCGCATAAGCAATCGCTATCAATATTTTTGTGGTTTTTAGTTTCACTTTGCCTTCATCGGGGAAGCCTGATGCGGAGACCACGTCGATAACACAGAGGCGCAGCTTGGCGACGAGAGAAGTCCAGTGAAGGCGCCCCTCAGCGTAGCGAGTGAATGCCTGGTTCGATCTGAAACCAAGGAGGAGTGCGAGCGCAAGGCCAATCTAATGGTGAGTGTTCCCGACAGGGGCAGCGGGCAGTCACAATGGTGAATGACAGGCCATCACGCCAGCAAAATTGAATTCATCTGAATGGCGGCACTCACGAGATTGGAAAGTACCGGAGCTGGTAAGAGAAGAACTCTGCTGCCTAATTGGGCACTAATCGTCACCAGAGTCGTCCACGCAACGATCAGACCAACCGATGGAAGGGTTTTCGACGATGATGATGGTTGGAGTGCGTATGTCCAAAATTCCTGAGAGGATCAAACGATTAATGCCCAGGAATGCAAAACGATTGAAATCACCGCGCGCTTGGCATTTATCTCACATATGTTTCCGGAAACAACGTTCGAAGCATGGTTGATGAATTTCAGCGATCGGTCGGCAATCGGAGGGGAGAAGGGGCTTTCTTGGGAGCGTACTAATGAAGTGTTGGCTTCCCAGTGCACAGTTAGGGGGGATGTTGTTTCCGACCACAGGCATGTTGCACACCAGCAGACCGACCGCGTCTGGCTGCACTGGACTAGGCGTCACTTCGACCTTTGTGATCGTGACCTCAACATACATGCATAACTTCAAAATGTAGTAGTCCTAGAGTGTTAAAGACATCTCAAAAAGTCATCGGCCCTGCCATGGAACCACGCAATTGCCCATTCAAAACATCTCGCAACATCACCCTGACCTTGCCATACTCGACTCGGACTGCCCATCCGACGAATCACCCCAAGCAGTGATGCTCGAGAGGTGCGTTACTGGCCCAGACTTGCCGTTGGCAGAAGTCGACTCCACAGGTCTGCTGCTGTCTGAGAGCCCCAATTCAGCCAGCAAATCCATACCGAACGAGCTCGACGCAGTGCCGACCGTAGTCTCGGAGAACCTTCCCAGCTCCGATTCCAGCTTGAACTTCATCTGGACGAGCTCGCTCTTCCACTTTTCCTGTGACTCATCGACGTCAGGAGATCTGGGGACCTCTGCACCATCGTCCTCTTCTGCTGTGTACTTTGTGCGCCGTTCGTCACCGCCCTCCCGTCCCGCGTTGACCGTCTCCCAATCCTCCACCTCCTCTCGGCCGCTTTCGTTTCCACCCAGCATACTCCACGCGGTCCGCTCACCCTCACTTCTGTCCCTGGTCCTCCTTCTATCATCATCTGACCCTGTGCTCCCAACAGCCCGCGCTGCTCTGGCGAGTACTTCCATCTGCTGCTGGTGTGCCGCCATTCCCGCAGCTGCAATCTGCCTCGCCGTCTCCTCCGCGGCCTTTCTTGCCCTTTCAGCCGCCCATCGCGCCCTCTTCTCCTCCTCAGCCTTGGCTCTAGCCGCGACCCTCTGGGCCTCCGCCGCCTCCCTGGCCCTCCTGGCACGCTCCTCTTCCGCCCTTGCTCTCTCTTCCTCGGCCTCGGCAGCCTCGCGTTGCCTCTTGAGCTCTTCCTCCTGTGCAGCTTTGGCCATGAGCACCCTTCTCTTAGCCGACCTCTCCACCTCGATCTCCTCCATGGTGACCATGATACGCATCGTGTCATCCCTGGATAGACCGCACATCCGGGGCACCAGGGGCTCGCACCGCTCGTGGCACGTGTCCCCGCACTCAGTGCACCGTTTGCTGTCGGCTTTGCCCAGAGACAGGAGGTGGCCGCAGTGCACACACCAGTTACCTCCCAGGGGAGGATTGAAGAAGGGCGCAAAGCGGTGTGGGATCCGGTGCCGTTGCAAGATAGCGGGATTCGTCTCGTTTTCATCTGGCTGGGCCGCGAAGCACTTGGACACGACACGCTCGATACAATGCTTGTGGACCGTGTGCTGACAATCTATTGGAGGACGTCGTTGAGGGTCAGCCACGTCTTCTATCAAGCCTCACCTCATTCACAACCCACCTTCGCATGTCACACCACCGCCCATCAACAATTCCCCGCAAACCGCGCAGCGAACGAGCTGATACTTAACCTTGCTCGCGAATCTGTGACCCCTCGCGTACAGAACCCTCTTGAAGCTGGATGGTCGCCTGCGGAGAGATCCCGATCCCGCAATGGACGGAGTGCGGATGCGGGAGCCAGCGGGAACTAACCACGGCATAGAGTAGAATGCGTGGAGGGCAAGTGATGCGAATTAAAAGAAAATTAAATCCTGATTTCAAACCACTCCCACATCGCCATTCAACTCACCAAAGTTCAGCCTCAGCAGCACCTGTCCCCCCGGCTCGGCCTCCACCCAAACCATCATGCCACCATCCTCCAAGCCAGTAGCTCCCTCACCCTTAAGCCCTTTGACGCTAGCTTTTCTCGAAAACCCTCCCGGCGCATCTGCAAGGACACTTCCCGAGCGCTCCGCCAATAAGCCCTTTCGTGCACCAAGCACCTCGGCGACCTCTGAAAGAGCGAACCAAGCAACGCCAACGACCTGTGGCTCCCCTCCGGGCGCAGACGGGTTCTCACGAACGACAACCTCAACTTCTCGCCCCCCCTCTACCTCCACGACCACGCCCTGTCTTGCTTGACCCTTGCGACCCCCTTGAGCATCCGGGTCGTGCCACACACCAGCCCTGGACCGCGCCGTGCGATGGACTTCGGCGCCATCGAGGGAGACACTGGACGACAGGCTCGTGCCAGCAGTACGGTGTGGGAGCGAAACGGCAGCCAGGACAGACACGTGCAGGAGCCCGTGTACCGGCGGGGGAGGCGGGGGCCCGGTTGGTTCTGGGCGCATTTGAGCAGAGGCATTGTTAGAAATGTCCTTCAAATCGTTCGCCACCCTACCGCAACTCACCCCCACCCTCAGCAACGTCTTCGAACCCTTCTTCGGTCCCACCAGCCTCCTCCCATCTCCTCGCGTACTTGACTACTGCGCGTGCGAGTGCCACTTCCCTTCTTCGGGCTTCTCTACCCCTCTCCTCAACTTCGCGCATCCGATCAGTGTCCTCCGGGGTGGGGTTGGGCCTCGCCGCAAGGACGGCAAGGGCACGTTCAGAGGCGTCTCGCGCACGCCGCTCCAAACGGATGCGAAGAAGGAGAGAGCGCACACGGTGGCGCAGCTTGGAGGGCGTGAGCGGGTGGTCAGACAGCCAATAGTCTGCGGGGTGGTGGGGCAATTTTACGAACAAATAACATGAGCACGCTTCTCCCGCGCACAACCCTCAAACCACAACCACAACTCACCGAACCCAGCCGCGCCCTCCCCATCATCCTCCTCTACTCCAACCTGGCTTGCGACCCTTGGCTCGGGCAACCCCGCTGCCTTGAGGATCTCTGTTGCACCCCACTCTTCCTCATCCGCGTCGTCGTCCGGATGCACAAGAGCCATGTCCTTCCCACTTGGCGTGTTGGGAACCTCTTTGGGCTCTTTAGCGACGGGTTTCGCCCCCTCCTCATCACTGTTCACAGGCGCCTCATAAGCCCTGAACAGTGCCTCGCGACCTGTACTCGCAGCAGCGGCATTTCGTCGGGCCTCCTTGACCCTCTCCAAAGTACCGTGACTCGCCCCATCCTCTCCCTCGATTCGTCCCTCTTTACCCTCTGTATCCGAAACGCCCGAATCCAATCCGCTCGCGCTTCCACCGAGTCGTGCGTCCCGGGGCAGAGACCTGGACTGTGTCCTCCCCACAGCGCTGACGCTGGACATCCGCGCGGCCGTTCCAGGCGTAGCATCGCGGGTCTGGCTTTGGGCTTCTCTCCCTCTCGCGCCACTGCTTCTCCGGCCCATTCCCAAGAACCCGCCGCCTCCAGAGGCAGCGCCATCCTCCGACACAGCGACGCTGGCCCCGCTGCCCTTGCGCGACCCAAACACTCTTCCCAACCCTCCTGCAACACCCGCAAGACCCCGCTTAGGGCTCGGCGGGCGACCGCCCCCAAACCCAGGCAGCGTGGTCGGAGCGCCCTGTCGCGCACGGGGCGGGGGCGGGTACGCACCACCACCCAAACCGGGCTCGCGTGAGGTGGCATTGAATCCACCAAAGTTTCGCAAGAGGTGCACGTCGTCCGGCGGCGGCGATGGGGATCCTGGGAGCGCTGGCGCAGATCGGGACGTCGGGAGGGCGCCCGGGCCCGGAGTGTCGGGCGGCAGGGACGGGGACCGTGCGGAGGTTGCACGGTTCTCGCGCGGCGGTGCGCGTGCGGATGCTGCGCGCTTGACCCGGGACGAGGTGTCGCGGCTGTTAGTGGGCGGGTAGGCGGCGACGGGTGTGGGCGGGGAAAGCGTCGTGCCTCCGCCTGTGCCACTTGTGTATCGCATGGCGCGCATTGAGTTGTCACTTCCGGACAGGTCCCCTGGCGAGCGGCCCCGGTCGCGCGTGTCGCGGTCAGTGGTGCGGTCCCGCTCGGGGCGGTCGGCGGTGCGGTCCCTCTCGGGGCGGTCTGCAGTTCGGTCTCTGTCTCTGTCGCCCCCTCTGTCCGCCGTCCGATCCCTCTCCCTGTTTCTATCCCCTTTCCTGTCTCGCTCGGCAGTCCTGTCCCTCTCCCCTGTGCGATCCCTGTCTCTGGCACCAGGAGCGGGAGCGGGAGCGCCGCCGCCACCGACGGGGGCCATCGCGTACGGGTTCGCAAACGCACCTCCTGCACCTGCACTTGCACCTGCGCCGGCACTTGACCCACCCGCGGGCGGAATGAAGGTCCGCGGGGGGTAGGACGGCTGCCGGCTGGGCATGGCGGGAATGTGGTGCGCGTGCGGGGGTTCGGGGGGTGGGGAGGGGAGGTGGACTGCGCGGGAACCCGTCGCCGTCGAGGCAGACGCAGCCGACACCGAAGACGCCGACGGTGCGGGCGCAGAGAGCGCGCCGGGCGGGGCGGTGTTGACGCGCTGCGCTGGCGCCATGTGTGACAGCGGTTGTGGGGCCGTATGTGATCGTGGCAGGTGGGATGGTGTGTGTGGTGGTGGTGGGAGTGGAGCGGCGATGGGGAGTTGGAGTGGGGCGGAGGCAGAGAGGGTTGGGAGTGTGGGGAAGGAGAGCGGTTGCAGAGGCGACAGGGGTTGGAAGGGAAGTGCGTGGGCGAGGGGTGTCGCGTCGTCAGGGGTCGTGGGGAGAAGGTGTGATGTGGGTGATTGGGGTTGCAGTGTGGGGGATAGGGTGGTGGACGTTGTTTGGGAGGACGTCAGGTGGTTTTGGAATTGGTGCAGTTGCTGCTGCTGCTGCTGCTGCGCTGATACGCCGCCCACGCGACGTCTGTACCGCGACTGGACGTGCGACTGCGTCCCCGCAGTCGCCGCGGGCTGCTGGGGTGCCGGCTGCCGTTGCGGGGTGTCCCTTTCGGCGGGCGCATAGTCCTGGTATGGCACGAAGTAGGACGCGTTCGAGTCCGGCGAGGACGGCGACGATATGGAGGGCGATGACGGGAGCGATGTGGATGACGGGGATTGCGAGAGGCCCAGGCCGAGCCCGAGCCCAAGGTTGGGGATTGGTGCAAGTGCGAACGAGGGCGCTGTTGTTGAGCTAAGGGACGACGAGAGGTGCGGGAGGGACAGCGACGCCGGGATGTTCTGGTTGTTTGCCTGGCGGGCCAGCACCGCCAGTTCGCCCTCCATCCACGCGATGGCCCTGAGCGAGGCGGCGACCTCGCGCTCGATGACAGCGACGGCGCGGGTGTCGTTCTTGTGGGCCGACAGCATGATCTGGGCCGATGAGAGGGCCTTGCGCTCCTGCGCGAGCTGGGCGAGCAGCGCAGAGATGTCGAGGGTTTGCGGTTGGGCGAGCATTGCGAGGCGTATGTGGTGCCTACGTGTGGCAGACAGGTGGTGTTTCAGTGCCTAGGGAGGGCAGATCGGAGGGGTAGAGGTCTAACAGACTACCAGGGTAGTCCCAGTGGGCGTCTCAGGTGTGGATGGGAAGGCAGCGTCGTCTGAGCAGGCAGCGTAACACCGAGGTGTCGGAGCGTGTGTGGCAGACACAGTCCACACGCACTCACAATCGTTTCCTCCGCTGTCGCTCTTGTCTCTCTGCTG
Organism: Gonapodya prolifera JEL478; assembly: GCA_001574975.1. Taxonomy (NCBI): domain Eukaryota; kingdom Fungi; phylum Monoblepharomycota; class Monoblepharidomycetes; order Monoblepharidales; family Gonapodyaceae; genus Gonapodya; species Gonapodya prolifera. Next base: position 1,502,323 of record KQ965731.1, read on the forward strand.
TCTACGACGATTTCCTGCGCGCTCTGACTCGCCTCCTTCCGTGCTTCCTTTCCTATAGCCTTTCCACTCGCTCACGCTCTCCCTCCCCCTTCACGTTTTCCACTCCTGCGCTGTCTTCCAATCAATCCTCTCCTCTCTTCTTCCTCTCTTCCTTGCGCCGTCTGCCTGCGATGGCGATTTCGCTTGGTGTCCAGTCTGGGCTCTCTGTGGCGTCCGGCCTCTCCTCACTCCGCACACCACCCTCTGCCTTGTGCCTCACTTTCAAAAAATCACACCCTATCTGCGACAAAACAGTGCAAAAACTCCGCTTCAGGGACAGACCCTCGCAGTCCCGCGCGGAGTGTAAGGTCACGGAAGTGATCTTGCGTTAAAATGCACAAAACGAGGGAACTAAGCGCCAACGCATCATCCCGCAATTGCATCCTCTGTTTTTTAAATGCGATCTATTCTCCCTCCACATCTCCTCTCACTCCCCGTCCTGCCACAATCCGTGCCAAAGTCTGATCGCCGCGTCCCTTCCCGACGCCTCACAACAAACACACCGCTCATTTTGGGTCAGAAAGGAGCACCCGCTGCCATAAGCCGCGTTGGAGTCACTGCTTGAATCAATGAGTCGGATGCTTGGGCTCATCTTCAGCATAGATTTACATCCGACCAACATTTCCACTTTCCCCTTACTGGTGATCAGCACCACACACTACGTGCACCGCGTGCGACCCTATCGTGCTACATCTTTTACCATGTGGTCGTGAGGATTCGCGCACTGGATTGGGATTCAGACTGATTCAGTTTTGTGTCAGGAGGCAGCGGTTACCGGCGTCCCAAGCGTGGTCTTGCGGTCTTGAGACTGCGACTGCAACTGTGGATGTGGCTGGGACTGCGGATGTGACCATGGGGATGACCCGGTGCCATGCGTGCATGTCAGCCGGCAGGACCCAGCGGAGATGCCCCGGTGCACCACCAGAGGACCACGAGGCGATGCCACGGGACGTTGTCGATAGGTCTCAACACGGTGATAGGACCGTGGCTGTGGCATAGGGTCGTGTAGAGTGGTGGGAAGGTGGTGCGGGAGTGTGAGAATTGCGTACCAATGGTTGTGCAGGGAAGTGAAATGAATGCACGTTGAAGGACGGGCCAACTGCCGCAGCGCTGTGCTACGTGAGTATTTGACGCTTCGCCCCAATAACAACCTCCAGTAAAGCCCGCGGGCGCATGGGGTGGAGAACATGAATAACAACTCCCCTGACTCGCCCCATTCATATTCAGCCGCCGCCGGAGCCTGCTTCTCCATTTTATGCATTGACCAGTTGTCTTTTGGCATTCGGGGGAGCTGGGGGGAAGGGTGAGGGTCCGTGTAAGTACATCCTCACCAACGCGGCAAGGCGGACGACGTGGGTCGGGTTCTCCGCCGTCGCGCAGGAGTTTGGGCGCAAGGGTGCCCACGGTCTCGTCGAGGGGCATCATGTCCAGCTCGAAGATGCGCCATAGGACGGAAAGGGGTGCGGTGGGGAGGTGTTCGGAGAGGCGGAGGGTGCAGTCGTTGCAGACCCGGAAGTACATGAGCTCTGTGCCGTGGGGGAAGGTGGAGCGAGCGAGCGGGCAGGTACAGAAAAGGGCCGGGCGCGGCAGCGTGGTAGCTTCAGGGATGGTTCTCGACGCTCGGGGGGGGACGTTTGCCACCCACGACGCACCTTTAATCGGCGTCATGTTCATCTCCAAGCACTCCATGAACCTCTTCTCCGTAGGGTACGCCTTCCCCATAAAGTTCTTTATCTTCTGTTCTCCAGAGCGGGGGAAGAGTCAGTTTTCGTTCCCTGCGTCCGAAACGCCCGCGTTTCCCAAACACACCGGGTACAGCTCAGCGGCGATGGCACGCTCCTCGGTCGTAAGACAGGCCACCTTTCTTTCAGGCATGGCCAGCGACTGAATCGGGACTTTGGCGGGGCCGCTGACCGCGTCGGCGCCGAGAGTCTCGAGGGCAGCAGATTCAGACGGACCCAGGTCGCCGTTGAGGTGGCGGAGTTTGGTGGATTTTCGCGGCATGCGGCGTTAGTGGCGGAATTAAATGGTGATGTGGATGGTGGTTTTGGTTGGCCCTTTGTCTTGTGGAAGGCGATCGGTCGTCCGTCCACACTCAAGTACGTGCGACAGGATATGAATGTTTCCGTAAACTGGAAGACTCACTCTACACAGACTACACCACATTTGAATTTATTCATTCATTCGACCAGTATTGCGCTTCTAAGAAGAAACGTGTTATCCTGGCATGGACATCAAGCGGCGCTGGCAACACTCTTACAATCGCCAGGACGCCGTGCCTTGTATACATACAGTGTGGGTATTGTACACGGCACATACCACCTTTGCCCAACACCGGGCAGGGCAAGTGGCAACTCCGAGGGCGTCTTCACCATCCCAATCAGACCAACAAGGCCGTCCGCTCGTCCACCACCCCATCTCTCCCCTTCCGCCGCGTCGCTGCTGCGCTTTCAACGTCACCATCGTCCTCTGGAACAACGACCTCCTCGTCTGCCTTCGGCTCCGGGAACGAAACGTAGTGCTGCACGGCGAACACCACGTCAAAGAACACGGATAGAATGCCAAGAAAGAGCTTGACAGGGTCCCCGAGAATCCCTCGCCAGCCGGAGCCGGTCGAGAGCGCGTCCAGAAGGAGTTGGGCGAGCGAGAAGAGGCCGCCCGCGAGGTCGAGGAGTACACCCTGGGGAATGCCGACCGCGCGACGTTTGGTGTGAGACGAAAGAACAGCAAGTCCAAAGGACGATGGCCCCGGACGCGTACCTCGATGGACCATCCCACTGTGGACTCTCGTCGCCAGTTGTGGAGCACCTGGGGAACACACTTGACGACGACCGTCGCTAGTTTCACGTAGCTCAAGTAGTACAGCACGTCGATGGCCTGCGCAGACTCGGCAAAGGTAGCGACAAGGAGCCCCAAGGCGGGGAGAAGGGTGACGACAAGGAAGCTGGTGACAATGGGATGCGGCCGCGGGATTTGCGGGTGGTAGAGGAAGAATTGGAGGAGGGTGACGTACGACCAGACTAAGCAGGTTGGAGGGGAGTGTTTGCATGAGGGAATGTCGCAGGAATGGGGAACCCCCCCCCCCCCCCTTTATACATCTTTCCCCNCCTCCCCCGAGGCCTCACACGTGGCATGGACGGCAAACACGACGTCTGCAAGGGTGACGAGGTTGTCTTCCCCGCCGTTCCGGTCCCGGTATTGCTGGCGCACGTCTTGATTCCCGTAGAAAGCCGCCGTGTAGATCTGGTGTTGGGTGGGGTAAGTTTTGGCTGATTCACCCAACACTCCGACCCCGTTCCGACTCCTCACCGCCAAAAAAAGCATGCCTTCACAGTTCATCACCACAAAGTCGCTAAATACATGATCGTGAGCGGGCATTTCGGTGCAGGTGCTGAGCAGTATCGGATGACCCACATGGACACCCCCGCCACCGATCGGTGAGAGTAATTCAGCCAGAATTGGGGGTATGCTGACAAGCTCCAACAAATGAAGTACGCCTGGAAGTTGAAGCGTTGGAACGGGGCGTGTAAGCGAGTGGGTCCACGATCGGGCCAGCCCCGGCACACGTGACTCACCCATCCGAGAAGGGAAGAGAGAGATTCCAGCGTGGTTGGCGAGGATGGCAGCAGCGGCGTGTTTGTGGATTCCATCTGGCTTTTGGGTGGTGGACAGAGGGCGGTGAATCATTCGGTCGAAGTCCCTGAGGGGACAGTGCGGCTTGTGATGCCGCTGGTTGGACTTGTGGGCATCGGGCGTGTGCGAGGTGTGGTCGCGTGGACGAGTGGACGAGTGGGGGCGGGTGTGTGTAATGATTGGGATGAGTGTGTGACGAATGGTGAGTGAGGCGGGTCTTGGACGTGAATGTTGGATTGCCGTGTCTCCCGCCCATGCACTTGGTCATCATTGAACGCTCGTGACATCCGAAGCGTACACTCCTGTGACTATTTTGAGAGCACAAAGCCTTTCTTGGTTGAGAGAAGAGCAAATTATGTAAACCTGGTCTGCCATGTGATCCTCTTGCAAAGTGTTTTTTACGTTCATAGACAATGACTCTGTGCAACTGAGCGCAATTCTCGAATGACCGAAACCATGATTTCGACGAGCCACAAAATAAACTGTTCTTGATTGTCGGTGGGGCCCTCCCCTTTCTTTCATGACATTTGACGAAACCATCGCAACGCGATTCGATCGCCTAGGCCGGGATCGCACGCACATATTCAAGGCCCGTATCGACCCGATTTGGTGAGAGGAAGGATAAGGATTCACGGTGGATCTTCGGCCATCACCGCGCCGACCATCCCGAACCGCATCGCCCACATTCCGGCCTTGCTTCCGTCGCCGCTCACATATGTTTGCTCATCAGGGTCATTGGCGCGGCCCCGCATGGGGGTTACGCCTCGTGTATCCTCCTATCAGCATGCAAGCACTCACTCCAGCGTTCACCGGACGGGACACCCTTAACGGGCGACGGACGGTTTCCCGATCCTGTGTCTGCCAATTTCGTTTTTCTCGCTCCAGCTCGGTTCAGTAAAGATACCGGCGGGGATGTGGAAGTGGAGGTGGGAGTGCTGAGAACAGGCGGTAGGATGGCGACGGTAGAGGCCACCTTGACGCAAGATCAAAGGGCTAGGGGTGCCGCGGAAGCCAAGATAGTTGTGTGCATCAAAGGTGGGTCGTACTTGAGTTCTGCGTCGATATTGGGTCGGATGGTTACCCTGCTTACTCTTATGGAACAGTCCTCGCGACGTTCGGCACGCTTTCCCCACAAGCCACTCCCGACGTACCCTTCTCGATGATTGCGAATCCACCTCCATCCATTCCATCTCCCGATGAGTGCCGCCGTCTTGCACCACCGCGGAAGTCACGGTTGACAGGTTTTACTGTTGTTTCGAGGCCCGATACAGTGCGGGTGGATTACAAGAACGCCGAAAGAGTGGACTGGATTAAATTCAAGTTGGTAGCTAATGTGACGTGATGGAGGTGGGGGAAAGGGGGGGGGGTGATGATGACCACCAACTTCCACGCCTCTCAGTGACGAGACCACACCTTTCCCCATCGCCTTCTCCCTCTTCTGTGACGCCTACGCCCCTCCCCCGTACGTCCACGGGTTCCCCCTAGCTCAGTACTGGTTTCCCACCACGGACTACCACGTTCAATTCAGACGGTGGCCAGAAACACCTCCCGGAGGGTGGTTCCTCGTGCATGGAGTGACGAGATACGTCACTGAGGGACGGTTCGAAAGCGATTGCGTTTTGTGGGAGCTGACGCACGAAGGGACTAAGGGTGATGTGCAGGATGAGCAAGGGAGGTCGTGGAGAGTTCTAGCGGTCGCGCGAGTGAGTCTTCACATTGTTGTACACTTTTACAGAGCATTTCTGTGACATTGTTATCTTGTTTTTTCCCTTCATATCTCGCAATATCAAAGCAAATGATGCTCATAGTACCGTTTCAGAAACAGTTAGGATCAGGGCTTTCAGAAGAAGAGAAGAAGGCTGAAGCAAAGCGCCGCGAAGAGGGTGCGCAGAGACGGAGGGAGAGAGTCGAGAGGGAGAAGAAGCAGTTGGAGGAAGAGAGGAAGAATGGGGGGAAGCTGTAGAAGAATGGTGTTTTTTAAGGATTTACTGTAAGCTCACGTGAATTGAAGGCGATCCAACCGTGAATATTTCTCGTTTTGGAAGTAAAGAGGTTGGAGCTCTGCGGCCACGAGCACCACTTCGGTCGGTCGACGACTTTTCTCATCGAACCCGAAATGGCCAAGAAGTCCACCAAGCGCCGTCATCTCACTGGCCAGCTCGATCCCTCGGAGGCTGCAGTCTTGGACCTACTCCGCAAGGCCAGCATTTGTGGCCCAAAGGTGCAAGTCCCGTTCCCAGCCGCATGTTCTGATAAAAAGAGATCTGATCTGACGGACGAGGAGCGCGCGATCTCACTTGAGCTGTACCCTGTGAGCTGAGCGCACTCGCCAACGTCGATGGTCGCAAATCGTCAAATATCTCACGGTGAAATTACCCTCCGATGCTAGGTAATAACAGAGTTCGTGGAGAAGTCGTACCCCGCCGAAGCGCGATTCTGCACTTTGTGCAAGCGAAATTCACACCCATTCAAGGTTCGCGCATCCTATGCATTTCATCTGCCACAACCTTACCACTGACGCCCACTGCCCCCAGAACTCATGTACTTTCGAATGAAGTACGAGTGCACCGTGCTACTCTACACCCATCTACCCACGACGCCGACGAAAGCTCTGTCGCGTCTTTTCGAGCTTGACCACACATCCCCATTGAAGACACATTTCGTCTAGTTGAGCCCGACCTGCCGGCGGACGTGGCAGCAGACAAGGACCGCCTCTTCCAATTGCGCTGGATGTGGACATACATCAATGGTTTGTGATGTGGCATGTATCGAAACTATACTCGTTGTCACAATTAGCGCGTCTACTAGGCTCTCAAACTGTGGGTGGGGTGCAAGAGGGCCAGGTACTGGTAGGTGGTGACGATAATGGAGCTTATGTTTTGAGAGCTTCTGACGCCGGGCGTCTGTGACAGCACGCCTGAATGCCAGAAAGAGCATTGGGCAGAGCACAAGACAAAGTGCATGAGCAGGCACAAGGGAAGCTAAGGTAATGGGACATGTCATTGTACTCCTCCTTGTATTTTCCCAAGGTACACGTGCGTGGTGTTGATTATCAGGGGTCAGGCAACATGATAATGACTGTGGGGGGAATCATAGGGACCAAAACAGGCAGGGCGCTTGGTTAAACGACTATTTTGATAGTGCAGCTGTGGGGAGTCCACGGACAACGCGATCCTGTTCTGCCGCTCTGTCGTACTTGCGAGGACTACATTTGTATGCGTGGTGTACGCCGTGGTATCTATTGTAGCGCGCCGGCTAATCTGGCTGGTGAAAAGTTTTCAGATCCCTTATCAGATCGCTTTTGGGGGGCGTCAAGGTTGCACGCCAAGATCGCAACACGCACTGTGAAAACTTTGAAAACGGGAGGATAAAGTTGAACGGAATAAGCTCGACAAGATCTGAACGTAGATTTGGATCTTCAGATTCGGATATTAAATACCGAAATTGGTTGGACTCGGTGCACTGGAGATGAGATCTGCGAGGATGTGCGTTGGGGGCAACGCGATCTGCGAACTTTGGCAAAGATGGACGCTACTTCCGCACCAGTGGTAAACTTTGATTGAACATTATTGGCAGGAGGAATGATCGTGAAATTCAGGGACGAGAGGTGCCCCAGGGTCTCGTGGTGACGCGTGAAAACCCAGGGTCATTATCCCTCACGCGTATAAAACCCTTTCCGACCCGATGACCGCTCACTCCATTTTAACTCCATATGGCTATCAAGTCTCTTGCTCTTGGCTTCCTCGCTCTCGTTGCTAGCGCTGGAAACAGCGATGCTCTGCCCGTCCTTCGTGAGTCCCGCTTGCCTCGATGATCGGCGGCTCCTTGACACTGAAACATGCCGATTTCGTCCACGCTTATGCCCATGCTCTTGTCCAACGACAGCGAGCCGCATTCCGGTTGGTGTTTGCCTGTTTCATCTGTCGGATTCCTCCTCTAATGGTCTCGTCTCGTCTCATGTAGGGCGTTGCCTACATGACCAACCACCCGTGGGGAGAGCCACTCAACGCAACCCAGACTGCCACACTCATCAAGGCCGCGACTTCGGGAAAGCTCGCAAACTACGGAGGTCCCGTCATCAACAACGTGGAGGTCACTCTTCTCACCTGGGGAACCGGCGTTAACTATGTTTCGTCTGCTGGTAAGTCGGAAGTTGATCGAGGGTTCAACACGGCAGTCACACTGAACGCTCGGCATTCAGCACCAAACAACCTTCCGACTTTCTATGCGGGGGTTACGAACTCTGCCTACTATGACATGCTTGCGCAGTACGGAACCTCGTCCCAGGGATCAATTGGACGTGGTACTTACAAGGGTGAGTTGCCGGTCGAGTGCATAAGTGAGAATTTGATCTTGGAGCTTACCTGCCTCACTCCCTCAGGAACGATCGCCCTCTCTGGAGTCCCCTCGGGCTCTTCTATCACCGACGCTCAGATTCAAACATACCTCAAGAGCCTCGTGACAAAGGGAACTATTAAGGTGAGATTTGTTCCACTGGGGGTGACGCGAGAGCGTCAGAACACTCACTATTCCATCTCTTGAACAGCCAAACAAGAACTCTTACTACCCCATGTGAGTAAACCCACCGACATGCTTGTCAGTGCAGATCTATAATCGTGCATCTCTGTCTTCAGCCACTTTGCCCCCGGAATCACCATTGCTCTGTCGTCCAGCGACTCGTCCTGCTCCACCTTCTGCGCTTACCACGGCACCATTGACATCTCGTCGCTCAACGTTGGAACCCAGTACCTCTTCTACGGTGTGATGCCCGACCAAGTAAGAGCTTTACTCCCGGCGTCCTTGTTAAACTCCCACTCAACTGATTGTGCACAGGGCGGAGCCTGCGCTGGTGGCTGCGGATCGGCGTCGTCGACGTTCAAGAACCTGTGCAGTGTGTCCTCCCACGAGCTTTTCGAGGCCGTCACTGACGCCGCCGTCGGTTTGGCTCAAACTTACGGACCCCCCTTGGCGTGGTACAACAACCCTGTAAGTTGTTTCGTCCTCAAGTATTGCCAGAATGGCCGCTCACACTTTTGGGTGCGCTTAGAACGGTGAAATCGGTGACCTTTGCAACGCCCAGCAAGCTACCATCACTGACGCCAACGGGCAGGCGTGGACCGTTCAGAAGGTTTGTGCGAGGTGCAAGTGAACCATCACAGAATGAATCTCACCTCTAACGTGTTCCGCAGCAATGGAGCAACTCCAAGGCCGCTTGCGCTTCTTCTTAAGGTATTCTACGATTTAGTTTAAATCTCCCGGCGAGATGTTTTGGAGGAGTCTAGTATCAGTGGTTTTTATGGGGCAAATATAAAGAAAGTTTTGGATCAATATTTCATGCGATCGATCTGTGTGCGAAGACCGATATTGCAGTGTTGTGTGCTTTGTACTTGCAATCGCCCAATGCATGTTACGGGAGGACGGGTATTATTGTAGGTCAAGTGCACCACAGTGGTGACTAGCTCACATTGCCTGTCCCCAATATTTTCTTTAGCGAGAGAGATGGATAGACGAGAATGGGGAAATTGCGAAGGCAGTTGTGCTAAGTTGCGCTGTGGTCACCATTACCCACACACTTTCCGAAGTTTCATCAGGGCTCAGCGGTTTCTCAGCATGGCTTATCAGTACTCCCAAAATCAATCCAATCCCTACCCGCAAAACAACCAGTACCCTCCTCCTCCGATGCCCGGCCAATCCCAACCTGTGAGCTTCCACACGTATCCCTCCACTCCTACTTTCTTTTCATCTGATCGTGTCTCTGCAGCCTAATTACAACAATCAGAACGGATTCCAACAGCAGCAGTATCCTCCCCAACAGGCTCCGTATTCCTACGATCTTACTGCTGGATCCGGCCATCTTTCCCGACAGGTGAATGAGTCATTCACATCCTCCAGTCTGTAAACCTGGGCTTTTCTTATCATCTTCCTTGCAGCCTCATCCAGTGGGCTACCCACCTCAACACCCTAGCATGACTTCAACCTACGGTTCCCAACCAAACATGAATCAACCATATCCCCAACAACAGCAACCTCCAACCTACCCTCAGCAAAAAAATTATCCCCACCAGCAACCACCCTACCCCTCGCAACTCGGATCAGGCCAATTGTTTCAAGGGCCGCCACCAGGAAGCCCTCAACAGTACCGCTCCCCATCTCCACAGCCGTACGGAGCCCAACCTCCCCAACCGTACGGAGCTCCTCCTCAGCCATACGGATCTCCGTCGCCACCACCGCAGCCATACGGTTCTCCGTCGCCCCCTCCCCAGCCATACGGTACTTCATCACCCCCTCCAGGCTACCCTCCACAACAACAACAGCCCTACGGCCCTCCCTACGCACAAGCACCTTACCAACCACCTCCCCGCAGTCCTTCCCCCGCGTCTCCCGGCTCGGTCCACTACCCACCGGTTGTTGACCCCCACCTTCCCCCCGTGCCGAGCGACTTGCCCCCTATGGTCCCACAGGCCAAGGTCGAGCTGCGTATTTCGTGCACCAACTTACCCAACAAGGTAATTTGGGACGCTTCTCCCCGTTCGCACACCGTTCCGTATTGTTGACGTGCGGGGGCCCGTTTCTCTGCAGGATATTCTGTCCAAATCGGACCCTCGTGTCCACGTCTACCTGGAGAAGGCAATGTCCTCGCAGGTCCAGGCAGGACCGGGCCTTCAACGAAGGTCCACGTTTGTCAAGCAGTGGGTCGAGCTCGGCCAGACCGAGACGGTGAAAGGTGAGTGGTGCTGCAGTGGACACCCTTTCGCGTCATGGACGAATGATGTAAATCCACTAATTCCTCCACCTCGGAAGACAATCTTAACCCTGTCTTCAACACCCCCATCCCTCTCTCCTACTTCTTCGAATCCACACAGCTCCTCCGCATCGTCATCGTTGACGTCGACGATTACAAAGCCACTGCACCGGCCCAACAACAAGATTTCTTGGTAAGCGTCTGTTTTCTTCCTTCTTCCCCCTCCCTCTTACGTTTTCCGAAAACTAGGGCTATATCGAAGTCCCCCTTGCCTCCATCGTTCAAGGCTCTCGCACCCGTCCCTTCGAGCGCCACCTCATTGGCGATGCACCCCCGGGCATGGGATTTGTCTCGTCCGGTGTTACCCGGGCGCACACCATCACCGCAGCGCAGGCTGCGGCTGGCGCTCGAGGAACATCAGGTGCCAACGAACTTGTCCCGGGTGCCAGGGGTGCTGGCCCGGCTCCTGCGCGAGGCTCGCACTTGGCAATGGTGAGGGTGAGCGCAGACGAGCTCCCGGACGCGGAGAGCGAGGCAGCCAAGACGTCGTACCTGTTTAGACTGAGGTGTGAGAAGTTGGACAAGAAGGTGAGCGTTTGCAGGTAATGGAAATTGCAGAGCGAAGGGTCTCGATGCTATTCTTTGACGTTTAGGACTTGTTTGGTTCGTCGGATCCTTACATCGTCATCTCAAAAATGCGCACGGGTGGAGGAGGTCAGAGTGGCGGCAGCAACGGAATGGCAGGGGACTGGGTTGTTGTGCACAAGTGAGTTTGCTCCAGATGAAAGACACAAGAGCCCGGTGAACGATTCTCACCTCACCCCGCTGCTCCCGTAGGACTGAAACAATAATGAATAATCTAAACCCGACGTTCAAAGAATTTAACCTTCCCGCTGTGAGCCTTACGGGAGGCGATCCGGATCGACCACTGCTGTGGGAGGTGTACGATTTTGATAAGAATTCGGCGCACGATCTTATTGGCCGGTTCGTGGTGTCAATAAAGTGAGTGTTGTTGCACTGCTTAAGTGGATGTTGGTGGGTTCTATCTAATATTACCGGCACAGACAAATGCTTGGATCTGACCGAGCGACCGGGGGTAAACGGTATGACCTCATCGACGAGGCGAAGCGGGCGAAAAAGGGTCGTAACTACACCAACTCTGGCGTGCTCGTGGTGGACCACTTGTCCCAAAAGAGAGAGTTTTCGTTTTTGGACTATGTGGCCTCTGGCGTCGAAATGAGTTTGGCAGTTGCTGTGGACTTCACTGCTTCAAATGGGGACCCGCGGCAGCCGACGTCTCTCCACTTTCGAGATCCTTCGAACAACATAAATTCATATCAGAGGGCGTTGTTGGGAGTGGGTCAGGTCCTGGAGGTAGGCCGTCGGAAATTTTTTTATTGGTTTTACGGTGTATGCATGTCATCCTGCTTCCCAGCCCTACGACACGGACAAAGCCTTCCCGGCGTATGGCTTTGGGGCCAAAATCCCCATACCCGGCACGTCTGACTACACCGTCTCTCATCTCTTCCCGCTGAACCTCAACCCAAGCAATCCTCACGTTGTGGGTGTCGACGGCCTCATGGAAGCTTATGGAGTGTCTTTGAACCACGTCGTGCTTCACGGACCCACGAATTTTGCTCCTACCTTGCGGAGCGTGAACGAGTGGGCCAAGGAGGGATCTATTCCGGGGGAGAAGGTGCTGAGGCGCTATTCAGTGCTATTGATTGTGACAGGTGCGATGCGGCGCTCGAGATTAGGTGCCATTGCATCGTCCTTTGACGTTTTAAATGCACACTAGATGGCGCCATCAGCGATATCGACGACACCATTGCGGCGATTGTGGACTCATCCTCGCTCCCGATATCCGTAGTCATCGTCGGAGTCGGCAACGCCGACTTTAGCTCAATGGAGCTCCTGGACGCAGACAAGGGAGCACTGCGGTCTGGCAACCGAGTCGCGGAACGAGATTGTGTGCAGTTTGTACCCTTTAAGTGAGTGTGTCACTGCTGTGCACGCGCTCACAAAGTACTCAACCTTCCTCCTTCGCAAAGGGACTACCCTCATCAAATCACACTGTCGCAGGCAACCTTGGCGGAGATCCCCAAGCAGTTTGTCGACTATTGTCGGGCGAGAGGCCTAGTACCTGCGGGGGATACTCGACAGAACGTACCGTACCAGTAGTCCTACTCTCACTTTATATTTTTCACGAAGTTTTGATTTCAATTGAAGTGTCCAAAGGCCCAATAAAGGCCACTGTTGTGAAAGAGGCACAGCAAGGTCCCCAATCTCGGATTGAGGCATTCTCCCTCGCCCGTCACTCGCCGGCGCTTGAGCTTAAATCGCAGAGATTCCCCATCGTCGAAAATCGGATCATCTGGCCGCTATCTCTCCGTTCAATGGCTCCAGTCCTTGCCAGTCTGGAGACCGTCGGGGCCATCGAGCATCATTCCAACGCCGATAGCCTCGATCTTGCCACCGTTCTGGGCTACACCTGCATCGTCAAACGCGACCTCTTTTCCGTCGGAGATTTGGTGGTCCTGATTCAACCAGACACCGTTCTTCCTGATGCGCCGTGGGCGGCCACATACAGGGCGAAATACAACCGCGTTAAGGCCGTCCGCCTCAGAAACGAGTGGTCGTTCGGAATCGTGGAGAGTGTTGCCATCCTTGGGGACTACGCTGGGCCACGAGATGTCGGTACAGACGTGACAGAGGTTCTTGGCGTGACCAAGTACGACCCTCCTCAGCTGGATGACGGAACAGGCCAGAGATTTGTGACCGGAATTAGGGGGGATGTTGTTGGGCGAGTCGGGCTGCCGTTCAACATCCCGAAAACAGACGAGGAGCGGTGGCAATCGCTGCCGGCCAAACGAATCCCGATTGGACTTCCTGTGGATATCACACTCAAGATTGACGGCCAGTCGTGGACTGCGTGGGTACTTGATGTGCAATATACCATAGTGGCACTGACAAAACCTCCACCTGCCCCTAACTAGGTATGTAAAGCTGCTCGAGAACGGAGAGGTCGCCTGTGGTATTACTGGAAGGAACGTGGAGTTCGACCTCGCTACTGCCGACAATGCTTACACCCAGCTTGACCGTGCTTATGGGGTGCTGGACAAACTCAAAGCCTACGTTCTCAAGACGGGGAAGTCTATTGCACTGAGGGGAGAGTCGTACGGTGGACAGATTCAAAAGGCCAAGCACAACCCGCATTCCAGTCTTCCCCGGGGGCTTGCTCTGTTTGGAGTGTATTTGATTGACGAGAAACGCTATGCCCACAAAGGAGACCCGTTTTACTTTGTGGAAGTGGCGCGAGAGCTCGGTCTCCCCGCTGTTCCCATTGTTGAGAAGGACGTTCTGCTCACTCGCGAGCACATCAAACTCTACGACGAAGGGCTGGACAAAATCAATGGAAAGCCGTTCGAGGGGGTCGTTGTAAAGCATGCGAAGGGAAGTTTCAAGATTATCAATAAAAGCTACGACAGCAAAAAGTAATTGTATTTGCACTATTGTGGATTAATGCACTGTTATGTAGACATTCTAATGATTTGATATCGATTGAATCTGCGTTGTGGAGTGGGGTTCTTCTCTCTCTTTAGGTTGGATGCCGGCAGAATTTCGACAGTGAGTGTGCTTTGGTTGCTCCATTGTACTCCTCTTCACAGCGACCCATCACATGGCATTACCCCACGAGAATCCCTCGACATCTCTTTGGCTGGAGAATCCTCCGCTGGGAGAGATTCAACCCGCGATAGGGAATTTCACGCAGCCACCCCCACGCGAAACGGACATTCTTGTCATCGGCGCGGGGATTTCAGGCGCATCAGTCGCATACCATCTGCAAACACTCTCCCAAGACAAAACCACACGCCTCAAAGTCACCGTCGTGGATGCGCGTGGAATCGCTGGAGGTGCATCGGGCAGGAATGGTGGGATTCTATGGAACTCGCCTGGAGGGTGAAGATTTCCGCGATTTCTCGGTATCAAATGCAAAACTGACCACCCCACAGTCTGACGGACAGCAAGACTCCCACCCCCTCGGAACTCCGTCGCACACATGCCCTCCACTCATTTTACTCCGCCAATGTGGAGGCGTTGCAATCGTTCATCCGCGATTACCTCGCCCGCAGGATCTGCACGTCCGACCCAGACCCTGCAGATCCGCTGCTGTACTGGTACGAAGGCGGCGGCGTAACGCCGTTCTTGACGGCTGAAGAACGGGATTCGTCTCTCCACACCCTTGAGTTCTTGCTGAAGAACACGGAGAACCCACTCGGACTAGAGTACTGGGATGCAGACCGAACTGTTACTGAGCTCTGCTGCGCGCCAAATGCTTTCCCTTACGGTGCGCTCCGACAACGCGAACAGGTCGGACGTGTTTGGGCCGCACGTCTCGTGCGTGCAATCGCGGAGGAGGCGATAAGACTCAGTGAGGGCAATGTCGATATTTATTGTGGCTGGCTGGTCGAAGAGGTGAAGGCCGGCACCGAACGAAGACGATGGCAAGCAAAGCTTCGTCAAGATTCGGACGAACTTTGGGTTGACACGGACTACGTCGTCTATGCAACCAACGCGTACACGGGCGTAATACCGCGAGAAGCTGCAGATGGGCTTTCACTGGTTCCGGTTCGTAACCAAGTGGTTGCGTCAGACCCCTTGCCGCCGGAGGTCCTGTCTTCCTTCCGCGCTCGCAATTTTGCTATTTCGGCGGACCACGGTTATATCTACATGACGGTCCGTCAGGATGGCAGAATAGTTCTGGGAGGCATGAGAAATCTGGTCACCGACGGTGTCAGGAAGAGTGAAGGTCTTTACGTGAAAGAAATTGCGATGGATGAGGGAAACGCGGACGATAGAGGTGGCTCCTGGCTGAACCCGCTCGTCAGCACGCGGCTTCGGCAATGGGTGGGAGAGGTTTGGCCAGACCTCTCAGGAAAGGTTCACGTGAGTTCATGAACGCCGAGTTTCGTTTTCTCGGAGCAGCGATTCTAACCACCTTGCGCTCAGTTCACCCAGGAATGGTCGGGCATTCTTGGCTTCACCCCCTCTCACCATCCCTACGTCCGTCCTCTTCCACTCTCTGGGCAGTACCTGCTGGCTGGCTTCTCCGGCCATGGCATGCCGCAATGCTTCCTCGCTGGAAAGCTTATTGCAGCTTATGTTTTGGAAGATGCGTTGAAATTCCGCGGGGTTGTGAGTCAGGTAGAGCAGGAGACGGGCAGTTTATCTGAACTCTTTGGAATACATGCATAGGATGGACTTTTTGCTAGAACGATGCGTGCATACGTAAACATGATGCCTCAAAACACAACAAAGGTGGTGCCTCTTCGCCGTTTTTCTCAGGGTTTCGCGCCGCGGCCGGCTGGTTGCCTTCCTGCGCCTTGTCTCACCCCATTTTGACCAATCCCGGAGTCAGCACACAACCCGCCAGCCATGCCGCGGTCTCTGGCGCTACTTGTGCGACTGACCACCGTCGTCGTGGCGGTCGCCGTTGCAGCCGTGGCGAAAGCGACTGCGACGCCGCGGGACCCTTCTGCACCAGGGATGGATGTGGTAGCTGTCTACGACGGACCGGATTGCGCCGGTGAGTGGATTTTCTGGCGGCTTCGAGTGGAATCGCGCAGCTTGCGGGCACTGGGCGCTGACCGTCTTTTTATTTCCGCTTATGGTAGGTGTGCCCTCGGCCATCCATGTCCGCTACCTTCAGGGGAAAGAGTCGGCGTCGGATGGTGAGTCGACCGTGGGAGAAGATCCGACAATAGTTGGAACAGCGAATGATCCTCGTTGTCCGTTCCTGTTCCGCAATTGTTTCCCCGTTGGTGTGGTGGCGTCTCTGTCGGCGGAAACCTCCCAAACCCTGCCACCAAACAACAAACTATGAAGCGCGAGAATGTCTGGAATCAATATCTGAAGCACACTGCAGCGTGGGCCTCGTTTCGCAAGGAGGCGCTCTCAGTCGGCGGAGAGGGAGTCGAATGAAGCTGACCGAGGGAGTGGTGAGTCACACGTACGCAGTAGCTTTGAGCTCAAATGGAGCCTAAAATAATCTACCTTTAGGCCAGTAAACGCATGGCGTGCATTCGCCAACAGCCCCTTCGGTCATTTCTGGCGTCGCTCAAAGTTGCCCATATTGGCAGCACTTCTCCGCCATACACTGCCACGCTCACCTACAAACCGTCGCAGCAGTCTTCGGACGTAGCGCTGACGTCGGATGACTTCCTTCCGACCAATGTAGCTTCGGAGTGCCATCCATCACAAATCTCCACCGTCTCGTTCCACCTCGCCGATGATGTTTGCCGACCCCACTTTGCTGATTTCGAAGACACCGCTCGACTTGCTGCTATGGGATGGGTGCGCAACTCGGCGGAAGTCGGGTGGGATGTGTATGCGAGGGAAGGATGCGACGGTGCCAGCTTCATGAAAGGTGGCAAGTACAGCTATGGAGTGTGTGCGGAAGAAACTGGACTTCAGGGATTCGGAAAGCAATACGTTACGCACAAAGTGTGAGTGGAGTGGTGCGGACGCCATTGTACTTCACATCTTCAACTGATTGTTCGTCACACGCCCTTCAATTACTTCTAGAACCGACAACTTCCTTCTGAACCTCTCCCACGGTACCATACGTGGTGTTGCGGATGTCATTCAACGTTTTATTCGAGTGCATGCTTCCCCATCGATTAACATCGCCTCGCCTACCTTGAAGAAGAGACAAGCCCCATCAGGAGGTCAGCCAGAGAAATAAACCAACTTCAACTCTATTCGATTTTCATCATTCTTTTAAACAGATCCAAGTCCTCCCGCAACGCCACCGCCGCCACCTCCACCTCCACCACCTCCGCCTCCGCCACCTCCCCCGCCACCTCCTCCACGTAAGTTAAATGATAGCGGATTCAATACCGAGAATCAATTGGACTTACATCCCGTTCTCTTGTAAAGCCCCACCGCCACCACCGCCACCTCGTGAGTTTCTTATATTTGGACCTGTCCATAAAACCTCGTAACATTGCCGTTTCCGCCGTCTTCATGACATCATCATGGACATCGCGTTTAGCTCCTCCCCCACCCCCTCCACCACCGCCTCCTCGTGAGTTAAAGTTCAAACGGTTACCTCCTTCACCCAGTCTGACCCCTCCTGTTTGTTCCCCTCCCTTGTAACTTCGTATTTCCACGCAACCTTTCAAATCCCTTGATCTGCCTAAAGCCCCACCACCACCACCTCCTCCCCCTGCCACTCCTCCTCCTCCTCCACCCCCAACGCCACCTCCTGGTATGTTGTGGTCTGAGTTCCCTGTTAGTTCCTAGTGGAGCTGAGCTCTCATCTAACAGCTCCCGCACCTCCTCCCCCTCCCCCTCCTCCTCCTCCCCCNGCCGCCACCCCCAGCGACTCCCCCACCAGCGACTCCCCCACCAGCTGCTCCGCCGGCGGCTGTTCCGCCACCAGCTGTTCCGCCTCCAGCAGTCCCACCGCCAGCAGGACAGCCGCCTCCTGCTGCCCCCCCTCCCGCTGCACCAAATCCAGCACCTCCCTCAGGCGCCCCTCCCGCTCCTGCGGCGTCAGAGGCAGGAGCTGCAACAAGTGCAGCTGGAGCCACGACACAAACAGTAGCTCCTTCCCCATCCAGCGGAGGTGCAACGCGGGCGGCAGCGGCATTATCCTCCCCTGCATCCACGACAGACGCCAGCGGAGTCGCGGGCACAGACTCGAATGGAGGGTCGAACTCTTCTGCTGGTTCTGGCTCGGGCTCTCCATCGGCGATGCGCAACGTACCCGCCATTGTTGGTGGTATCACGGGTGCGCTTGCCGCTGCAGTGATCCTTGGGGTCCTGATGGCGACATTCGTCCGCTCCAGACGTCGCGCCGCGAAACGTCGTGCTCATGCCATGTCAGGAACTCCGCGACCCATGAGTCAAATCGACCCCACAAGGTGGCCGGCCACTCCACGCACCCCCATGAGCACCTCAAGTCCGATGACGCCGGGAGGTGGAGACGGAAATCTTTCCTCGCCAGGCGGTTGGACTACTGCCTCATCCTCTTTGGGCTCCAATGACAGTGGATTCCTCATGACACCACCTTCGGCCAGGGCGGGTCCAGGCGTCGGCTTTGGAGATTTTGGCACAGGCAGGAACTTTGGAACACAATCCCAGCTTGCCACGTCCCCGACAGGGATCGGGATGAGGCAATCCTATTCCGGCGGCTCTCTTTCTCGTAGCGCCGCTGGGGTATTTTCTGATGCAAGCATCAGCAAGATGCTGCGGGTACCATCGCCTGAACCTGGCGAGGAACCACCGGAGGAGGTTCATGAAACGTACGTCGCCAAGAAGGCGTACAGGGCTCAGTTGCCGGATGAGCTGACCGTCGAAGTGGGAGATCAGGTGTTTGTTGACGTGGTGAGTGCATTGAATAGTTTTCGGCACTTTCCTTGAAGTTTAATCGGCCACGTGTTCGCAGCTCATGCCCGACCAGTGGGCTACAGGGAAGAACCTTCGTACAACTCTAATCGGATTTGTGCCTATGGTTGTTCTCGCAAAGGAATCTCAAAGTCCTGGAAGGAACTGAAAAATCGTGCGACCGGAAGATGACCTATCGGGAGAGATGTGCACAATGATTGATCAAGTATGCCGGCGGTGCAAAATGATTGTACTTTAGAGCTGTACGGGGCGCGGGTCGCACCTTCGAGGGTAGGACGTCTGATTTAATCGGTAATGGTGCACCTTTTTTCTGTTTTCTTAACAGGCAGAGGTAGCTTTGTTACTTCTCCTTTTAAGTTGAGATTTAGAATGTATGTTTTGACTTAAGACTCTTTTTATTCCATACATACACGCCTGAGTTGGACGAAGATGGATTCTGCAAAGCATTGCCCGGAACTTGGGGGCCGGTGGGGGCTGAAAGAAAATGACATCAGAGAGTATTTGAGAGGACGAAAATAGATGACGGCACATGAAACTTTCCCATATGCGATGCAATGGGATCCGAAGTTGCAAAGAAGATCGGAATTTGGAAGTGTTTGGGGAGACAAATGTCTTACTCATGCTGAAAAGGCTGAAGTGGAAGCTCACGGGAAATGGAACGAGAATTTGAGCACGCAATTATTGATGGACCGATCGAAGCTCGTTGGTCGGACGTCCTTCTTGCTGTTTTGTGCAGACTGAGGTTTGTGCGCCTCCTCCCGGCTTGGCCGCATCAAATCAACTTTCCCTTTCCCCTTTCCGCCGAGACCATTTGCTCGTCCTTGCAGAGCGCCCGGAGTCGTTGACAATGCGCCGTGGGAAAATGGGATCTCTGCGAATGCGGATTCTTCTGGCAGTTGTCGTTCTGGTTGCCGGTTTCGGGGTCGTCGTTGGAGTGGAAGGGGCGCCAAATGGACAGGTGGTGGCTGGTGAGCATCCAGCGTTCGAGTACAGATATTGGAAAGGACAAACGGGGAGAAATTGGCGGGGTTTGCGGAAAAGAGGAGAAGGTGTGCGAGATTGGCGGACCAGGATGCACGGAAGGAAGGGAAGACGGCTCGACGAACAGAGAAGCGGATACAGGAAACACTGCGATCAAGGCTAGGAATATTCTCCTCTGTGCAGATTGACTTTGAGCTTTCCTACCTGTGGTCTATCGCATTCTCATTCTCGTTCTCCTATCAATTGGTACTTACAGACAACCACCGGTTGTCTCCTTTGCACGCCTTTAAATCATTGATGAGGAGGTCTATCGGTGCTCTATCTCCTTCTACCTCTGGAGAGCAGATTCACCTACTGCGACGTCAGAACGCAAACGAAACATCCACAGCCAGCCCCACTGCCGCTCCAACTCAACAGGCGTCTACTTCCTTCTCTCCCAGTCCGACACCTCAACCTACTTCTGCCTCATCTTCTTCTCGCGCCGCATCCTCCACTAGAACGTCGTCGAACGTTCCAACACAAACAGCCCCACAAACATCACAGACTACTGCGGCTGCGCAACCAGATCCCACCACTTCCCAGGATCCAGGAAACGCAAATACGACACCAGTACCTGACGTTACTTCGGACGTGGCTCCAACAACTACCGGGGATGCACAGACCGACTCTTCCACAACATCCACAACCCGAACATCAAGTTCCACCGCAAAGGCTGCTTCCACCGCTTCTTCGAGTTCATCCAACAATAATAAACCAGCGGATCCTTCGAACTTGGCACCTATTGCGGGCGGCATTGCAGCCGGAGCAGTTGCTCTCCTCGTTGGTGGCGGCCTCCTCCTTTATCGTCGACGCCGCTCTTCCTCGTCCTACTCTAGCGACTACGATATGAAGCCTAGCCGTCGCTGGGAAACTTCGGAGGAGCGAGATATCACACCTAAACGCCGCCCCACTCTCCAACCCATCCGCTCACCCTCTCTCGCTGCCGCACCACACCGCCGCAACACTCTCGCCAATGGATTCGCCCAACCCTTTGACAACTCCGTCACTCTTGTCACAGCAGGAGGGCAGGTCCTCCCCGCCACCGATGGCATGTACGCTTACCCCCCCAGCATGACCTCTTCCGCTGGTGGACTCTCCCAAAACATGTACTCGTACTCGGCGCCCACCACCCAACAGGCAATGTCTCGTGGCCAATCTCTCCGTGCGCCCTCGAGAACTTCGCGGAGAACATCATCGAATGGCAGCGTTGGCGGCGTTTCGAGGATTTCAGATGTGTCGCGTGGCGACCAGGCGTTAGTTTCGGGAACCCAGGTGGCGCTGGCGCCGCAAACTGGGGTGACAGTGATTCAAGAGGTGAGCGATACGAGGCGACACGGAAAGATGGCACAATAAGGGACCGACGTTTTGTAACTGATGATACCATCTTAGACCTACTATGCCCACACCCAATATGTAGCCCAACTCCCCGACGAGCTATCAGTTGACCAAGGCGACCAGGTCTACGTTGATTGCGCCATGCCCGACGGATGGGCCCGGGGTGAGCAGTTCGTTTTCCCTTCCACACCTTCTAGATCTAAGCCCGTCTTTCCAGCGACCAATGCGCGCACCCGACAGATCGGGTTCATCCCCATGGTGGTGCTCTCCCGCACCCCTGCTGCGCCTTCGATCGACGTCCAGGGCCCCGCACCTTCCCTGGCTCTTCCCGGGATGGGCGGGGGGATGCCCTTCTCGGGCGGCTTTTTGGCGCCAAGCGGAAGTCTCGCGAGCGTGGTGCCAGCCAGGAACGAGAGTATGAGGCTGGGAAGTCGTGGGTTGTAGACTGGGCCGTGGAAGATGAAGGCGCACTTCTCCGAGTCTTGATGGCGTGGGGAGTCGGGTGTGATAGAATCTGTTGGTTGGTGGGCTATTGCGCGGCGGCATGTGCCCGTGAGCCATTGATTGTTTGTTCCTGTTTCACGTCATATTTTGTATGCAGCCGTCTTAGGCCACATATCCCCCGCAGTAAATCGTTATGAATACGCACAGGGCTCTAATACAGAAATTTGATAAGCTCGAATGGCCAATCTTCCCGCGGTCCAGTGTCCCCATCCTTCATCAGTACGTGGGTAACGGCCCCACGTGGCCCCTCATGCATGCAGACACAATGTTATAGTAGTTACGCTGGTAGAACAGGCTTCCAGGAGCAATGGGGGGAAATTCTACCACTAGTGCGTCAACTTTTTTACGGTAAAGAACCCAGGCCGGCCAGAAAACTAGATGCATGATTATATGATGTGAGAATATGCTGGGAAACGATTATAACTCTGCAGAGCACTTACTGATCCAGAGACACGATAAAACGCAGAGAGTTTTGACGAGACAGCTGTCAGTCGCCATTGCCAGACTGTTCGGGGCCTTGGCAGTGACGCGGTCCTTGTGTGTTGGGTATGTTACGCTTTCCAACAGGACAACGATGGAAGGGAAGCTTAGGAGCGGAGGGACAGTCGATAACGCGTACCTTATGTGTCCCCCATACCCCGTGCTTCGAACTGCAACCACAATGGCCGGTGTGAGCTGATCAAAGTCCCACAGAACCTGTTTGCGCAAATGAATCTCTTTGAGAAGGTTTTCTGACCTCGTGAATTCGCCGAGCACTTCCGCAATGGTTTTAGTTGGGACAACGCGAAGCGCGCGGGTGGGGTCGTAAGCTTGCAGGGCCACCATTTGTGACCATTGTGGACTTATATAGTTTGAAGCATCCATCATGATGTCGAAGTCAGTGACGGTGCGCTGGTGTTCTTGATGATTGGTGTGGTGGTGTCCGTTAGCGTCCTTGTCTGTGTGGAAGAAAAATGATAAACATCGAGGGACGTAAGCTTTCGACGCGGATACCAGCAGGTGTGTGTTTCGACCCAACGTTCTGGAAAGCAGGGTGAGGTTGGTGGTGCAGAGGCAAACGCGGATAGCGCTCACCAATATGTGATCCCATGACTCGTACGATGAGTTGTGGGCGATCCTGGGAGTCACGTAAGCTTTGAGAGGAGAGAAAAGGAAACAAATGCTCACCGAGTAACTGCAGCGAGAAAGCTCGCACGCATTGTTTCACGTTCACAGCCAAATCAAAAAGAGGACCCACGTCAGAAAGTACTTCAGAAGCTCATTAGGGTCGAAAGCCGTATGGACATCGTAAGTCCGGACGTCTCCGTCTCCATCCACTCTAGTTTCAGCTGTACTGGGGCCTCCAAAGTCGGGGCGTTGATCCCATCTCATCACAAGTTCTTGTGGAACTTTGCTCATATCATACACTGCGACTGGTAGTTGCACAACATAAGTCGCTCCCCCTCCCAGAACTGGTTGAACCTGATTAGATGGCAAAGGACCGCCTTGCGGGACCTGGGAGGGGGGTGGAGCCACGTTCGCTAGAGTGTGCGCTTTTTCGTATGAGGGTGGAGCTGGAACGTTGGCCGGTGCCATCAGTGCCTCGGGAGGTAGTGGTGGTAGAGAAGCATGGTGAACATCACTGTGATCGGCAGTGTAGCTGTGATTTTTCGCCCTCCCTTTAGATTGTGTAATTCTTCGCTTAGGGATTAGAATCGCGAGATACTCACGCGACAAGGGGAGGTGCAGATACTGGAGATACGCTGTACGCAGTTGTTGGGGAATCCCCCGGGAATGACGGTGTGGACATCTGGGTGTGATGTGATACGATGACCAAAGTCACTGCGGCCCCACACCCCTCACCGAAAATCCATTCGAAACATGCTGAAGCTTTGTCCCTGATGTCTTCGAGCTGTGTATTGCGTCTCCTCAATGATGCCTCGCTTGCATCAGCATCTGGCGCGGTGACGATCCCAACTGGACACATTTCCAAGGAAGATATTCTGCGACTCGCCCTCTTCACAACCTCCGACCCTCTTGGATGCACTAATAGCGAGAATTTGAGCACACAAAAGGGATTCACTGATGTGAAATCATCGCTTTCGACGCTTAATCCGGATGCGACTGTTCTTGCTCGAACGTGGGGTCTTCTCTTGAAGGTTCCTGTTTTTTCCCAGGACGATGGCAAACAGGGTTTCATGAAACCACAACTGTTTATTCGCGGACGTGAAAACTCGAACTGGTCAAGGAAACTTGCACTCTTCAATGACCAATCCAGGGAAGGGCACGAGGAGGGCACTTATGAACACATGTTGTTGGAGCTCAAGCTTCTTCCTGAAATGATCGGCTCCAACTCCGCAAAGGCGCGGTCTGCAGCGGGAAAAGCACGGGAATCTCGAGACGATGCCGTGGAAGTTCTGTTCTCGAAAGAAGACATGCGCGCTCTAAAGTTCAAACCTGAGCTCAAGGTCCGTAGGCAATAGCTCATGTAATGTGTCCATTTCAAATACCAACTGCATTCGCTTCAGCTCTCTTGCCTCCTCATACCATTCGCAAGGCTCCACAGAGTGTCACGGATCACCGTGTCTCCGCAGAATCCCCCACCGGCACACCCACTTCTTCCCTCATGGCCCTTCTTTCCGTTCACTCCCCGCCGAATTAGGGAAGTGCTGGTCGGAAAAGTTGTTGCCAGAGGATTGGCAGTGAAGATCCATGAGTGCGACGTTCGGAAAGCGAAACAAAGAAGCTGGGGAACGACTTCTTTCAAACGAGAACTCTCCATGGGCTCGGACTTATGGACGTTCAACGTATCTGAAGTATGCTGTGACACGAGCGACCGTTCCAGTCCCGATGAGAAGCCCCTTTTTGCACTTGTAACAAACAACACCATCGTGGAACTCCAGGCTCCGGATGCAACTCCATTGAATGGGGAATCTCTACAAATCTCCATTGACGACGATTCACTCGATGCCAAAGTGTCTGCCGTTGGAACCTACGATGGGGGTGAACGGTGAGAGTTCCCCTGCGAGGCATATTGATTTCGTCTTTTTTTTTTATTTTCGAATTTTGTGAACGGTAGATTCTTTCACCTAATCCGGCTCGCCCACCTACAATCATCGGCGCACCTGTTTGCCCGCCGCATCTCAGTCCCTGCACCGACCACAATTCTGCTCTCCGGGCCACCTGGCTCGGGCAAGTCCAGACTGTTGCACGTCGCCTCGCAAGCGCGTGGTGTTCGCCTTGAAACTATCACTGCTGGGTCAGTGTTTGCGGCGGGACAGGCCGGATTTGTCGGTCCCCGGATTGTCGCCGCTGTTCGGCGTGCCATCGAAGTTCACAGCGTTCGCGAGCCGGGAAGAACACCTGCATCCCTTATTGTGGTTGCTCTAGACCATGTTGAATTACTGGTTGGCTCTCGCGCCGAGGCGGTGGCGACCACGGCTGACCCATTTGAAGGGGATGAGGACGCGGTTGATGGGTTCCTCGAAGCGGCGATTCTCGTGTCCCGTTCCCACGAGCGACGGAATGAGGCGCTGGGAGCTGAGAGCTCAGACATTGGACCACGTGCTTTATTGGTTGGGCTCACCAGCACTGACCCGGGCAAGTTGCCCGCACGAGCGCTCGAGGTGTTTTCGCAGTCTGTCGCGCTCGGCCCGCCACCGACGCATCAATCGCCCGAATCTCTCCGCTCGCTGACTGACGAACCTGCAGCGGCTTTCGCAGGGCGGAAGGTGCCAGTGCACCCCACGTTGGAACCGCTAGTCCGCTCCCTCAAAGCGTCACCGATTCTGGCCAACTTCCGCATGGCACCCCCGCTCGGTGCCATGTTTTACGGGTCCTCCGTACCCACCACCTTGAGCGACGATCTGGCCAGCGCTCTTGACTGGCGTTGCGCAAAGGTTAGATTGACAGATCTCGTCAAGGGGGAAGTAGGCGCGGGTGAACGGGCGGTTCGAGAAATATTCGGCCGATGTGAGAGGGAGGGCGGAGGATGGATTGTGTCGATGGAGGGAGTGGATGCGGTCATACGTTCGAATACGATGGGTGGGCAAGGAGTTGGGGACAAGGTGGGGACTTCTCTGCGGGGGGTTCTTGTCTTTCCTTGCTATCAGAGCCAACGACTGATTCTTGCGTTGCACGTCACGATAGGTTCTCACCCAACTTCTTGTCGAGTTGGATCGACTTGCACTCAAGGGCATGCGCCCAAAGACGAGGACATCGAGCGCAGGGCGTGCGACACTGTTCGTCGTCCTTTCCACCGATCGGCCGTGGGACATTGACCCAAGGCTGCTCCGGGCTGGTGAGTGTACGAGCGAGGACGCTCACCACCGTCACTGACGAACGATGTACACACAAACAGGCCGGATTGATCGACACGTGTACGTCAGGCCTCCGACAAACGAGCAACTCCACGCGCTGCTTGCGTCTTCCTTCCCCCCACTATCGCCCGCCACGCCACCGCCGACGCGCTCACCCTCGAGTCCCTTACCAGCTCACCCGGACGTGACTGCCGCGTTGCCAAGCATCGTCGAGCACATGTCGGGTCGTAACGAGGGGGACGTGCGAGAACTTGTGCGAAGGGCCAGAGCTGGCGCGGTCCAGCGGGTCGTCGCCAAGGCGCGGCGAGGTGGCGGTGGCGGTGGCGTGCGTGTGGGAGATGGAGATGGCGGCGCGAAGGAGTTCTCTGGAGGTGAATTGTTGAAAGCCGCCCTGGAGGCGGCGATGGTGGAGGTGGAGGACGTGGAGGCGGCGATGCGATCATTGGGTGACGTTGAGAGGGTGGTTGAGGAAGAACGGTACAAGAACTGGACGCTATTCAAACGTCGTGTGCAACAAGAATAATGCATTCAAAACGATTGTTCAATGCGCTAATGCGTTGAACGGACTCAATACGCTACGTTGACTCCACACCGGCGAGCAAGCACCGAATTGATAATATTGTAGTAATTTCGCTGATAAAAGACACTCCCGGGAGCGACGGGGAGGAATTCCAGGATGAGCGAGTCCACCTTTTTCCTGTACATGAGTTTCAGGGGCCAGAAGATGATGCACAGACACGTGAGGACGCAGAATGTTTTCATGAGGCACGAGTCGGCCACGCGCGTGAGGACGTTTGGTGCTTTGGCGCTGACCTGAACCCAAAACCATCCGAGATGAGTATTGGCATGGGTGGGAAAAAAACGACACTGACACCGACACTGACCCCCCAGGCAACACACAAAAAAAAAAAAAAAAAAACACCAACCTTATCCCTACTCGTCGGATACGACACCGCAACATGCCCGCCATACCCCGTCGACCTCACCGCGGCGACCAGCGCGGGCGACAACTGGTCATAGTCCCACCTGACCTGTTTCCGCATATGGATCTCCTTCATCTTGTTCTCGGAGTGCGTGAAGTCGTCAAGGACGTCGCGGATCCATTTCGGTGGGGCGGGAGTGCCGCCGGCAGAGTCTTGGAGCGCGACGAGGGAGGACCATGCGGGTGAGAAGTAGTTGGATACGTCCTAGCGGGGTTTGTGAAAGTGAGAGCGTCACACGCATGGAAAGAGCTTCGTGATCGGCACCGCACCCAGCACACACCATTCGAAAGTCGAAGTCCGTGACCGTGCGCTGGTGCTGGACCACGCGGGTGTGCCGATGGCCCTGATTGTCCGTGAAATGTTCGACGGTGGTGTAGTGTTCAACGTGCGTGCCGCATATCCGCACAAACACCGTTGGCCGATCGGCGTACGTCAAAAAGTAGTGGAACAACTCGTCGGTGTTGGTTGCTGTGATGGGAGAGTACGTTTTGACGTCCTGGTGCACGCCGCACGCCGCATGCCGCACGGCGCATGGCGCATGGGAGGGAGATTTAAACGTGGGGTCGGTCGAGTGTGGGATCGAAGAGGTGACTTACACCGTCACTGTTGTGTTGGATTTCCACCACGCTGGGGTCGGTGAATATGGGCTGTTGACCTTGCAACATGACGAACCCCTTTGGGACGATCGAGATGTCGAATATTGCAGGCGGCTGCGACTGAAAGCTTGGAGGGGCTTGAGCTGGTACTGGTGCTGGTGCTGGAGAGGTCGGGGCTTGAGCAGGTGCGGGAGCAGGAGCAGGAGGAGGCGGAACCTGGTGCCCATCGTAGCTCGGGGTGCCTGGAGGTGGAGGGAACGGAGGTGGCGCGAACTGAGGCGCTGCAACTAGGGGAGGAGGTGCGTGTGCGATCTTGACCGCTTCCTCGTACGAGGGAGGGGGAGGCAAGTTTGGCGGGGCCATCACTGCCTCTGGAGGGAGCGGGGGAAGACCTGCGATGTCGGGTAAGGACTGCAAGTAGTTCTGGTAGCTTGTGCGGAGGGGTCAGGTGTTTGCATGCATGCGTGCGTGGACACAAAGGCGGCGACGTACTAGATGAGGCCATTGCCCGCGGACGGAGCGGCAGACGGCGACGGCTGGGTGAGCGTTTGCGGCGAGCCTGCGTCTGGCTGCGGCTTCTTTTCGTCCATGTCTGCCGGTGGCGTGCGGTGATCGGTGCGGACAATCAGATGTGGCCGCGGGTGCCAAGCTGCGAAGCTGCGTGCGAAGGTTGGAAGCCCCGCTGAAATTCTGCCGGTCATCCAATCATATTCGACCACGTTGGAAGGTCTAGTCCGATAAGCTGGTAGTCTATCCTTTTCTCTTGTCTTCGTTCTCCGACATAATCACATTCACGGGTGTGAACGGGCTACATACAACTCAAACATGTTCGTCTGCGGTTCAAAGACGCGCAAAACGGGCGAGGAAAAGCCCCGCGGGAACAGTCGGGAGAAAAAGAGACAAATAAAATGAATTACTCGTCAACAATATTTTGCCATACGATGCCTAGCAGTAGACTCGGCAAGTCCTATGATACATATCGGCTCACCAGCAGCTGCACCGCAGCCCACAACCCCGCGCCCGCGCCCATCCACAACCCGTAGTTCCACGTCTTCCTCGAGTCAGCTGCGCCCGTCTTTGTAGTGCTCGACGCAGGCGAAGACGACGCCGGCCCCGACGCGGTCGACGACCCCGTGCTGGGGCCCGCCGGGTTCAGCTGCGTGAGGATGGCGTCGGCCAGCGCGCTGTGGGCTTGCGTGGTCGGGTGGAGGAAGTCCCAGTACCAGCGTGAACTGGACGGGAGGAGAGAGGTGAGGTGTCGTCACGAATTTCGGAGATTTGCGCTGACTTACTCGGGATCAGTGCATGCTGTGTATGGACCCGTACTGCGACGGTTGAATATTTTAAAGGAATTGCATATATGATCATCAGGGCACTCATTCACGACGAAGACGAAGACGAAGACGTGTGCAGCGCACTCACAGATCCACAGCGTCAGTCTTGGACGATGTCAAGCACGCCGCGGTCGTCGAGAACTTGCTGCGGGCGGCCGCGACGGTAGGGTCCGAGTTCATATTGACGAATTTCAGGCGGTACCCCGACGTGGAGGAGGAGGGCGTGACGGTTTTGGCGTAGTTGGAGAGCGACGTCTGGATCTTGGCGTTGTGCTTGGTCGCGATGTCGCTGAGGGAGGACGTGAAGAGGGTTCCGACGGCCGCGGAGGATTTTTGGACAACGTTGACGAACTACAGATAGCAGTAGAGAGATGAATGATGAAGGATAACCGAGAGTACCAAAAAAAAGCAAAAGAGAGCAGTGGCACTCACGGGCAGCGTTGACAAGTCCGGCAGCCCAAGCACCACAATAGTGTTCGCCCCCTGGGTTGTAAGCCTCGTCACAGCCGCCGTAATATTAGCCACCACATTGGTCGTAATCCTATCCGTATCAGGTGCTCCACCCGACCCCGATGCCACGTTGCTCAGGTAGTTCAAGTAGTCAAACAGCCCGATGTTGATCAGGTGGATCGTGCCCGGGTTCTGGATCGTGTTGGGCGACGAGATGTACCGCTCGACTTGGCCCGCAAGTCCGAGCTCGGTCACGACGATGCTTGCAGCGCCGGGGAGGTTTTGGACGGCCTTTTTGATTTAAGGGGTTGCCACTAGTCAGAGCCTTGTCGAGGGTCAACCCCCCCCCCACAGCAGTGCAACCCACCGCCGTCGAGTCCGGCCCCGTCGTGGCACCCGCGTACGCGAAATTGACCAAATGCGCTCCCGTCATGTTGGCCATGTACTCGATGTACACGGGCCCGTTGCTGAATCGGCCCGTGAAGTAAGGCGCGACGGGGAACTTTTTGCTGCTCGCCGCGTAGTAATTGCCTGCCGTGAGGTGCCCAGACGTACAGCCGACGACAGGTCCGAGCCAGGGTCGGATCAGCGGTTATTCGTGGGTGCACAGTGATGCCCGGCACCAGAATTGCGGGAAAAACGGGTAATGTGTCAGTCAATTTAAGTTTTTTTACACCGCCTCCAGCAGCAAGACCAGCCAGCACACACCGCTATCCGTAACCGAATCCCCAAACGCCGCAATGCTATCAATGGCCACACTATCGATCGTGAGTGAGCGCACTGTTCCTTTTGGGTTCAGCACCACCTGGCGAGCATCCAGTCTCGATCCGAGCGAGGGCGAGGGTAAGGCCAGGAGCGGGAGGAGGAGGGCGGAAATCAGGAAGGTGGAGAGGCGTGCGCCAGCGCAGCGTGTTCGGGGTGGGGATGGCATCGCTTGCGCCAATGGATGGGACGGGGAACGCAAAGTGGGCAAGCTCACGCCAAATGAAACTGCGGCCACCCAATTACTATTCCAAAAATGGCCAATTTTCACCCCCGACTCAGCGGGTCAATGGCCCGACAGAAATGCTTCGTGTGCGTAAAGAGACCCCTTTGTGGTGGAATTGCGCTGGGATGGCTTGTTTTGCTTATGAACTGTGTGGGTGTTCTTTGTTAACTTTGCGGGTATGTATGTGTATCTGGAAGGCTGTTTCATTTCATTGCGGAAAGGAAACCAATTTCATTGAAGAACAAACTCAGTGTAAACTATTGGTTGGGAACAACTTCCTTTGCAACTTTGCAACTCTATGTACAATCGCCTGCCATGCAAACTAATCTAAATATATGTAATAAAACCATCTAAGCTGTTACCGCTGCCACACCCGCACCCGCACCGTCTCTCGGCGGACCCGCAATCTCCTCCACAAAGTCCACAATCATATTAATCACTTTCGCATCTCGCAGGATCCGCTGATGACCCAACCCCTCCGTCTCCACATACCGGAACTCAAACTTGGCAAACTCGTCGTCCGCGCCACCTGCACCCTCACGCGCCTTCTGCCGCTCATCGACGATTGCTTGCGCGACCGCGACGATGTTTCGGGAGTTGGACACGTTGACTTCCTTGTCTGCGCTGTCGTGGATGAAGAGGACGGGCACGTTGATGTTCTTGATGTGTTGAGACGTCACGATGGTTTTGACGTCCACTGGGAAGTGGGAACGGTCACGTGAGCTTCTTGTCCACTTCCCCTCCTCCACCTCCACCCCCCCAAAAAGTGAACTCACAATCTGCGGTCCGTTTCTGCAACTCGGGCAGCAAGAGCTCGGCCGCCGCCGTCCCGGAAACACCGACCATCTCGCCAAACAAGTTCAAAAAGTCAACTGCTGAATCCTGTGTCCCCACAACCGCGATGCGTTCCAGCTTGTCAAGGTACGGCGAGCGGCGACACAGTGACGCAAAGAAGATGCTTACGAGGGCGCCCATCGAGTGCCCGATCAGGATGTTGGGGTGGATACTGAAGAGCAAGAACAAGAATAAAAACCGAGGTGAAGGTCAAGGTCTGCCCGGTTTGTCATCGGGACTTGTTCTGCGCGAACTCACCTGTTGGCGCGTATCAAGGCCTCGAGGGCGTTAGAGAAGGTTACGGGATTGGCAATGTCGCCGGGCGAAGCGCCGCATGCGGGCATGTCCAACGCAATGACTCTGTAGCCGCGAGCGGCAAGAAGGGGTATCAAGGCGTAGAATTGCGTGGCTGCACTCGGGAAGAGATGGGACGGTGAATGAGTCAGCTACACAGTAGGCCAGGTTGTGTCTTGGCAACCATTGTGTGACACACCTCGACCCGAGTATCCATGAATGAGTACCGCTGTCCCCTTCCCACCATCTTCCGGTCCGTACTCGTATCCTTGAAGCCAGGTCTGGCACTCGTAGGACGTACTGGGCGTGAAGAAGTCCTCGGTCATGGGTGCCAGCTCGAACTTCTTCACCCGCGCGAGCGCCTCGGACTGCTTCTCCGCCTCGGGTATGGGCCGTTTCTGCGTCTGCCCGAACATGTCCACGACCCGTTTTGCAGTGTAGTCGGGGAAGAGATAGCCCATGACGCACATTTGCGCCCGGAAGAGTTTCTGCGCGAGTGTTAGTTCCACCATGATGGGGGAGTTGTGTTGGGTGGGGGTGTGGTTTCTGGAGGGGATGTGGCAACGATGGCAGGCGCTCTCAGTCTTTTGCGATAGGAATCGACGATTGCTGCATATGAAACCCCGGTGCTTTATTCACTTGGGCCGAACAGTTCAGAGCTCTTATACAGCATACTGGCGTGCGTCCTCAAACAAGGAGACGGTGGCTGCCAGCAAAAGAATGATCCGGAATAATGAAATATAACTGGAAGTATCTGCCCTTGACCCCTCGTCAGTGGACCGGCACGTAAATGGTGGGGGAAGACCAAGGCAAGAGAGAAAATATTCCGGTCAATATATTGGACATGTATATATACCCCTCAAGGGCCAAATCTAATGAATTCTACGCAGTAACATTGTCCCGCTCTGTAATTCTAGAGGGCAGAAGAACATCATCTCTCCCTGCATCACAGCATCGCAGCATCACCTCGCATCGTCCCCACTCCTGCGGCCTGCGGCTTTTGAAGGAACCTTATTCCACTCTCATCCACAAAATCCAACACCATCTCCACAACCTTCGCATCCACAAGAATCCGCTTATGTCCCAGCCCCTCTGTCTCCACGTACCGCAACTCCAACGCGCGTGCGTGCCCAGACGAGTTTGCGTTTTTGTCGTGGCGGTGCGCGACGGACAGTTTCTGCGCCGACGCTGCGATGGTTCGCGATGCAGAAACGGGGACCTCTTTGTCCTTGGAATCATGCACGAGTAGAAGGCGTGTGGAGAGCTTGTCGAGCATACTCGATGTGGTGAAGTCGACGGAAACTGAAAAGGAACGAAAATCGAGTCGTAAGACGTGAAACCCAACTCTTTCGTTGCGGGATGCTCCAGAAGTGCAGCTCATCCGACACTCACATGTATCTCCCATCCGAACCTGCAACTCTTCCCTCAACAGCTTACTGGCTCTAGACCCGCCGACGCCAACGGCATTGCCGAAACCGCTCAAGGCATTCAGGAGCGATTCGGGCGGGCTGATCGCCACCAGACTGCTCAGTCGGTCGAGATACGGCGAGCGCCGGCAGTAAGCGGCAAAGAGCAGGGCAGAGCCGGCTCCCATGGAGTGCGCGATGATGCTTGACGGGTGGATGCTAGAATGCGGCATGTGCAAGTGAACGGGGTATTGTACGTGTCCAAGTGAAAAAATGAATGGGAGGCGTCGAACATCAACCACTTAAAAGTCCGCGCACGCACTCATTAGCCCTCACAAACGCTTCCAGCGCATTCGCGAACACGACTGGGTTGGAGTACACTCCCGGCGACCCCCCACATCCCGGCATATCCAGCGCAATGACGCGGTAGCCCCGCTGGACGAGGGGTTGAAGAAAGGCGTGGAATTGTAAGGCTGTGTTATGGTAGAGATGTTATGAGCACCATGAAAATTGTACCATGAACGAAAAAGAGAATGGCACTTGGCAGTGGCAGTACGTACCTCGCCCTGAGAATCCATGCACGAACACAACGGTTCCTTTCAGGGTCGCGGTGGGGGTTTCGAACTCGTACCCCCTGAGCCACGGCGGGATGTCGAAGTTTGTGCATGGCGTGTCGAACGCGCGGGAGAGAGGCGCGAGCGGGAAGTTGCGCACGCGAGCAGAGGAGTCGCATAGACGCTCGACTTGGGGGGCTGGGATGCTGGGGGGGGGGGGATGGGGGAGGAATAGAGGGGCATCGTGCGGGCACGAGCATGCCACGGAATATCAATCAAATCTTTTCAAAATCCCACTCCGATACTACAAGACCAACAAGAGACTCACCGGTACGTCCGCGAAAACAGCTCCACGACTCTTCGGGCGGCTGCTCGTGGAAACAGTTGTGCGAAGGCGTACATGAACCACCGACCGAGCTGGAACCTGTAGTACGATATGACGGCCCCCATTGTGGAGGGGAGTGGAGGGAGCGGTAAAATAAGAGCGGTGAGGGGAGAGGAGAGAGGCCACAGAGGTGGGATCTGGCGAGTTTTATGCGTGCGCATCGGTGGGAACAATTGCATTGTTGCGGAGTGGTCTGGAGTGGTCAAACAGAAATGATATATTTATGGGATGATTTCACAGATCGCCGATTTGCGCGGTGCCTTTTTTTTAGAGCACACGTACACGTGTGAAGATGTCGCGCCGTGCGATTGAGAGACGTCCAGGGGTGGTACAACGGATGCGTAATATTAATACGATGATTTCACAGCTCGCTCGCTTAACGGCACGCAATTTTCTCACGACTGCAAGTGCAAAGATGATTTGCAGTGAGGTTGGAAAGCCACACCGCGTTTCGTTGAGTGTTTTGCGTTGATTGCCATTTCCAGAATGTCTATTGCTCTGGCACACACACGGTCAATACCTCGATCCTCTTCCCACCATTCGTCAATACCTTGTTCCACCTATTCTTATGTGCCCTTAATCAGGGAGAATGGAGGCTGAATCAGAAGTACCACAAAATTATTATATTATTGATATCCATCATCGGGCGGCCAAAATCTGATGAATTTAATGTAGTGGAATTGTCCCGCTCTGTCATCCTGAAACGCAGAACATGTGCATCTCAGCATCAGGTCCTCACCCCTGCCGGCCACTGCTGCTACTTATTGGTCCCGCGTCTCATCAACAAAATCCAACACCATCTCCACAATATTCGCATCCACCAGAATGCGCTTGTGTCCCAGCCCCTCTGTCTCCACGTACCGGAACTTCAACTGTCGCGGTTGCCAAGAAGAGTTTGCGGTTTCGTCGCGGCTGTGTTCTTGATCAACGACGTTCTGCGCCGACGCTGCGATCGCTCTCGATGCCGAAACGGGGACCTCCTTGTCCTTGGAGTCGTGCACGAGTAGGATGCGTGTGGACAGCTTGTCAAGGAGACTCGATGTGGTGAAGTCCACAGAAACTGAAAAGATCAGACGTCAACCCCATCTTTTTCGTTGCGGGATACAACATGCAGCTCATCACACGCACACGTATCTCCCATCCGACCCTGTAACTCTTCCCTCAACAGCTTACTGGCTCTGGATCCGCCGACGCCCACAATATCTCCAAACCCGTACAAAACATTGAGGAGCGATTCGGGCGGACTGATCGCCACCAGACTGCTCAATCGGTCAAGGTACGGCGAGTGCTGGCAGTAAGAGGCAAAGAGAAGTGTGGAGCTGGCCCCCATGGAGTGCGCGATGACGCACGACGGGTTGATGCTGTAAATGCGACGCGTTTGAGAGTGAACGGGTGCGAACGAAAGGGTTCCCGGGTGGTGGGACGTATGAGTGAACGGGTGCGAGTGAATCAGTGCCGGGGGCGTTTGGAACGGGGGGGGGGGNGGGGCGGGATAGTGAGTGAACGGGAGCGATTGACCGTGCAAGTGAGCGGGAGAGAGCACAGTGCAAGTAAGCTTGTGAACGGGGTGTGCATAACCGCAGCAAAGTTTGCTCAACGCACTCGTTAGCCCTGACAAAGGCTTCCAGCGCGTTCGCGAACACGACCAGGTTGGCGGACTCTCCCGGCGACCCCCCACATCCCGGCATGTCCAGTGCAATCACACGGTAGCCCCGTTGCGCGAGGGGCTGAAGAAACGCGTGGAATTGCGTGGCTGTGGAGAGGGTGGGTTCCAATTTCCATGCGCATGAGTACCACAGGAAGAAGTGTAAGATGAATAAAGAAAGAGAAAGGCACTTGGCAACACGTACGCACCTCGTCCCGAGAATCCATGCACGAACACAACGGTTCCTTTCGGGGTCCCCACGTTTTGGGGTTCGAACTCGTACCCCTTGATCCACGGCGGGATCTGGAAGTTGGTGCACGGTGTGTCGAACGCGCGAGAGAGAGGCGCGAGCAAAAAGTTGCGCACGCGGGCGGAAGATTCGCACAGGCGCTCGATTTTGGGGGGTGGGATGCTTGAAGGGGGAGGTTCGGGTTGGGATTGACACCGGCCGATTACATACCAATCGAGTCTTTTCCAAATCCCACATCAATGGTCGTAGACCAATAAAAAGGCTCACCGGTACGTCCGTTGGAACAGCTCCACGACTCGCCGGGCGGCTGCCCTTGGAAACAGTTGGGCGAAGGCGAACATGAGCCACCGACCGAGATGAAACTTGTAGTACGATATGACGGCCCCCATTGTGGAGAGGAGTGCAGCGGAGCGGGGAGAAAATGAGAGGGGAGACGGGGAGACGGGAGAGGGGAGAGGCCACAGAGGTGTACCTGATGGAGGGAGGGTCTTTCGCTCGGAAGAATAATTGCTTTGACAGGTGCCAAAACTAAACAAAGATTTGCACCATTTATAAGCCGGTATGCGCGCAGCGGTTTATTACGTACACGTGTGAAGATAACGCGCGGTGTAATGGGAGGCCGGCCGTCGTGGAACACAAGTAGAATATTAATACTGTGATTCGCAGCTCGCAGAATCGCACGCAATTTATCGAGTCCGCGAGTGCAAAGATGACGTGCGGTGCGGGTGAGACATCACCACGCGTTCGTTGATTGGTTGTGTTGATTGTCCATCCCAGCGTGTCCATTGCAGAGGCACACAAGCCGTCAATACCTCGTCCCACCCTTCCTCAGCGCTCACGACACACTCATCGCCCTCGCCACGCGCTGACCGGTTCGAAAGCACGCTTCGCACAGAATCTCGCTGTCTTGTCCTGTTTTCATATGCCCCAATTTATTCATCAAACATCAACCGTCACACGATATCCGCCAACCCACCCCCACGACGACAGGAGCCTCACCTTTGAGTATGGCAGGCGGTCCACACTTGGAGCACAGCATCCCGCTCTCACACGCTCTGCACAGCGCGCCCCCGAGTGCTGTCAGCGCCGAGAGGCCCGGGTCGCATACGATGCAGCCGGGAAGCAGCCGGATGCAGTAGGAGCACGTGCGCGGGGCGGAGAATGCGGTGTGGTAGGCGCAGGCATGTGCTTTCACTCCGCACGTGGCACATCGGTCTCCCGTGCCGCCATTGTAGCTCAATAATCTGCCGCAATCCTCGGCTGCACATGTCGGCGTGCTGAGTGATTCAGGGGGTACGTTGAGGCGGCCCCAGGCCCCGGATGTGGGAGACATCCATGTGACGTGTCCGTGGACGGTGTAGAGGTTCATGAGGTTGACACCGACGATGCCGAGCTTCCGGAGAGATCGCTTCAGCAGAGGTGCAGGCGCGCCCCATTGTGGGGTGTCGCGCGGAGTCTCCATCGACAGAACCATATGTGGACCAGCGTCGCGAGTCGATCGTGGAGCCGGCGCAGCACCAGTAGCAGGAGCAGGGTCGACCATGTAGGTGCTGCAGATTTCGCGCAGATCCCGCTCGGACATTATGACGTCGTGGCAGTGGCACACCGACAGCTCCTGCAGCTCGCTGAGGCCCTCGAGCGCCAGTCGCACGCCGCGCATGGTGACTCTGGACACGTCGAGGACCATTTTTTTCACGGCGTGTGGGTTCCCGCAACGATTGAGTTGATTTAAGAGATAGGAAACCGTCCTGTCGCCCACGCGCTCGATGTTGCAACGTCCGGCGGGGTCTACATTCCGGAGTGCGAACTGGCTTGCGTAAAAATCGAGGGATGAGATTAGCGAGGGCTCGGAAAGAACGAATTGACGGTGTGCGGTGGACGAGGATGCGAAGAGGAGCAACGACGACAGCGGAAGCCACAGCAGCACGCGGCACAAGAGCTCTGGGGGGAGTGACTGGAGACGGGCTGCGGGTGTAGTGTCGGTCATGGCTGATTAGCTGCCAGGATCACGAGGGAGAGGGTTCAAGTGACCGCGGCAAGACACTACCACAGAAGTCATCGCCTGTGTCCACCTCAGAGCAGGAGTCGAGTGCTTACTTAGTTTCTTCCTTTCTGCAGTACACTATGTCTCATGTCATAATGATCCCATTGCATGCCGCTATAAACTAAACCTCGCTCATCAGCACCCTCCATTTCCTCTGCACAGCCTTCATCTCAGTTACCACTCGTCTCTTTGCATCATGGTACTTGCGAACACGCTCGTCTCCCGACGGAGCCACCACCCGTTCCGCCGGCGCTGACCCCATCAGCAGCATCGTGGAGAGAAATGTCGGCGGAGGAGATTCGGGTGGACTGCTGCTGACACGGTGTGCATGCGCCGCACAGATGGCGGAGCCAATAAGAGGAGAGGAAGTGGAGGACGGGGGGACAATGAGAGGTCGGCCTTGCACCACATCGTGTAAGCGTGAGTTCCCGACCACACTCCTCCATGCGAAAGTGGCCCTTACCAGTCACGTCCGCAACCGTCCGACAAAAAAGGTCGTTCGCGGCAATGCCCCCACACGCCACCAGTTCACGGATGGCGTAGCCTTCCTTGCCGTCCCCCTTTTCAATCGCGTCCAGAACGTCGGCGAAGCCGTATGCGAGGCCCTGCAGGCATGAAAGATACTCAAGGGCGAGATGGTCGATCGAGTTTGCAGGATGGAGTCCAAGTCCCGACACCGCCCCAAGGAGGTGCGGGTCGGGGTCGGGAGAGCGTAGCCCCAGGAACGTGGGAAGTGTATGGAGATGGCGAGTGAGAAACCCTATGGCCAAGTCGGGTGAGAACACAATCGCGAAGCCAGCTCATTGACAGCCTTACTCTCGTCCTCTACAGCTTCCCGCTCTGTCATCGTTCGCAAATGCCGATTAAGGAACTCATGCACCGAAACACCCGCCTCTTCAGCAGCACCCTTGAGCGAGTCATATGCCGCCGACGTCGTCAGTACATGGTCAATTGCAGCGCCCGTGAGGCTCTGCCCGCCTTCCGCACACCACGCGCCCTCCAGTCCAAGCACGCCCCCATACGGTCCCCACACGCCGGGAACATCAACCGCGCCAGCGCGTGACGCGAGAAAGCACGCCGACGTGCCCAAAATCGCTACGAGGCGGCCATGAAGCGCCGCTGCAGAATCCGCCCCAGCCTCCACATTGGCAAGACCGCGTCCGCCACCGCCAGAACCGACTGCAACACACCCAACCCACCCCGCGTGCGCGTCCACCATCCCCGCGGCCACGACGGTGCGCGTCGGGTCGAGCCCCATTGCAGATGCCGCATCCGGGCTCAGGGGGCGCAGGGGGGTTCCCGGCGGCACAAACACCGTTCCTGCTGGATGGTGCGCCGCGGGGTCGGCCGGGGCAATCTCGGGGAGTCCAATCGCGGCAAAAAAGTCCCGCGGCCATCTATCCCCCGGTCGCGCAACCCCCTGCGCCGTGGGGACTTCTGGTGGTGCAAGGCACCATTTGCAGACTGTGGAAGTGTCGGAGCGTGCGGTGGACCCGCACGCTCGGTGTGAAAGGTAGTCGCACAGGTCCCATACGGACCCTGCGGCGATGCGCGGCCAGGTGGAGGAGTTTTTGCGGAGGTGGAGGAGTTTGGAGATTTCGTGCTCGGGTGAGATGGATGAGCCAAGGTGCCGGAGCGGGCTGAAGGGGATGTGGACCTCCGTGGGTGACGATGGAGAAAAGGGTGGCAGGAGGTAGGTGGATGTGGCCGTCAGCGCGGTTATTTGGGTGGCCTACAGGGGGGAGGGGACCGCATTCGACCTGTACTGAAACCCGATCCACCACCCCCAACGGCACGAAACAACGTCCCACCTCTTGCACGGCGCGATGATCCATCCACATCACGACATCTTGCTCCTGCCAGTCCGGATCCGTTTCTCGCTGTCCGTCGGGGCCGATGGGCACGCCAACCCCATCCATATCGACGCAAACAAGCGAGCATGTTGCGTCAAATGAAATTGCGCGAATCAAGCGTTTGTCGATATTCGAAAGCGCCACGGCGGTGCGCACAGCGACGCACGTTTGCGTCCATATGTCGCGCGAGCTTTGTTGGAAGAAGTCAGGCTGCGGGTTGAAGATGCGGATCGTTTGCGTGGAGGAAGACACGATATGGCCAGTTTCGGAAACGACAGCCGCGCGAACGGACGCGGTGCCCACATCGACGCCAATGAAGAATGGGGAATTAGCCATCGGCTTAGTGGGCCAAAGCAGGCGTGTTTGCATATTTCAAGTGGAGTTTATTGTTGCGTTATGATCGACAGAAACTTATAATGCAAAGACAGAAAACATGCAGTTGTGCCCAATCTACTCTGTGGATGAATGTTTATGACGCCATGGCAATCTCAGTCCCCTTTGGCAACTTGGCGCGCTTCACGAAAAAGGTACCAATCAAATACAAGCCCGCAAACGGAACCACCAGCAGAAAGATTTTCGAGAGGCCCTGCACGTAGGAATGAATCACGCCATCGAGCTGCTCGGGCGGAATGAGATCCACAGGTGCATGACGCAGCGCCGAGGGTGAGTTCTTGACAAACTCAACGCTGGCGCCTGGCGCGAGCTCGGCGAGGCTGCGCGTGAGCTCGTTCGAGAAAACCGAAGAGTTGATGGCAACGCCGAGCACAAAGCCGATTTGTTGCCAGAAGTTCACGTTGGCCGTCACCAGCTAGATGCGGTTAGGGTCAAAAAGGGATGGGAACGACCATGGACGCAATGGGTACGTACCGAAAGTTGATCTGCTGTGGTAGCGGCTTGTGCGGCAATCAAGATTCCTTGCCAGCTGAGACCGAGCCCTGCACAACAATAGAAAGGAGCCGATTCGTATGTGGGGGTTTCAAACGAACGTCATGCTCCAAGGCCACGCACCTCCACCAACAATAATGAGGTACCCGACCTTCTGTCCCGTCGACGAGTGCTCATTCAAGGTGTACAACAGCCCCCCACCGACAATCTCCATCACCGCGCCGGCGTAAAGAATTGGGTGGTAGTACCCGGTAGCGGTGATCACGACGCCTGCGATGATCGACAAAACTACCAGGCCCAAAATGAGCGGCAGAGTGTCGATTCCCGCCTGCACGGGGGTGTCGCCGTTGACGACCTGGAAGAAGGTCGGGGTGTAGCTGAGCANGGAAAAGAAGCTCATGCCGTTGAAGAAGGCGCAGTAGAACACGGCGGCGACGAAACGGTTACGGAATAGGGATAGGGGAATGACGGGTTCCACGGCAAAGCGGGCCTCCACNAGAAGGAAGAGGCCGAGAACGACAACTAGAGCGGGACGAGACATTGGTACANGCGCTTAAAAAGAAAGCTGGGCAAAAGAGCCAGAAACACTCACTGCCGGCGATCAGGAAGCCAATGACGAAGCCCGAGTTCCAGGNGTACTCCGTACCGCCCATGCTGAGCGCGATCAAGACAAAGACGATCCCCAGAACAAGAAGCGCTGTTCCCAAGACATCGAGCTTTTTCGCTTGGGCTTTCAAATCTCCCGAACCGACCTAGAAAGAAGATGGAGCCGGCGTAAGGCAAGGCACCAGC